>JACATO010000605.1:600000-1198467 GCA_018389105.1 Nautilus pompilius | reverse complement strand
TACGCGGCGTTAACAGGCGGAGAACCGGTGGAGCAAACAGCGGAATGGCGGGTGTAAGCGGACCAGGGGTCAGCGGCGTTTGGACGTGTTAGAAACTCGAGCAGCCGGCGCTCTTGGCGTCCTTTGTGCCTTGCTGAAGAATTTGCCCGTCGTAATGAATGCGTGCACGAAGGGTCGTGGCTGTTTGTGAACTGGGCCATGCGGCAAGTTCACACAGGCTGCTGGTATTGTCTTTCACGGATACAGAAGTAAGTCTCTCTCTCTCTGCAGCCTACGGCCGCCCGCTAAGTGTTTGTACCCACGCCAAACGAGCGTACAGTCAGTCGACTCACCGTGCACCCACCTGTCGGGTCGCAGCTCGCCCTACGCAGTTACCTACCCTGCCCCCGCATCTCTGACCGGACATTTTAAAACGCGCTGTATTTAATGGAGCTAGTTTTCGTGCCGACGCGGTGATTTTTAGCGCCTTCCACAATAAATACATAAGTAAAAGTGGTTTCTTGCGTCAGGTGATCTGGTGACTTTTCGAGAACGTTTTTATCACGAGAACAAAAAGAGGGAGTTGTGACCGGGGCTCTCCCGTGCAGTCTTCTGCAGAGACGTCTGTAAGAGTCGTGGCCGGACGAGGGAAGATTGTGGTGGGTTCGATTGGGGTCCATTGACGGCGAGAGCGTTGGATGCTGAGTCTGCATTAGTCTCGGAACAGGATTGCAGAGATGGTGTCATCTTGGCGGGCGAGACATCTGTTCACGAAGTTTCCTAGAGTTTAAAACCTTCATTGAACGTTCAAAAATACCTCTGCCGAGAAGACAACAGCAAAAGTGGTGCCACCTGGTGGTAATTGGTCGGAACGCTGCAGGAACTAACCGAGAAAGAAGCCAACCCTTTATGGTGTATGAGAAGAGAAGTTTCTGTTTTAGATCAGAATGAAGTCGACGACTTGGCAGAAGCAGTTATCTAAATACTGTTTATGAGGATTTAGTGAGAAAGAAACATTTGAATTAAGTCTTTAGTGCAATAGTTCAGTTGATGTCTTCTAGTGCGTCTTTATTGCTGAACACTAACCTACAGCATAGAACATAGTAGGTGCGAAATATGAACAAGTAAAAGTAGAAAAAACAGGTTTGTACTTTACACGTGAAGAAATAATAGTTCTACGTAGAAGTCGTGTTCTTAGTCAAAGATTATTTACCTACTTTATTTGTTGCTTTTTTTAAAATTTTTTTTTACCTTTATCAAAATCGAGCTCTACATCTTCCATCCTTGTGACCAGCTAATATTGGAGCACCTTAAATAGGACCTGCCTGTCCGCCCAACTAACTGACGTGCTTCCTTTTAATTCCAAATTTCCAGCCTCCTGTAGACACTTGAAGGACAGACCTAGTTGGGACCCTTGCTATGTGCTCGGTGTCTTGTGTGTGTGTGTGTGTTGTGTGTTAACGCCTCAAAAGCCTGATAAAGAAAGAGCTTAATTTCGGGGAAATCGATGAGGAAAAACTGTTTGATCCGAGGACTGACTCCCTTGTAACTTTTCAACCGAGTTGGCGATCTCCGTACATGTCTGAAACTCCGCAAACGAGGGATAACTGTCCACTATCGTGACGTCACGTCACCGCCACCGCCACTCGCGGGCCAGGTGCTTGCTAGCCAAATCACCTGTGCAATGATCATCGAAAGGGAGAGGAAACAGGAGGAATAGGAGCAGCCTTAAAGTCGCCGGTTCACCCGCCCCCACTGCTCTGAGGTAGCAATACACGATTATGTCAGGTAAAAGAAAAGAAGTTGGCGCCACCTTTCGTAGAATGGCGATTTTTCCAGATTTAAATAGAACTTGAAGAAGAACGCAGGAACATGTAATTTTGGGAGAAGAATTTTAATTTTTTTTTTTTTTTACCCGGCGAGAGAATTTATTGAAGAATGGTACGTTTTTTTGTTGTTTTCTTACCTTTGGAGAATATTTCATTGCAGATTAATAATTCACGCTCATCTCGGGTTGCACACTTATTCGGGATGCATACCTGGCCTCTCTACTCATCGGTGCACACCAAAGTTTTGTTGTTGCCTTTTTCCTCCACCTTTGTCTTGGCTATCTCAGGTAATTGTTTCAGTAAATAGACCGCTTTCAGATAATTGTTTGCAAATAAACTAAGCGATGCGCTTGACGTCCAGTCTGTATTTTATTCATTACTTCCCCGCCACAAAAGTTTATCGATGTACCGCCAGGCGGGCTTCAGGGACGTCGGGCTGAGTGAGACCCGAGTTCCGGGGAATTCCGAACCGCAGCCCGAATTCAGCGGATAATTAGAGCTGATGGCTTTTCATCCGCCGCGGCGCGACGGAATAATGCGACTGAATAGACCGGACTGCGAGTTAATTCCCCTGCAGCGTCCTAGTAAAACAGAGCGGAATGATGGAGGGCACGCTGTACACCTTAGAAGGCGACTTGTAAACTCCGCTGAAACTCGTGCAACCCATTTGCATCTGAATCAACGATCCACTCAACAAAACGTTTGGCACCGCCATCCTCTCGCAGCATTTAATTTATGGTGTATGGGTGATTACGACAGAAAACAGCCGGCATTTTTGGGAGTCACTCATTTTTGGAGATGCCACTGTGGTACACTCTGTCGGTGCCGCCGTCGCAGTAAAGGGGCAAGCGCACTTTGAGCCCCAAATATTCCGGTACATCACGGTCGGTTTGGTTCAGTTTACAAAGGATCGTTGTGGAAATTAAGCATGCGGAAACCTTGAAGGTATCTCGTATAAAATTAGTTGCATTGGCTGCGCAAAGTAGACGAATGATCCGAGTTTCGGAGAAGTGAATAAATCTACCTGTAAGTTAGTGAGTCAATTAATAATTTACCTGAAATAGTTTAAAATCATTTTGACAACCCCCTCCTGCGTAAACAATGTTGGCTTCCTGCCCCTTTGCGATACTTAAATCCAACTACTCACTTTAAAAATCAAATCCAGTTCATTATTGCGTAGAATGGAGAATGTCTTAAATTTCTACGCTAAAGTTAAATCAAATAAAAGAAAATGTCCTGATGCGTTAAATATGCAGCCCTGGGTAGAGAGAGCCCTGGTCGCAGACACACGGCCTACATCTTCGAAAAGAAATTATGGAAAACGATTAATCGGAACCACTTTGGTGCTAATTATTGCTCTGACTGGGGTGTAGATAATTTCCACCATCCATTACTGTTGTATTTCTTCTCTTCTCGTCAAAGATAAACCAAAAGATGAAAAGATAAAGAAATTGATATAGAAGACAAACAGAAATGTTCTCCTTAGAGTAAGATAATTATAGAGCAAGTGATTTGAGGAAAGACAAAGCGAGAATATCAATATCCATTTGTTATTTTGTAGCGAATCGATACGGATACATTTACCATCGCCATTGAAACTAATTATTTGATCTAAAATGGAAAAGGAATATCTTATTGCTCTGCAGAGTTACCTGAAATTCCCACAATGAACTTCTTTCAAAAGTTTAGCATTCCCCTCTGTACACTATTTTATTTTCAAACAGTATTTGATAAAAATTAATCGAAACGTCTCGTGTAGTAGTAATGATATTATGATTATAAACCAAAACCAGATGGAGAAAGACCTGATCGATCACTTTAAATTCCGTGCGAACAATGCAGTTATTATAACAAATAAGTTGGTGTTCTAATGAGGTGGTTATTACAGGCCGTCTTGCCCACACATGAGTCATACTGGTGATTGAGAGAGAGCAGCGCGCAAACAAAGAAGCCAGATGTCACCTACTCTTCTTCTGCTGGCAGTGCAAACAAGTTTCAGCGCTTTAAAATGTATTGAAAACAGGCTTTAGAAAGGGGGAGATCACGTGGCCACACCCACCTCGTTCATTTACCCGCTGGTTGTCGCGTAAGTCGGAAAACGTTACGACTAAGGAACTTTCGTTCTGCGGACACCGCGCGACCAGTCCAACCGACTCTACATCCGTTGAAGCAGCGATGGGCCGAGAACGAGGCCGAAGGTCGCGCGGAACGATCGCTTTCAGCTTTAAGGTGACTTCCGACGGAAGAAGTCAAAAGCCGCGAACGAGCGCGTAAATGTCGCTAACAGCGACTCCCGCGGTTTTCACGCATGGCCGACAAACCGGAAATAAACGGGGTAATTGTTACTGCTTATCTCCTGTTGCGCCCAACTGTTAACAAAGGCGGGCAGGCCGGGAGGGGCCCGGACCACCAGCCGGGCGGAAAGTAGGGGCGTGAATCCGACCGGCCGAACAAAAGCCCCCTACACGAATTCTTTATTTGTAGACGCGAGAGGGAACCCGCCCCGGCCGGCCAACTGGCGGAGACGACACGTCCGCCGTAGTGGTCCAGCCAGTCCTCATCCCGCAGCCAGGCGAAACGCCATCAACCAAAACCCTGTTGACGCAGTGGTCTCTCTTCGATTTGTGTTAAACCCTCTGACTTCCGACTTCTCTCTTCCGCTTTGACGAGTTTTTTCCTTACGTTGTAGAATTTTTTTTTTTTAAAACAAAACGATAACTTAATTTAACTAATGATTTTGCTGGAGTTTAAGATGGAGTGGTCACGTGATTCGTTTAACCAGACCCCCCCCCCCCTGGCGTTGCTGTTGCGTTTCTGGTCACCTGTTTTACAGCCTGTCATAACGGCGCTTACCCTCACCCCCCAGGGTCGGGGTCTCCGATTGCACGCGTCTGCCCCCCCCAGTTTATTTTAAGCTGCGATGTTGAAATAGAGCGCGAGTGTAGTATCAATGTACAGGCCCCACCCCGGGCGTCGATCTGCTCCGCTGCAGAACTACCCTCGAATCCACCCGGCAGACAGGGACAGGCTGTCACCTAATGGGGTCACAGCCTCCAGACAGGGGTTTTAAGCTACCACCAAGAATCAGACCCGCTCTTCAGATGAAAAAGGATCAGGGGCAGGGTTAGTTTCGAGAGCGCGAGGAAGATGTGATGAAGAGAGAAATGACCACCACCCGTTTTCCTTTTCCTGCACGATGGCGTAGGCGGTTAGGCCCGCACCCCTCCCTACCTAAGGTCGCTCACCTTCCTCCGGCCACCACGAGCCGCGTTCTCAGTTCCGCTCAGATTTTATCGGCTTCCGGCCCCCGGCCACCTACCGTCGTTGTTGGCGGAGTCACCTGCGATCCCCGAGGACGAGCGCGTTCTCGTTGGTTAGAACACCGGCTCGGTCTGGACGGGTGGACGGGCCCTCGCAAAGCTCCGCCGCGTGTGAGATGGAACCCGGACCAAAGAATATTAAACCAACTGCTTTTTTTGGTTTTAAAGTCACGCATGGCGGCGAGTCCCCGTTCGCTGACGGATGCTTCCGCTTTACGATTTTAAAACAAATCCGTCTGTCTGCGAGCCCGAAGGGGTTAAATTCTAAGGTTAAACCCCCGTCGCGTAGTTTTGGTGGGTACACAGCGCAGGTTTCAGAATTCTTGCAATGAATAACAGGGGTTGTTGGCTCCCCCCCCTTTTTTTTTTTTTGAGTTTAAGCCAAACATCTAAAGACAATCCACCGGACACCATTAAAATTAAAGATGAGAGTTCCTTAACCCCCTCCCCTCGCATCCTAAAGGTGAAAGCTCCCCCCACCGCTATTAAAGGGTGTGTCTCAGTCCAGTCAGTTTTGACAGAATCTTCTCACGTCTGAGCCAAAATCGCGGCGGATCGGTCCAGATAATCAGCTCGGCCGCTAGGTTGCGTGATAGCGCCGTTCACTTTGCCGATTTGTATCAGAGACCCGAGCGCGTCATCTCTCCGACGTCTAATCCGTACCCTGAGCTCCTTGCAGCTCGTCAAGAGTCGCTGAACTGTTTATGCTGATCTACTCAGAACGGAAACTCTCATCACCACCACATCGGTAACATCCAGAGCGTAGCTGGACACGCGCACCGTAAAGTGGTCTGAACGATGAGATGTCGCAATATTTTCTTTTTGGAAATAACTAGCTATACGTATGCATATATAAAATAAATAATCAAATTTCGGTTTTCTGAGAAAACTCCATTTTTGTGAAAGAATTTTTTTTTTTAACGCACGTATGTAGGGGGTGTTTATCTATCAGTACTGCGAGTCACCCTCGGGTCCGCACATCTCTGAACGAGAAGACAGTTGCTGTAAAATAACACGTGACCTCAACTTGCAGCTTATTGTTCTCCTACTATTTATAATCACAATACACAAAGGGAAAGATTGATAGAAATGTGATACTACTTTTGAAGAGAAATCATTTTTCATTTAAGCATTAAGCTATTTTTTAACTTTAAAATTTAAAACTTTCAAGTGTCCATTTATCTGTATAGCACTGATATGGACATCTCGCCCGCCCGTGTGTGTGTGTGTGTGTGTGTGTGGTGTGTGTGTGTGTGTGTGTGTGTGTGTGTGTTTATACACAGATAAAATAGCGTCATGGATCACTACTATACTTAATTCAGAAATTTGTCAAAATTGAAAAGTAAAAGAAGGCATGGAATTGAAATACAGTGAAAGCGAAGGAAATATACCCTGCTTTCAGTGTTATCTAACGCTACACCTGAATGATTTTATCCACAAAATAAATAAATAGAAGCATCAACAAGGCTACTTAACGCCAGTGACAATACAATGATTAGCTAGAATTCACGTGGGGACGATGGTTGAGTATATTTCATCAGCAGAGTATTTTCTTTTTTTCAGTGATTTAACGATGTCACGGCTGGATGGTGTTCAGGTAAAAATAAATGTTCGCTGTTGTTGATAGGCAGTTTTCTGAGCACCAGCTGTTGGCATGTGTCCCAGTAAAGAACGTAGTTGAATCATTCAGAAAAAAACAAATAAATAGACAAAACACTGGGGAGGTTACGTGGAACTGATGCCAAAATTAAAAAAAAAATCTTTGTTAAACCAAGTTCTTGGAAGAGAAAAGCTTTCTTAGCAGACGTCAAAAGACGACTTGCGGGTTAAAAAACCTTCACGATTCCTCTCAGTTGTAGGTTTTTGGAAAGATTTCTCAGTATCAGGAAGCGTTGATTATTTCCAATTATTTTATTGAATTAGTGACAAAGGTTTACTGTAACATTTCTGAGATGGAATCCAATTTGTAGGATTTGTTTGTTGTTCTCTAGTTAAACAGTTTTCCCTTTCATTATAAATCCTTTAAAATGAAGTAATTATTAGTAGAATGCAGTCCATTTAAATATCTAGGAATTATTCTTGTTATATGTAAAGCCTTTCTTGCTTTCAGACTCTATAGACTTATCAGGGCAGGATGATCCATGCATTGGTTCGATTTTATTTAAATCTGAGAAAGATGGATGTTAATTATTGACTTAGGTATTTATTGAATAGAAATCGTCTTTATATATAAGCGATGATTCAGTGACGAATAATCCGCAGAATTAAAAGTTATTAACCTATCGAAGGGCGACCCGCTTTGTAGCTTACCTCCACGTGGGGGGAATGAGCGAAATTGTGAAATGTGACAACTTGAAATCTATCATGCGAACACGTGATTGCTACAGAGTCTCTATAAATCATGACGACAAGTGGGACTGTGTAGAAGTACTGTATTCAAAAACAGACGTTTATAAGTGGGTACAGTGTCCAGCTACGAGCAGGATTTGAGAATGGATTCTGTTATTGTTATTTCTAGGGTCATGCAAAACGTTTGGCCCTGACTGTATATTGTTTGGTTTAATACAGAATGCACTAGCAACACAAGTGAATACTGGCAGAACTCGAGTTAGAATATTATTGGACATCCACAACAAATCAGAATATCATTTGACGTTCGCGTCACTGAATCACGTAACGGTAGTATCGTTGTAGAAATTCAGTACATGCTATGTCGACCTATTGCTTTGGCTTCAGCATGAAGCCTACTGATATCCTGACCTCAAGGATGTTGTTTCACTTCTGTCGTATTGCTGCGGCTAGCTGCTGATGCAGCCACGGTGGGACGTTAAGCTGGCGAAGGTGACAAAGATCCATCGCAAATACGCTCCATAGAGCAACCTTTGTGTTTTTGGAATGTTCGGTGCAATAAACGTCGATGTAGAAGTGGCGAACCGAGCGACAGCAACCAAAAATTTGCAACTTTGAGGTTACCACTTCGCAAATTACTGACACGCGATATTGTGGGGCCTCCCGCGCCTTATGACTTCCGATCTCAACCTCCTGGTGACGGTGATTATGTACCGGCATTCCAGTCATTGAATCATTTACATCTTCTACGTGAAAAAGTCTATAAGTATTTTAGTTTATGCCGCACAACTGGAACATGGACAAACATCATCCGATTGCATCATAAAATTTAGCTGAAATTGAGTAAGACGCTGTGTAATCATCTTGTAGCGTAGTTCTCCCGAACAGGGGAATGAATTTTTAAATATATAAGTTTATAAAAGTAAGTTTTAAGCTTAGAAGTTTTTAAATCTGACATTTATTTGCAATGATCTGTTGGCATGGTTTAAATTTTAAATATCCTGAATTGGCGTACAAAAATAACTTTTGGTGATAGAGGATAAGAGTTTTAGCAGCAGTAAATGCTAGAGCCGAGATACATCAGCCTCGTGTACCCGACAGCCTCGTCCCTAATGGGTTTAGAGTATTAAGTTATAAATGTCATCCGCTCTCTCATTGTGTTGTACCAGACGGAAAACTGTTACCTACCTAAATTTAAATGGAAAGAAATATTTTTGTGGAGAGAATGTGGGGGGGGGGAGAATGCTGTTAGGTTTGTCAGCTTGCTCGAGTGTTGCAGATTCAAGCGAAAGTCCGACAACAGATGGCTTTTCACAATCTGGAATTCATACGATCCCGATGTCAGGTGACAGACCACTAAAAGCTTTTGCTTTTTAGGTGGATGCCACTAAAAACCTGCACCAGGTGCGGCGGCGGGAAAAGAGCGAAAATGCGAATAATGGCATTTTGTGTTGAGATTTTTATCCTGCCACTAATATCGGGCATTACGTCTTCAAAGGCGAGTAGCAAGAATACAGTGGTGAGGGGAAACATGGCGAAATCAATACTGAGTCAAGTTTTCTCTCATCCTGCCGCTCTGTCATCAGGTGCAGACTAAGGTAGAACACAGCGGGGCAACAAACGTTCTATTGATTCTTATTACAAAAATGGCAGCGAGGCGCAGGCGTCTTCTTCTTTCTTTATTACTTTCTCGCGCTTTTTCTCTTTCGTTTCATTGTGAAAGAGATGATTGGACGACGACAAAGATTCATTCACTAATCTCATCATCATTAAGTTAATTTAAAAAAAAAAAAAAATACAACTGGAATATTGCCAATTTTCTTTTGATAAATTCCAGCTGATGGCTTTGATTCGGTGCTTAACCACGTTTCCTTCTTTAAAAAAATTGGAAAAGCTTATCTACAAAATGGCTAAATCTGAAATATCAAATAACTACAGTTCTAAACGGTAAAAACTAAGCAAGAAAGGTAATAAGGTGAACGTAGGGTACCATTCGTGTTGTCCCAGTAATAAGGAATCCAGTAAACACATTTATGCAGCAATTGGAAATTCGATGCTTTGATATGATGATCTGTAGCAAAGCACAGCTGTTAATAATAATAATAATAATAATAATAATAATAATAATAATATAATAATAATAATAATAATAATAATATAATTACGTCTCAACAAACCAGTTCGTGTTAGTTATTTCTACAAATCCAACTTTGACTTCCTTTCTTCGTCAATATTATGAACTTAATCAAAACTGTTTCTTCTCTACATTTTCTTCCTTTTAAACTGAAATACATCGGAATTATTTTAAGTTGTTGGCCATAGAATTTAAAATAGAACTACCTGAAATAGCTCTACTCTCCTCAGAGCTCCTGTACATAGCGGCAGGTAGTCCATACAGGATTATTTATACAGTTACTAACAGAAGAGCAATTTAAATGTCCTTAAAGAGATTTCATTGATGAAGCTGTTTAATGATTTTAAAATCTTTTCTCTTTTTTTCTTGTCTATTTCATTTTAGTTGCTAATGAATCAGAAATAAGAGCGCATCAGCATTAGTGGAGTTTCTCCGCACGTTTGTATACTTAGGAACCTTTATCCGACTTTACATCCCTGTCCTACTGCACTTATAACTAACTACCTGTTAATCAGAGCGTGCGGGTTTTACACCTGCTGATTGGAATCTGACTTCGAGCCTCATGTCAGGTAACAGAAAACCTCCTTTGCCGAGCAGTGGGAACTTGTCGGTTGCACACCGACACTGCTCTCCCCTGACCCGGCCTACAAAACACCTAGCTCACTTTGGAGATCGAGCACTCAGTACCACTGATCATATCTGACTGGGCGGCGCGAACCTTCCGTGCGCTAGACCTACCACGCTCAGCGTCCGCCCGACCCCGTACCCGGCTCGTTCATCTAAGGAACTTAGCAAGAAATGAAAGCAAAGCCAAAGCCGGTGTTACGAATGCTTCCTGCTCTCACCGCTAGCTTCTTGTGGCGTCACGACTGTCCGTCAAAGAACCCGACTCGGCTACGCTATTGCTGGCAGTAAGCACAAAGCGGGGTACACGCAGATTTCTAAAGGATACAAATCTATTCAAAAGTAAATATTTCACTAGAGGAGTTTCAGGTTAGCAATTTTGCAGCGTGCTGAGTTTATAAATGAAATAAAGAGCGAAGAGAACGGCAGGCGCGAGATCTCGTGTCTCGCGTGACGTGACGTCCACTGCGATTTCATTGGCCACTGAATCGAATCAAATCAGCAAACAGGAGAGCTACCAAAACCCGGGCTGGGTTGATGAAGAAAAAGCTAAGATTATTAAAGGAACATTCCCGCAAGTGCCTATGGAAAAAAAGGGCAGGTTTTTGTCATTCGTAGAACACTGGTCTATCTAATGGTTTTTAATTGTCGACCGAGCAGCGAGGCTAGATATCACGAAAGCGTTCGAACGAATAGTTGGTCAGATTCAGAAATGCGTTCATCGCATTGGAAAAGGGGGGGAAAACAGAACAGAAAGCAAAAAGGTGTGATGCATTCTTTCCGGGATATTTCTAGTTCTGCAGGATTTAACACGCAAAAAGAAATGCAAAGTTTGCTACTTTTGGAAGCTATTATTTTGTACCGTCTTGTTTCGAGAAGTTCTCTCTGGCTAAACGTTTCCCGAATCCACTTGTAGCAGGATCCGTGGAAGCGACGGGTTGTGCGGACAAGATGAAGATCTAACTCGCGGCGGGCGGAGTACGTTATGGAAACATCCCTTTCTTTAGCGCTTTCGCTGTAGCGTTTCTAAGCATCGTCAGTAAAAGATCCGAGAGAAACACCATGCTTGTATATACATATATATATTTTTTTTTTGTAGCAAACACCCCGGTTACCAGACGAGAGAGAGATTTAAAGCCCTTATCGGAGGAGCCTCGTGGACAGATTCCTCCTGCTTTGATTACACCTGGGAAGGAAAGGTCTCATGCAGCTCCAGACTCGGACCAGAACTACGGCAGCTATGTTAGGTTTCAAGAAAGGTGGGTACGTTGGTTTGTCTGGCGGGTCTGTTCTTTCCCCCGGCTTTGGGCAGCAGCAACAACAACAACAACAACAATGGATTGGAGGGAACTTTTGTTTTGTTTTCGTTTTGAACCGCACCTGGTATTGTTGGTTTCAAAACTAACCTCCTATGGCTTATAGAAGTTAACGGGTAACGCGGAATTCTGTTAACAGCGCTTCAGATTTTGTTTCGATTAGAGGAACTCGAAGAATAATTAGCTTTGTATTTCAGATTATTTTAAAAACGAGAAGTGGACGTGGAGCTCCGATTTCCGCTCGTCCTCTAGGCCGCGTGAGCGCGCGCCACCAATCATGTGACCATGTCGTCACAACACAACATGGTTGTATTTCACTGTCATCCAAGAGCCGTTCTGCGAACGCTGTCTGTTGTACGCTCGCACATCTGCTGTAAAGGGTCGGTGTTGAGGGACATATTTCAGGTGGGTAGCCCAGCACCGCTCACGACTGCCGTCTGCCGGTGACAAGGCCGACCGGTTATAAACTGCACCCGACCAGGTCTCTTAACCTCCAGAAAGAGAGCCATTGTTCGATCAAGTAATCGAACCATGGATCCGCTGTAATTACAGAACAGCTCCCTGGCGTTTGTTGTGATAATTACTTTATTTGCCTGCCGTGTCTGCGACTTGTCTTCTATATAGGAACCGAGCAAATAAGGGTGTCAAATAATATATTTCCAGTAGAAGAGAGGACCGCTGTTTATTGTTAACCGGGATAACTGTCAGGAAAAACGAACACCCTTTCCCGACGGCTGGTCTGCAACATGATTACAAAACACGCGCCTCTCGCGTCTCGGCGAAACGGGTTTAGAAAGTACACAAACAGTTTTATCCAAAATTTTCAATTAAAAAGAAAAACAAAATAAAATCCTGAAATATTTAGGTAGAAAAATATGTTTCTTAAAGTTGTTTCCGGTATGAAATAAGAAATGCACTCATCCGACGTCTCCGTTATTCGTGTCGATACATTCCCGCCATCACTCGGCTCTGCTAAAAGTTCAGATGTTATTTAAAATTTTTCCAGTGCGAGCCAAAATAATTAATAAGGTGTGCAGGACACCATTGTGGTATTATCAATACAGCGAAGACGGAAATAAAATGGTTTACCCATCTTTCTGCTTCCGAAAACGTTTCGCGCTGAAGTCCACGTCTTATTAGTCTACAAAGTTTACCGCTTCTGTAAAGGGTGTAGAGAATTAACTTACAATTTCTTCTTTTTCAGGCGAATCTCTTTGAGAGAGAGGGGGAGGGAGATTTATGTATTTACCTTTAGTGCTAGATATTTTCACTGCAGAACAAATTTTTAGTAAAAATATGCAGCATCTCTCTGATGTTGCTGAGTCAAGCAATTTATGAACTCCAGCGTTTTAAGTCCATGGCTTAGTATTCTATTTTTTTACGACATAGCACGTAGACTACTTGCCGGCCAGCAGACGGTGCTTCCTCATTTCGTCGCTATTAAAAGAGTGAACAAATAAACTCAGTCCTGGAGCTAAGAGAATTTCACGGTATTTTCTTGACGGTGAACGGAGTTCCAGAATGAATTTTAAGTCAGTTCGCTTTTGTTTTTTAAGCAAAAACATTACTACCATTTTATTTTATGGAATTCCACGAGGAGAATCGAACAAGACACTTTTTTCTGTAACCTGCACCCCCCCTAATCTCTCTCTCTCTCTCTCTGTACTGACGTCATCATCTATCTTCCTCTCTCCCTCCATTTACGCAAAATACAAACAAATAAATACAATATGGGTTCCGCTAAGTTTTCTTTAAATCGTTTCTTTTAAAATATTTTTTTTCTACCAAACTATGGAAGTACTAAACGGTGGAAACAATTCTTTGCTTAAAAAAAGTATATGTCTGATGTGATGCTCTGCCTGGCTATGGGCCATAGGTTAGAATCATTCTGCGTCGGCTGAGACGAACTTCAGCTCAATCTTCCGTCCATCGATTTTACTTCTACAAAATAGCTATGAAAATCTGAAATAAGAAATAAAAAAAGCATAAAAATTGCTTAAGACATTTATTACTTCTATAAAAAAAAGTCAGCCTTAAATTAAATGTACGAGAAAACTGAAAAATATAGACCGTGAATAAATGACTGAGAAAGTTCTCTCGAGCCAGTTCAGATTAGTTAATTCCAGTCGTCTTGAAATAATAATAATAACAATAATAACAACAACAACAACAACAACAACAACAACAACAACAATAATAATAATAATAATAATAATAATAATAATAATAATAATAATAATAATAATAATAATAATAATAATAAGAATAATAATCAATATTAATATTAATAATAATAATAACAATATTAATAATAATATAATAATAATAATAATAATAATATAATAATAATAATAATATCAATATTAATATTAATATTAATAATAAAATAATATCAATATTAATATTAATATTAATAATAATAGTAATAATAATATTAATATTAATAATAATAATAATATAATAATAATAATATCAATATTAATATTATAATAATAATAATAAGAATAATAATAGCAATATTAATATTAATAATAATAATATTAATAATAATAATAATAATAATAATAATAATAATATAATATTAATAATAATAATAACAATATTAATAATAATAATAAGAATAATAATAATAATATCATATTAATATAATAATAATAATAACAATATTAATAATAATAATAGAATAATAATAATAATAATAATAATAATAATATTAATAACAACAATAATAATAATATCAATATTAATAACAACAATAATAATAATATCAATATTAATATTAATAATAATAATAACATATTAATAACAACAATAATAATAATATCAATATTAATAACAATAATAATAATAATATCAATATTAATATTAATAATAATAATAACAATATTAATAACAACAGTAATAATAATATCAATATTAATAACAATAATAATAATAATATCAATATTAATATTAATAATAATAATAACAATATTAATATTAATAATAATAATATCAATATTAATAATAATAATAATAACAACAATAATAACAACAACAACAACAACAACAATAATAATAATAATAATAATATTCATTACTGAATTCTTCGTCCAGTCTCCACAGCGAATGTTCAGTGACGAATCAAAATCATAACGGAGAAGTAGTTGTCTGCTTTCTATTAACGGACTATCCGCCAGCTCGTGTCTGACTGCTACGTAATTTAATTGAACAACGCTTAATTTAATCCCCATTTATGCCCTAAAAATGAAAAGGTAAACCGAAAAAAAAGTCAGTACCTTCCTAATTTTCCCTGTCATTATTAATGCTGTTTTTTGTACGCGCGTGCGGCTTGTGAAAGAGGAAGTGTAAACTAACTGCACATACGCCAGTAATAATTAGAAAAGAATAGCAACAAAAGACAAAAGAAGGGTCAGAGTTGAGTACGTGCAGAAACGAAGTACCAGCATCATGCCGATCTTCCTTCATGTTTTCTGCATAATATCAAGGCCTCAGAATCAGCAAACAAAAGTAATGGCGTAACCGGAAGTTTATTGGTTTTAGTTCAGGCTACTCACTGGATATTTCTCCAAACAAAACTGCCGTTTCGCCCCAGCGTTATTTCGATATTTCGTGACGGGTGATCAAAAATTACTGGCCCTCACCCATCTTGTGATGTTGTTAATAATGGATTAAGCAAGTATAAAGAGAGTAACTTAAAACTACAGGAGGCTCAGTTCACCATTAATGCGTTTTTTTTTTTTGATTTTTTAAAGTCTTAAATATGAAATTGAATTGAATGTATTTGCAAAATGTTTCAAGTTGCTATTTTACAATTTGACATTGTTCGGAAACAACAGCTTAGGTTGTGAGGATCGTCCGCTTATCCAGTGTCCATCCATGGGATTGCTAGCTCTCGGCTGATCCTAATGTCGTAATTGTGTCGGCCTTTTCTGATGTCGCAGTAACGAGAGGTGAACGCGCTACCTTAGCCGTGTTAACTTAGCGCGCATGGCTGGATCACCGGAGCTGTCTCGCTGATCGAAGAAAATCTGGTGCCGATCGGACTGAAGGTGGTCAAACCACGTGATTACACATCCCCCCCCCCAGGGAGGGAGGATTGCTCGTCTGACCATCCAGGAATACCAGATTTCTAAAATATAACAGATACGAAAGCACAGGTGATCTCTTTTCAGGGTATTGTAATAGTATTGGAGGGGGGCGGGGCGGGGATTTTAAATATCCCCGCCCACGACTGCGGATTTCACATCTTGAAATGTGACTAGTCTGCGGTTTCGTGGAAAAGAGATTTGCGCCTCTTTCCTGCTGCTGTACGTTATCCACAAACGTCTCTTACTTTGTATAAACATTTCGGTTAGTTGGTAAATCACGATTAGGTAAGAGATACTGAAAAGACTACGCAACGCAGGTAAACAGCAGGTACGAAGTCTCTAGCAGGTCTCAGATTCGATCCGCGGTTAAGTGTGTCCCGGTAATAAGTTTCATCAGCTTTCAAGAGATTTGTGACCGGTGAATAGGTGAGTAATCAGTGTTGCTGGCCGGCAGGTACATAGTGGACGGGTAGGAAGGAAGCTGGATAGGTAACACACAGGCTATGTTCACCCCCCCACTAGCAGGTTAATCTGTGTCGATCAATACATCGCCACCAGCTAACCCAATTCAAATCTCGCTCCACCATACTCTTACCCACAATTCTCCGCGATCGATCGTTTCGGCGCTGCACCAACTGACATAATTTAAGGGTCAAGGCCTTTCTTGGCTTCTGATTGGTCTACGGTGAGGAAGGAAAGAGAGAGAGAGAGAGAGAGAGAGAGAGAGAGATTGCGTGTTTTATTTATTTATTCATCCCCCCCCACATACACAACACACTACACGGCTTACAACCGAATGCCAGAAAGAGGAAAACTCCATCACTGACTGCTACCTGTGTAATTTTCGTCTGCCAGTTAGATACAGGTGAATACCGCACTAACCCTGCCTCCTCAGGCCGAGCTGTCACTTACACGAGTCCGGTTTCTATCCGCAGCCACCATGCCCGAACTGATGTGCTCGCCGCCTCTCGCGTCTCTAACTCTGGATGCAATTGCTTGCAAAGAGGAGGAAGCTGTAGTTGTCGATTACATCTTGAAAGGTAAGAGCTTTATTCATTTTCATGTTTCGGACGAAAGGTGTCAACAGGTGAAATTTACCCTGATTAACTTTAGAAGGAAAAACTTTGCTCATAACTTTTTATTTAAAGGAATTTGTTGGGAAAACGAAACAAACAATGAAAAAGTCGATTCAATTAAAAAATTGTATGATAAAATATTTTATTTCTTATTATGAATCGACTGTTGCATGTTATTATAGTTTGTTTTTGCTACTTATAAGAAAACTTTATTTTCAAATAAATAAATAAATAACAGACGTAATTTAAAAAAAAAAAAGTAAAATGGTTAATGTTTTGGAAATGCCACACTTTTAGAATTGGAAACACATAAACAATGGAAAATATTGCGCTAACTTTAAATAAATAAACAAAATAAATGCATTTATAAACAAATTTAATAAATTTATTTTAAAAAGCAGGATCTTAAGAAGACTTCAAGAGTTTGCTTATCTCTGCGGATACTTTTGGCTTTGCGCAACAACCTCTAGTCGAATATATATATCATCGACGACAACAAAATACTTTTGTTAACTTTATGAGTAAGTTCCTGAAGGTGCTGAAAAAGTATAATATAATATATTAAAATAATTCAAACTTTTAGATGTATCTAAAGAAGAAACAATTTCTCTGCATTTACAAGAACTTTTCAATCTTTAATCTCGACAGAGAGAGAAAGAGGAGCTATTAAAATTCTGATTATCTGTTGATTTTCAGGTTAGATATTTTAAAAAGCATTGGGATAAAGGGTGCAGATAAAGAGAAGCCTTATATTTAGGCTATATTAAAATATGGAATATAATAATAATAATAATAATGGCAGAGATATTCCAACTTCTAATATTGTAAAATGCATTAGTGTTGCTTTTTTAAAAGCGTCTTCTAAGTTTGTATTTGGGAACAATCAATCAAATCAGGGGTAAATATTTATTTTGAATCTCCGTTCTATGTAGAGCTGATAAGAGTAATGATTGAAATAAATAAACCGTTAGTATTGAATATATTGTTCCATGATAGTGCGACTAGTTATGAGGAAATGGAAAACAACAAGAGCAAACAACTGAGTAGATAACAGACAGCAGTCCACCTGTAATTAGCCAATTTGCTCAGAACTGACTGTCATAGACGCCCTCTTGAGGGCTGGTAAATGTCTCTAGTTTGTTTGCGTTTAACTTTTCTAACAGAATGTTATTGTCGTTTCTGGCACCTACTACTACTACTACTACTACTACTACTACTACTACTACTACTACTACTAATAATAATAATAATAATAATAGTAGTAGTAGTAGTAGCGATTTGCACATGTAGCTTACCAGCAGTGTTATCCCACCCAACCAAGCGCTAGTTCCCCCCTGACCCTGACTTATCTCCGTCTCCTGTCTCTTTAAACTACTTCGCTCGCCGCCTCGTGTCGTCCACAGTCTGTAACATCGCTGGACATCGATCTTCTCTCTTAAACCCGCGTGCAAATCATTTGCCTACCTGCCGCTCGGTTTGCTGGTCACCAAAGCACTTCCACTCACGTGTGTGTGTGTGAGAGAGAGATGGAGAGAGAGATGGAGAGAGAGAGAGAGAGAGAGATGGAGAGAGAGAGAGAGAGAGAGAGAGAGAGAGAGAGAGAGAGAGAGAGAGAGAGAGGAGAGATGGAGATGGAAAGATGGAGATGGAGAGATGGAGAGAGAGAGAGATGGAGATGGAGAGATGGGGAGAGAGAGAGAGAGAGAGGAGAGAGGAGAGAGAGAGAGAGAGAGAGAGGAGAGAGAGAGAGGAGAGATGGAGAGAGAGAAGAGAGAGAGAGAGAGAGAGAGAGAGAGAGAGGAGAGAGCGAGAGAGAGAGAGAGCGAGATGTCACTTATCTTTTACTGGTAGTTCCTTCGGAGACCGAACGGAATGTTTCCCACGTCTACTACTAACAAGAATTTCCAAACTTAAAATGATAGCCAATCGGGTTCCTATAAACATCCAAGAGTATAATTAATTTACAAATTTATAACAACTAATAACTTTCTATCCATCTGTTAATTTGTTGTTTAAAAAACTTGCTTCCTTTGCAATATCCCTGTAATAAGACGTCCGGCCGGTGCTAGATACCGGGATGTCACACCGAACGTCCTACCGTCACCGCAGGGTAACGTCGCGGTTGGTCCATTTACAAAAACAAACTTTTATGGATGGATGGATGACTTCTTGATTTCCAGACGAACTACGTTATTATTTCGACAATTTGCAGCTTCTGAAAATTGAAAAGAGAGAGAGAGAGAGAGAAAATCTTGTTTGCTATTCTCTTGAAAGAAAATATCGGACCGGGTGATGATATAAAAGACAAAACGCCAAAGTAAGTCATGACGTCTTTATTCGAGTCTTGAACATCTCCGTCACGTGAGACTACGTCACGCCACTGTTTTATGAATTCTGCAGTCAGACAAAGACAAATTTGATATTGGTTTAATGTTAATAATAATAATAATACCATTAAAGAACTAAGTAAAGAAAGAGACGTTTCCCTTCGTATCGCAAACTACACAGATCACTGTACTTACGAACTCTTGTAAAAAGTGGGGAAATATATACTTCCTTCTCGTGAACGTCGTTTTCATAATTGTATTCATTGAGCTGACTGCTCGGTCTACCCGCTCCAAAATATTGACTTTGAGGTGTAGCTTTGTATAATGCACAGACAGGCTGCTCCATAATTCCTTTCATTTCTCTCTGCCAAATCTCTTCATATGGATGGTAATGAGACCACCAGAGATGACAAAGAACTCAATCGACAGCAAGACGTTACTGTAAACAAGAGGACAGCATTTTTTTGCAATGTAATTAAACAATTCTAAGATTGATAAGTGAAAAATTAAGCAGTATAAATTGATATCGCTTTTATTATCTTCCATCAAACTGTTAACGGTGCAGAATAGAAGGAATAATCTCTACAAGAAATGTGTTCAAATCTGTTTTTCCGACAAATTCTAATCCGATGTACTGGCAGTTCTTTTTCTTTACTGGATTAACGATTAAGCGTGCAATTGAATCTAGTTATTACCAGGAAACGTTTAAAAGAACGGCTCGCATCTATTATTTTTTAGCAATAATTTCAAACAAAAGCAAAACGTTTTTATTTGTTAAAGTGTATGCTAAAAACAAAATGGAGTTCTTCCTGATCTTGGTGTGCAGACATTGAACAGCCCTTTTCTTCTATCATTAATAACCGTGTTTGTTTATTAATGTTCTCTAATTCCGATATTTTTGGTATGAATTTTGGATCAACATCATTTTGTAAACTTCAATTGGACCAAGATTTTATTATATACCAAGGGGCCCTTTTGCTTACCGAAGGGCGGCTGGTAGTTTGATATCGCTTAGGTTGTATAGAGAATACGGGAAAGGACGTCGGCCGGGACTCTCTCCACTAAAGCTTTTGCTTAGCGAGTTTTTAAATGCTGTCTTGAAGTAAATAAAATAAGTTCGTTGAATGAGTGTTGTTTCCGTGGCTCTGTACCCCGAACCTCAGCGCAAAGACAGCGCGCGAGAGCCACTTGTACCGAAGGTACTTTTAACAAGCCGTCTTTCTGGCTTCCGGTTTTGAAGATAAACTTCTTCGGTTAAAATGTCAGCCTGTAAAGGACGAGAAGTCCATGGACCAACGTTTGGAGGATGGTCCAGAACATTAACTAACGACCACCACGCGACTCGCAGCAGTCTATAGACACAGTCAGGTGGCAAATATGTAAAATTCCTGAGCCGCAGGGAAAGTTACTGAGTACTTTAAAGGCGAACCCGGGGTCCCCCCTTTTTATTTAAAGAATAATTAGCCGCCTAAGAGCGAAGAAACAAAAGCGACTGCAGTAAAATATACGAGCGCACCCTGGCGGTGCCAGGTCCGAGAACACCCCGCACCCTGGCGGTGCCAGGTCCGAGAACACCCCGCACCCTGCCCGGGTTTATTTCTCCAGTGAAGCGATCATAAGGCTGGTATTAGTTACAAACCAAAGTCGGACGACAGAACGACATTGCGTTCTTTGTTTTCACTTTAGAAGGATTATTTTTCTGTTCTGGTTTTCAGATCCTGTCGCTCTCATTGTTTTGTAGAAATAAACAGTTAACAGACCGTGTGCCGGGACGCACAAAAGCCGCTTCTCACCTTTCCCCGGCTAATTCTCCGCGTTGTTTATGTAAAGGCCAGAGTTTGTACTTAAAAACTCAGGCGCTGATTGGACGATTTCTTAGTTTGTTGTTGATTGGCCGCTTATTCGCCTGGTTAGACACCAATTTTCCGACTTTATTTGTATTCAAATTAAATTTAAAGATTGTTTATATTGTTAATGTTTGTTTTTTTTTTTAAATTACATTTTTTAAAGCGCCGTTTCTCGTATTTGAACGGCCGTCGGTCTTGTTTACTACCACCTGAAGGGTCGGGCTACTGAATAAATATACTTTCTTCCTCCGGCTTTTGAGTCTGAGCCTCATCCCTCCGTTCTGCGATCGAACATCTGCCGTCCCCCCTTTTCTGTCTCGTGTTTGCGTTCCACTACCGCATTAAAAAACGGAAGGGGGAGAGGGAGTCTTGTCATCTTTGCCAAAAAAAAAAAAAAAATCCTACATTTTTTTTTCTTTTCAAATTGCATTAAAGTACAGCGACGATAACGTGAACGTGATACATCTAACCAATACGAAGAGTTGTCCTCTTAACTCACGGGTTAAGATCGAAATCAGGTTCGATTATCCAATTGGTTCAGTTTTGTCTTTCCCATAGTCTCTGTAATTAACCCTTTGAATGTTTCGACGGACCGAAGTTTAGCAGGCCTTTATTTTGATTTGTTGTGTACAGGTGAGCCAGTTTCACCTGGCCACCAATAACTGTTGCTTAGGCTTTTGCTTCACTTTTTATATCTAATTTTGGTTCTCAGAAAAAAACAAAACAAAACACAACAACCAAGAACTATAAGCAGAATTTACTCGACCGACTCAGTCATCAGAACCACTTAAATTCTCTCAGGTAACCTGTTAGTTTCCTACGATCTCTTTGAGCAATGGACCGTCTCTAAACTTTTGTCAAACTATTTTAAAAACGGTATGGTATTCTAGTATTTTTTTGCTTTGAATTAACCGTTTGTTGTTCTTGAAGTTTTTCAAATGCAACTTTGTATTTCTTAATCCTGCCCCGTAACCACATCCGAACCGTTAGACTACAAACTGAATTCTAACCGTATCCTTATTCCTAAAGTAAATATCAACCCATTTGCGATACATTTTCAAAACCATTACTGAAGATTCTCCAGGAAATGTAATCAACTTTTTTTTTTAAAAAAAGGAAGATTAAAAAAAATAATTCTCACACAGACCTTGAGCAGTGTAAAAAAATCAACAAAGAAACAATATATAAACGAAGGAAGAGAGAAACCGTTTCCCTTTGGTAAAACTGCAGTACTCGACGCCGGGCTACGTCGGAAACTATCAGTGTTCGTTACAAATTTTTGTTTAAGGCATCATGTGGGCTTAAAGTCAGGTGTGTGCTTGGAATGGTTGGAGAAGACAAAGACAAAAGCTACTCATAACAAAACAGACTTACCATTGGCTATATGTAGATCAAAAGAGTTTGTAGAAATTGCATTTGCAACTTGTTTTAATGCAGGAGTTTAAACTTTTTTGTCAGCTGGAAATCCATATTTATACACTAATATGCTAAAAATCCGTGACACTTTTATTAAGGGCGTCTGGTAAAGGTGTTCAGGCGGTGTCTGTAAAACTAGATTTGAGCAGGTATTGGATGCGGGATCATTAAAAACAACAACATGAACAATCAAACAGAAGTTGCACGTTTACCCAAAGTTTCTAGCTTAGATTTTTTTTTCTTTCAATTATCAGTTCATATAACCGAAAAGTTCTTGCAGTACAAGACGTGGAGGCCGGGTAGGGCCGACTAACGCTCTATAGGGTTCTCTATATTTATCCGCCGATCAGTGCACTATCGACTGCAACCGGAGGTGTGTTGTTTGTGGTAATTTGATTTTAATGCAGTAGCATTTACGACCGGAGCTTCGTCTAGCGCAGCCTCCGTCTCATTACAACGGCTTCTAATGAGATTGGCAATTACTGTATCAGAAAGGCGCGTACAAAGTCTACCGATGATTGTGGCTTTATTTACCGGGTTATTGATCACTCCTCACTTTCTTCGCCCCTAACTGCGTATTTCTATGTTCCTTTCTTGTCGCCCGCCGACAATGAGAACGAGTTTTCGCCGATCGTCGCCACGACGCGAGAACAAAACCGTGGAAGGTTTGAGACTTTCGACTTCGGCTAATCTCAGACCATTTCTTTCGCCGGTGAACCGAGAGCCGCTCGATAGAAGCCGATGCATATAATACCAATTAATTAATTATCTGTCTCTCGCTAACACAGTTAGTTATTCCACATCCCAGAACGCCGAAAAACAACAAAGAAACCTGTAATATGAATTATACAAAAATTTTTAAAAGCCATTTCTGATATCAAACGAATTTTTTTTTTTTTATTATTATTACTAAAGCTTCCGTGTTCGCATGGACTAAGCCGTAATATCAGCCCCGAGAAATTAGATCCGATTCATTGGCTACTTTAATAATTCTCCAGGCTTCAGAATGATCTTCCGAGAAATTTTAAAAGACTTTTGAAAAGTTGATCAATTGCCACAAATTTCCACGTGAACTAAGCTCGCACAAAACGATTGAAACTAAAACGGAACTGAGAACAGTTGGGAAATCAGCTGACAAGCATCGGAAAAACATCTTTGGAAAGCAAAGAATTGCGTCCATAGTTTAAGATATTGCGTTCTTTAACTGTTATTGTATTATCACAAACGTTCTGATTCTGGATATTAATTTTTGATTACTTTTCATATTTTGTTTAGACAGCTGTCGAGATTCTTTTACAACTTAGAAGTTTTCAGGGTTTCGGATCAAAAGTGTGAAGGAACTCAGGGAGAAGCGGGCAAAACGTCAGGAAGGTGGTCGAATACGTGAAAGAAAAACAATCTGTTTTTAGAAATAGGGGGGGGTGGGCTTCTTGGGTTCGTTGTAATGCTAATGGATTGTTGAATAAAACAATTTTAGGATTCAAGGATTAAAAATTCCATAGAAAGGTTAACGATTTTATCTACTTTCTGCTAAGTGTTATGATTATCGTCCATCCTTTGTTTGGTTTGGTTATTACCATGAGGTAGGAGAGAGAGCCATCGCAGCGTACAAAAGGAAGTGCATATAAGTTTATAAAACTTTAATCTGAATTAATTAATCAATAAAAAAAAGTTTTTTTTTTTTTTTTTTTTAAATGTTAAAAATTTCCATTTTATGGTAAGGTTTTTTTTTAATTGAATTTCTGTGAACTTTGACCGATCTTCAATCATCCGAAAAGTTTGTTAGACTTTTCTCCAAAATTCTTCGAGGGAAAAAATGCGCCCTTACTTGGTGGTGTCGTCTGACGGCATCAAGCCGCTGGGTTTCGGTGCTAACCACCTTCCTGGGAAAAGAAGATGAGAAATATGTATTTCATAAATTTCCATCGAAACGTTATTGAACTAATTTGATGGACGACGATTCTATCTCTTCTGATCTGTATCTGATATACTGCAGACGAGGATGCTGAATCAGTTGGTGGTGCGGTCAAATGCTGAAGCAGGAACCTGCAACATTATAAGCAGCCATCTGGACATCGCCAGACTAGAAGATGGTTGGACAGAAAACTCTAACAAACGTTCCGAAACGAAGACATCAGTTCCAAACTTTATATATATATATAATTTAGTGTAATAAAATATAATTTTCTTTAGTTTGTGTTTTTCTAAATCAGCATGGATTTTCTTTCTCTCTCTCCATTAACTCAGAACTTAAATGAAAAACAGAACATTTTGGTGAGACGTTGAGATTTTTCACTTAGTGGTAACTTCACGCCGTCGCCTCTTATGGAAACTAAAAATATTCACCTGTAACCGAGCTAAGAGTCTATAATTATACGTATTTAACGATGCAAAGCGTCTTTCAGCGCAGTAAAAACACATGAAGGTGGCAAATGTCAAAAGCTAATTTGTCTTGACTAATAAAGAAGTTTTATGAAACCCATACACCGAAACAGCTTTCTTGTTGTAAAGTCGCATATTTACTTTTAAAGCCAAAACCGAGAAGATTTTTAAAGGATTCTTCAAGATTTAAGTACAAGGTTTGTGATTTGTGCATAAAACTAATTGGCAGTTTATTAGTTGTCTTTTTAGCTTCTCTTTTAGATAATTAGCGAAGTTAATCTGAATACATCTTTTAGCAAATACGTCTGCTGCCGAGATGGATTCTCCCATCACCATGACGTTCGGCGCGAACCAACCGCTTCAAGTCGACGACGATCCATCCAATTACCAGAGCTATCGTTTGATTACTGGATCACTAATAAGGCGAGTGGCCTTATTATGTTTCTAGCTCAACGCTTGGCCTTGACAAGTTGTTTTAATTGGCAGAATATTCCTTCCTCATCTCCTCCCGGACAAACTTTCCTTCCTTCGTTTTTTTTTGTTGTTGTTGAAGTAAAACTTACAAACGCGATAAGAATGGAAGAGGAGCAAGAGAGAGAGAGAGAGAGGGAGAGAGAGGGGGGGGAGAGAGAGAGGGGGGGGAATAAATATTTGACGAAGCCGAAGTTTACGGCAACATTTCAAGGTCAAAAAAGCAAACAGGGATCTCCGCCGGAGGGAGTGGGGGCACTCGGTTGTTCGTTGAGGTTATGTAAACGCTGTCGATCTCCTTGGAGCCCGAGTGACGCCATCGACTCGCTCGCCATCAGTCTAAGGGTTCGGCGACGACCCCCCACCACACACACACTTCTCTACCTTGAATGCAGCACCCCGCTGTCGTATTTGTAGAAACCGGGCGACACAGACACTGAACGAACCCCCCCCCCACCTCGGCACCACGACCCCATGCTGGCGTTCGCACCTCGACTTGTAGGAATTCTCCAGACGTTCGACCAGCGACGAGAAGAAGTGCATCGAGACGACTGCGGAACTCGAGCGCGGTTTTTGTCTGAATCCCGGAAGAAATTCTGTTTGTACGCGAGCGCCAGACTTCTCTAGAATGGAATAAAATTTCGTTTGGGCCCCGGCCAGCAGGTGCGCCGATGTTCAGAAACTGAACCGGTCGGTTTCGCCAGTCGACGTCAAGACGTCAAAATAATACTGGCAGTTAACCCTTTCCGTGCTTTCAGCTAGAAAAAACGAGGGCAGAGAGAGAGAGAGAGAGAGAGAGAGAGAGAGAGAGAGAGAGAGAGAGAGATATTGGATGATACCAAACAAGATGTTTAAAACCTTGGATTTTCTTAACTTTAGCCGGAAGAAAAGGAAAACGAGAACACCAATGACGCAGTCACCAACAAAAACTGCCGGTAAAATAGCACCGGAAGTCTGTCTTAGGACCCGCCATTGGTTGCCAGGTGTAGGCCTTGGTAAATTCTATGACGTACGCGGACTTCTGGAAGTGCAATAATATTTGGTATGCAGTTGTTAATAAGTATGAAGTAAGTTTGCAAGTTAGAGTCGAAATAATCTTTACCTTCTTACTTTCTAGTTAGTTAGCATATTTGTAGCCAGTTTTTGCTTGAAATTCGATATCTATAAGTTTTCACATATGGCGTATTGGCATGGGAGACAGAAAGGAGAAAAACGTTTAGACTCATTCAATTATCAGAGGAAGAGGAGGATGCCGATTTTACCTGTAAATGGCATTATAAAAAGAAAACTAGCAGTGTGAGCTATGGTAGCAGGTCGGGTCTTGTCTGGGTGCAGAGTACCCGGAATCAGCAGCCCGTGTCGGTTCTAGGTCCAGCTGTTTGTTTCGCACCCACAGACCGGTTGCTGTTAGGTTGGCTAAGCTCGTTGTTAGACTAATCTCTTGACCTAATCGCTGTAATCGGAAGCCTAATGCGATTTGTTTGTGTTGTGGCTCGAGCCTCGTTAGCTCACCGGGTCCATTAACATGCGCAGTGACAGGAGCGGATTAGAGAAGCGATGCCGACATAATAGCATTACACTCATCGGGCGCTCGCCTACATACTTCCCTGCCTACCTACCTCGAAACATTTAATTTATAAACTAATGGCTTCATACCAGCTTTCCTTTGTGCAACTCGAGCTAATTTTACTGAGCACGTTAAAAACTGCTGTCCGGTCTAGTTCGAAAGTTTTTTCCTTTGTCCGTCCCACGAAATCTCTCTCTTGAGCAAAAAGAGTACGTGGATGCGCTGTTAAAAAAGGAAAATGGCGTCTATGCTTCTAGGTCAGCCACCCTGAATAGTTCCAGGCTGAGCTCGAAGATCTAAATAAACTTCTGTTGGCAGCGTTTTGGAACCCGGAAAATTTGACACAATTCTAAATCATGTTTCGGGAGAAATCGGAGACTTTATTGCTGAACAGGCAGGTTTTTAAACCTTAAAACAAGAGGCATGGCGTTAAATTAATGGGGAAACGAGTGAGTTACAGCCTAAATCCTAATTTTCTAAAAGAATTAAATATTCTAGGTGCAGAAGTTTGAGGAGTAGTACTTTTAAGTCTGGGAACTTTTGGTAAACTATTATTTAACAAAATTTACTTTTAAATACTGCAAACGTATTAAAGCGAGTTGCCTTTAGAAGAACGGTAATATACGAGATCGAGATTTGGGTGTGGCGTGTTTTCATTGGTTAAAACATTAAGCCATTAATCGTTGGTCTTCTCTGTCTAGGGGTAAGGGAAGATATGTAAGTTAAAATATATTATTCATTGGAAATGTAACTATTAAATTAATAAATTATCCATACTGTCATAAATTTAAAAAAAAAAAAATTCCTCAGCCAAAAGAAAAAGAGGGAAATTGGCCATCACCGCTTCCCGGGGAAGAATCTAGAAGCACCAGTTAAAAAGGAAAGACAATTATATATATAGTTGAGGCTGTCTCAGGAAATTTTAAAAAAATACAAAAACTTACAGGTTGTGACAAACCCAGATCGATCGAGTAAACAGCGTGAGACAATGCACGGTATTCGCACTTGTAAGATAGGGCGCGTGAGGAATGCAGAACGAATGGTGCTAGGTGTGAGATGGCAGCTGTCAGCTGTAACCAAGGTTACACACTCAGGTTATATAGCTGACTCTTCTTAGCAACAAACATTACCTTCTACGCAGCAAGTGTCGGTAACACTAATCAAACCCCCTTCTATTTTCACACGTGAAGCCCGCTGTTATTAACAAGGAAACAAAAGAGAAGAAGATATTAGGAGGAAATGATAATAGAGGCGGGCATCACTCTTTCTCCTGCTCGAATGATTTTTTAAAAAATCGTTACATATTTTTTATTTATTTTTTTCTCTCGAAAAGTTGGAAATAAATCAGCAGAACTCTAAATGATCAGATTTTTAATGGCGATCATCAACTGTCACCGATAGGAAATGAGCCGGACTTTCGTAAAAAGCTCTCGGTGTAGCGAGAGACTTCGTGGCCAGTGACGTCGGTTGTTAATAAAGTGATTTCTGGTCCAGTCAGAGGCCCAGTCGAAGTCCCTCATCCACCTAGAAGCGACGATAAATGCAATGTAGTATTTTATATCGCCGTCTGTGTGTGTGTGTTTAATTTTTATAAAGCTAAACAGTGTGCATACGTAGACTTCCGCCGAAGGTTCTTCTCTGAGCCCTGGAATGTAGTCCTCGGCGTAATAAGGCCACCAACGACGTTACTCTCTCTTTAGGTCGGTGTATTCGGGAATTCCTCACGCCAGCTCTCATGGCACTGATTACGGCGGAGCCCCCCGGGGGGGGGGGAGGGGAAACAAGGAAGCCCTCTCACACGGGTTTCCGGTCCTTATTTGAAAAGAAAAAAAAAAATTAACCCTAAAAATAAACATTGCATAAAGTTTGGGGTTTTGCTTTTGGCTGCTGGACTGAGGGAAATTTTAACCCTCCCCCTCATTAACGTTCTTCTTTGTCGGATTTGAGAGCCGACGGGGCATCCGAATCTGCTCCCCAACCCTGGCCACGGGGACAGCTCTCGCACACCGCAGAAAATCCCTTTAAAAATAAAAAAAGGGGGG
This sequence comes from Nautilus pompilius, assembly GCA_018389105.1. NCBI lineage: Eukaryota > Metazoa > Mollusca > Cephalopoda > Nautilida > Nautilidae > Nautilus > Nautilus pompilius. Next base: position 1,169,697 of record JACATO010000605.1, on the reverse strand, counting down.
GATAATTAGCTCTGGCGTAGTTTCTGGACCACGAATAACAAGAACGTTATTTGTGTGTCAAAACTCTATCCAAGACCCCGTCGTTTTACAAACACGCGATTGGATTCCTAATAGGAGCCGACTTCACGCATCTTCTGTACTTTGTTTGCTAGAGTTGTCCTTAAAATTAGAACCTTTTTTTTTTTTTTTTAAATTTATTTCCTTGTTTCGCCCTTGGCCGCCGTGTCGCAGAGATCCGGCGGGACGTTATCTTCTTTCTTAAAATAGATACTGAGACGCCTTGAGCATCGCGAGGTGACCACACGGCGTGCATCACCTGAAAAGAATTGGGAGCCAGACTCTTAAAGTCAGTCAGACCGACGACAGGGCGTGCTGGCAGAGGCCTGAGACGGCGATGTGTTTGACATCCATTCGCTATCTGTGGAAAATGAAAATTGTGTCCAGACATCAATTAGTGTAAAGAAAATCTGCCTGGCCCTAAAGCCTAACTCTTCAAATAAGCACTGCCACCCGTGTTTGTCAGGGTTGAGGCCTAACTGTCGACATGCTTGTTAACGTCCGCCGATCAGTCACTTTTAAGTTTAGAAGAAATGTGACAAATATTATAGTTTAAATTTCTAAAAGGTTTTCTAACTAAACACAGAGACTGTTTCGATTCCGAAATAATCACGTGTTGTTTGCAGTGGTTTCCCTCTGCAATGCTTTGCATTATGAAACTCACGCCTTGCACAACTATAAATATGTATATCATTTGCTACAGTAGTTTCCTTTCGTCTGGTTGAAAGTTCCAAGACGTGACCTGGTAGTCATTGTATGGACATTACAGCTTCACGCCAGAAATAGGTATCCTCTTGTTTTTCTCCTTTGCAAAATTGCATTACACGCTATTTTCTGAAGACCTGGAATGGCGGCAGGCGGAGTCGATTTTTATCTGACCTGGTCAGCACACTTCGCTACAAAATCATCGCTCACCTGGCAAAACCCTGAGCACCAAGAAAAGCTCGGCCGTGGAACAGGTAGGTGGTCTGCGCGCGAGTTCGGGTTAATTAGAAAATTATTGTCGTGTAAAGACGTACCCTTCTAAGCAACAAAACCTTGTTATGAACGAGTGGAATCTTCACGATCAATGAAAAGAGATGGTTATCATTTTATGCCTATGAAGATCAGAAGGGGGTGCGTTTAGGCTCTCTTACCTGGGATGTTATGATCTGTATGCATTAATGGCGCTTTTCTGTAATTGGTAAGAAATTCTATGGTGAAGCTAATCACGGGAGCCTCGAAGAATTTACAGTTTCCCCGTGACAAAAAAATAAATTCACTTGGTGAAGGCTTAAAACCTTTTGGCTTTGTAACAAAGTGAATTGAATCGGCTGAATAAAGTACTGCTACTTTTATCAGAATATGGAAGTTCGTATTTAAGATATATGATATTAACTAACTAAGGACAAGGAACTTGGCGTGTTTGTTCAGCAACAAATTTATGAAACTTCATAGAATCTTAAACCATTAAGATATTAGAGAGGAAAGGGAGTTCAAAAAAGAGGAAAATTCAGGCTATCAAATTAATTTGATTGAAATTTTTATAACTAAATTTTTTTTTAGGTATGTCACAAGTAAAGATCTGACTTCATCTATTTAAGTTAGAAATATAAAAAAGGGTTAATTAAGTAATTCGGTTTACTTCTTTCTAACGTCAGCACAGAAACAATTCTCCATGTCGTGTCTGACCCCTATCTATCTTCGGCGACTCACCCGGGCGTGGCCCTTCCCTTTGAAGTATTAACACTTTGTGACTGCCATATCGGTGGTCACGACTAAGCCTGGCGAAGGCTCGTCGACACTAACCGAACAACAATCAACAGAAGTTACCGCGGCCCCTAATTACCTCTAATCTGGGCCCTGATCCTGACACGAGCGCCGTAAATCTGATGTTTCCGCTCCAGTCTTCTGAAAATCCCAAATAACACTTATAAAGCGAGACGTCACTGTTCGCTAGTGTCCGCCTCATTAAACGTGGCGAGTGTTCGGGGACCGTATCCAAAGTTTGTGTACCCGTTATCATTTGGACTGCGTTGCGCAGCTCTGCAGTAGCAGTTGTTATGAATTGTGGTCGTCAGTCAATTCAAACTGCGGCTAATCATGTCCTTTAGGTCCTGGGCTTCATGGAAGTCATCTGTAAGTTTACAACAAACTAATGTTGCTGCCAGGATTTGAAACTCCTCGGTACCCGGTCGGTTTACGAAATACTTGTCCAAACTTTCACGTGCGCTACATTAACTATAAAGGGGAAAACGTGCGTGAGGAATTCTTTGGGATGAATTAAGTTCTGTCATATCCCTTTCTGTAATTAATACAAAGATCCCTAACTAGCAGAGCAAATCGAGAAGTAACGATCTTAAGCGAATAATAAAGAAGTCCGTAACAACAGATTAACTATGATCTCTGTCCAGGCCACACGTATTAACCTTTGAACATCTCACGCATTCGCTTGTTCAGAAACATAACATTTAAGTCTAAAATGTTAATTCTTATTTGAAAATAAAAGAAAAGAGAAACTGTTACGCAATATAACGTTGAGAGGACGTAATTCGCCATCATCTCCCATCTCAGTTTACCGCTCTATAATACAAGTAATCTAGGGGTTTTAGTAGAGCACGTGATCGCCTAAGTTACTTCCTCTCTCGGGATGAAACCGCTGGATTGCTAGACATGACGTCCAGATCAAATGCCAAAATTTATTATTTAATTTACAAATTTACATCTTTGTTCTCTTTTTGGGAAAGCGTGGGTCATCAAGAACAGGTTGCCGAAGGAAGCACAAGCCATATTTGAGCAGTGGTGGCGCGCGGTCAGAGTTCGCTGTCGGTTCTCCGAGCGCCGGTTTCCCACGGCCGACAATCGTGATACGGCTGATGATTGAATTGTGCCACAGCCGGTACCGTGTTGGAGCAGTCAGATCTTCATCTACCTGGCGATATTCTGCACAAATCTACATGACACCTTTCTATTTATTTATTTAATCATTTATTATGCTAACTATCGAGGTTTCAACACTAGAATGTATTTGCTCTGCGAATGGCAACAGACTTTTTTGCTGCTGCTATTTGCAGAGCTCTTTAATGCTCTCGTTTATCGTTTAGTCTCTCTCTCTCTCCTCTCTCTCTCTCTCGCCATTCCCCTTAGCGACCCTTAAAAAATTATTATTATTATTATTATTATTATTATTATTATTATTATTATTATTATTATTATTATTATTATTTTTAAATTTCACTTTAGCGGGAGATAAATTTATAAACTGAAAACTTGTTATGAATGTATCCGAAAAATACCCAAAGACATAACATTTGATTAAGAGACCCGGTCAATTTATAGTCAGACGTCTACATAACTCGACCTGCAGAGTGAGGTTCATGGATCGTAGGGAAGAAAACACGTTAGTGTCTTTACATTGTTCGGACCTTCAACAACATCGTCACCTTAGCTTTCATCACTAACTTTGTGTGGCAATAATGACCGGTATATTGAACAGCGAATCAATCCGAGGACATAAGAAATGGTAGCCTTGCTTTAAGATTGCAATCATTTTTGTTAGTATGGAATAATAATAATAATACTACCAGAATCCGATTCAGGAAACATTAATTAATAAAGTTAAATATTTGGCGCGTAACGAACAGTTTTTTTTTTTTTTTTCATATTTCTGATTTTTTTTGGTCATGTGATCTCGTGCTCAGACTAAGGAAATCCCGCAGACACAAACAGCTAAAATATCTGAATTGTAGTAAATAATTTTAATTTAGATGGCAACAAAAGGTGAACCATAACGAAAACCCCTTGCTGACATGAAGGTAATGCAAAATTTTTAAAAAAAAAAAAAAAGTTTTAGCGGTGGATAAAGAGCCGAAGACGCTACGGAATTTTGAATCACGTGACGGTAGTAGCTGTTCTCCGACGACAATGAATGATTCAAGGCATTGAAAAAATTAATTATTATTTTAAAATCACAAACGAGTTCTTATTATATGATGGTAATTATTCTCTTAACTCTGCTCATATAATTAGATCACCGACATCCTTAACATTCGGTGTTTTTATCTTTCTACGGAATCTGCTGCTTAAAATGCACTATTTCCACCAATCAAAAATCTAACTGAATTACCAGCATCCTCAGCATTTGTGCGGCTTAGATGTCGCCGTCGTCGTGTACCCTCGACCAAGCTTAGAAGATCAGGGCCGTCAGTGCAGCGCTTCCGGTTAGAGGCGAGAGAAGCCACGCCACCGCCCCCTCCTCCCTTTCTGTTGCGTTCACTCTCCGGCTGATTTAAGCTACCGGGACGGCACGGCCGTTAACTATGGCTAACGTTTCTCGCGAGACTTCACCGCGGGAACTCCGCATTGCGAAATGTATAGATCGTTTGTTGGGTCTATCTACGGACCTATGTTTTAGAATATTTTTCACGGACAGATGAGTCCCCCCCCCGGAGCAGACGGCGGTCGGGGAAACAAAAATAAAACTAAAAAACATGGAAGCGCTGTCACCGAGGACAGAGGACAAAGCGATGTCAGTTCGTGCAGGCAACTAAGGGAGGTAAATCCGTATAATGATTGGTGGCCATCTTCTGACTCTATGCAGCCGCCCTATCGTCTGCGCACGTTTGAAATTAAACATCTGATTACCCCAGTTGGTATTTTTTGCCATCCCTGAGGCAAAGCTATGCCCGGATTGCGTAGATTATGTGAAGAGGAATTCATGAGCCTTACTAGTCTAAGGCCATCCCCCAATCAGGCGAAACGGCTGGCCACTTTTTTAGCCTTAAGGTGCGCAGGGACGACCTAATGTTGTCCTTTTGTAACACGAAACCACGTGGCGTCTGCCAATGAAAAACAGAACCGTCTCCATAACGAACGGGGTAAACAATATTGGTGCATCACACCGCGCTCTCTCTTCTCCACGCCGCCATACACGTGACCTACCGTTAGAGAAGTCCGAGACCAGCCGACTTTCAACAAATACTATCGCCTATCGCCATTGTACTCTTAACGAACATTGATGGTATATAGCCAGGATAAATGACTATAGTATTACTCCAATAATAATAATAATAATAACAACAACAACAACAATAATAATAATAAAATAATAATAATAATAATAATAATAATAAATCCCCAAACTTGACTCAGATAAATAATATGAAAAACAAACTAAATAAACAATAAATAGCTCTCATGGAATTCTACAACAGCATGGCGACATTGGATGAACAATGAGGTCGCTGCGCCTTTCCGCTGTCAAGATGCATTTCCACTGTGCATAATCTCAGAGCGCCATCTGTCACCGTCCAGCCCTCTTTGTTGTCAGAATCCTGCATCACCTTGGCTGCCAAAAGCGCAGCTGTACAGATGAAGACAGACGAGTTGTTGTTATTACTGATCTGATCATAGGAACCCGGCGACTTTCCCTTGTCTGTCAGCCTCGCTTCTCCGCGTCATTGCGATTGCGTCTCCTTTTCTGTCCCGCTGCCCGTGCACGCGACGTTCTCTTACAAATCTTCAGCGTTTGCTGGAACTAAAGAAACAATTTTTCAAAAGTATTTTTAAGTAAATAAAACAATTTTTTAAAAAATCTTTTTAAAATCTATTTTAAGCCTACAAATCTAATAGATTTACGTTGGCTAAACAGGGAGCCCGTCGACGTCCACAATCTCCATCTCTCTATAAAACAACCGTCTGTTGCATCTCTGAAGACTTCTGCTGAATTAACTTCACTTATTTTGCTGGAAAATTGTTCTAAATGTTTGCGACACGGCTGCTAACATAGTATTCTGCATTCCACCCTCCTCCGACGTTTTAAATGTTTTATTGTCTTTTATACGAAAGTCTTCACACCCGCAACATATGATTCTGCTCCAACAATAAAATCATTAATGAGAAATTATGGAATACGTATAACAAATAATTGAATGTTCTCATGTGGGAGACCGTCATCTCCATTTATTAGCTCTTTTGAAGTGATGGTAGAAAATAGAGAAACGGCCACTATCTTGCACAACTATAACGCACAACCGAATATTACACAGCACTTTACACATCTATGACGCACAACCGAATATTACACAGCACTTTACACAAATATAACGCACAACCGAATATTACACAGCACTTTACACATCTATGACGCACAACCGAATATTACACAGCACTTTACACAACTATAACGCACAACCGAATATTACACAGCACTTTACACATCTATGACGCACAACCGAATATTACACAGCACTTTTCACAACTATAACGCACAACCGAATATTACACAGCACTTTACACATCTATGACGCACAACCGAATATTACACAGCACTTTACACAACTATAACGCACAACCGAATATTACACAGCACTTTACACATCTATGACGCACAACCGAATATTACACAGCACTTTACACAACTATAACGCACAACCGAATATTACACAGCACTTTACACATCTATGACGCACAACCGAATATTACACAGCACTTTACACAACTATAACGCACAACCGAATATTACACAGCACTTTACACATCTATGACGCACATGAAATAGTGATCTTCCTGAGAGTAGAGTGTGAAAAGTATGGAAGGTTCATATTTACTGATATCTACTTGAAATCAACCTATACTTAAATTATTAGGAAAAAGGGAAAGCAAAAGTTTTTAGTTACGATGCAAATTATGACAGACGTCAGTTTTTCTTTCACAAATTCGAAGATGAAGATAATAACTCTGAGAATCTCGCGGTAAAATTGAACGACGTGAATATTTATGACACCAAACGTTTTAGTAAGCCAGATACAGCCAGCTAAGGTCCAGCCGCTCAGTCATTGCCGGATGATGCGGATAGCGTTACCTGCTCCTGAGACAGCTCCAAAAATGTTCAGTCCCAGTTTGCGTCAACTTTTCTCTTAATATTTTCACCTGCCAAACTTTGATCATGACCTTTTAGGGCGCGAAATACTAGTGGTAAATTTCCGTGTTCATCTCTGGAGAGATTTAATGAATGAATTAATAAAACAACAGCGAGTTTTGAGAACCCGAGAAGTTATTGAAAAGAAGGAAGAGAGAAATGCGAGTCAAGCATGGGCGATTTGTATTAAAATGGGCAATTAGGAAGACTAAAGGATCGACAGGCCGAAAAGTGCATGAAAACAAACTGCTATTATACGAAGAAAAATTTCACTTTCAGTGGCTGACTTAATTGGGGGGAAAGTAACCGAACACAAAGCTCCGTATGGATTTTGTTGACGCCACTAGATACTGTTTCTGACGAGTAATAATCCGGAATTCCGAGAAACTACAACGGCTATCAATTACCTCAACTGTTGCCCGGTGAGCGAGCGAAAAATTAACCTTGGTTGTTATGGCTACTGTGTTGTCTTTGGAATTTAGAAGTAGTTAATGTTCTCTTCAGTCGGTAATCAGTGTACGTGTGGGAAGTGCACAGTTCATCCTGAAGGCCGAAGAAAATTGGCGACGTTGCTTGGTAATGGCCGCACAGAGTGGGAAAATGAGGCGGACGGCGCGGGTTAGATGCCCGCCTTATTGAACAGCCGCTCTGTCGAATCCTTACTAAAACCGTCACCGTTTTGTCTTGGAAGTAATCGATCTGCACCCGTTTTGGGATAATTTCTTTGCAGATGTCCCCCCCCCCAACCACCCGTTCAGATAAACTGGCAGAGATCGATAGTTTTTTTTAAAAATGTTGTCTGTTTTTGTTGCTTTCTTTGTAATTTGTTCATCTTATCATCTTATTTAATAAGTACGTATTTCTAAGGTTCTGCAGCTGAGATTCGCCGCGCTGGCTCGTGACGGTTCCGGTGCATGCCGGGTAGGTTTGTAGCTGATGGAAAATTAACAACAGAAAAGCATCCTTCTTGTTTCACTCTTTAAATAATAAAATACTAACTAGAAATTACATTTTGAACGATGGTAGTGAATTATAGAGGATCTTTGGCGCTTCCAGCTCTGTACACGGTAGAATTTTCTGGAAAACCTCCATTATCAAGAAATTCGGTTAGTTAATTGTGATAATAAGTTAATTACACTTGTATAAAGATTTCCATTGCGTTAATTTCCTTTAGAGCTCTCAAAATGAATTGTAATTTTGAATATCACCGTTTCCAAACTGAAAGCTTTTCTCAATACAAATAAGTGATAAAAATTATATCTTTTTATTGAAAGAAGAAAAAGAAAAAAACGGTTAGAGATGAAGTTTAATAATTATAATGGCGTTCCGACGAAGCTAGAGCTTTCTGTGAAGGATTTAAAAGAAATCTTCTTCCTAACTCAGGGCAGATTTCTTTGCATCTTGATCAAGTCAATTAAAAGATTGTAAAATTACCAGTTTCAGTCCTGTCTTAATTACGATCTATACCTCGTTGTTCCCTCGAAAAATTTCTAATGCATTTTCTAAAATGATAGAGGAAGCAATATCGCTTCTTGCAGGCCCCGGTTGACCGCTTCATATTCCTCCGCATCTTAATCACACACACATCATTAGCTAGTTGCTGCATCCTGCATGGCTTTGTCCAGTCTCTTCACGTCGTCCGCCACCGCGGTGCATTGCGTACGACTTATTCTCTGCTCGCGTGCCGTGAACGTGCACACAGTAATTTTACCGCAGTGATGTTTCTAGTGATTATTTTCAAATAAACCAAGTACCGCGAATCGAACGTCCAGATAGGTTAATTACGGCTGACACGAGTTGCTATAGAAGCTGGAGGCAGCGGCAATTACCCGTTTTTTTTTAACCGTCTTGGCAATTCTGGTTCATCATTTTCTCTCTGGCTCCTGGATACTACTTGAATGGCTTGAAGACATCTTAGCCTCATCAGAAAGGGGACGACGGCGGGACAATGAGATTAGAGACTAACTTCTCTTATGCCTTACACTATCGGAAACCAATAATGCATCATTTTCCCAAATCGTGTGTTTGTACCATCTCTCTCCGTCTTCGTTCTCCTATCTAAAGTGCAGTTAATATGATAACTTGAAAAATTACACTGCATGTATATTGATCAAGCAAAAATATCCACCAGCAAATGTCTTAGCAAATTAGAAAGTGGTGAATAAAGATTGGCCATTTGGCGACACAGGGTAATTAATATTGATAATAAGAACCAAACCCTGACGTGAGGGCTGCCACTCGTTTCAAACCGGTTTTCTCTGGCGACCGACGTAAACAACAATCAGAGATTCTATGTAATTCTCTTTAAAATGACAAGATCATTGCCAACCTTTGTGGCCAAACTTTAGAGAAGTTCTGCCCACTATTCCCCGACAGAGAACGTGTAATAGACAGAAGTGAAATATGTTAGAAAAGAGGATGTTTGCGGTAGATAGGATGAAGATTACGGGCTTCCTGCCCAGATTTAAGGGGGAAAGAGAGGAAGCAAATCCCGATATTAGGAGCCTTACCATGGTAAGAGAAGTAGAGAATCCGCGTTCTGTCTGGCGGATTTTGTCCAGTTAAGGTCGTAAAGTTCAATAAATTCTGTACAATCAGATATTCGCTCACGTAAGTGGATGAGACAGTATATTTGCTAATCAATACGCTAATACACCTGTGGTAATGGACTGCCAATATTTCATGCATGGAGGTGCCATTCCGCGGTAATTCAGGGATCAGCTGCTTCGAGACGGATCAGTAAAATGATGCGTGGTCGCACGAGGATGGTGGCCATGGAGCGGGCTCGAAGACAGCTCTAATGAAGATGGTTTCACTGCGGCCGATTACTATATTTTAATTTTTATTTTGAGGATTTAATAAAATAAAAACGGATACCGGGGTTCACAAAGATATTTAAATTATTTTGTGCGTAATATAATGTCGATTTCCAGTTTCAGAACGTTCATTTTCTAACTGAATATCGTCGCTGTCTTTTGACTGCCTGGTGGCGGATTGGTCTTTAGGCAGTTTGTTTATAATTATTAATTTTGATTTTTAGAAAGACAAACAAACGACCAGCGGTGAGTAGCCAGTCAGTCAGGCATAATTCATAGATGTCCCGTTTCAGGACTCTTCTGAGATACGCGACTACTGATCATTCAAAATGCGGCCGCTTGACGACTTCTTTTTTTTACTTAAAGGCCAAAACCATCATCGAGTTATACAAGTTGACCAGAGAGGGGGAGAGGTAAGCGGATAATAGCTGAGCTACTAGAGCTTTCACTGGGCAACAAACACAAATGAGAGAGAGAGAGAGAGGAGAAGAGAGAGAGAGAGGAGAGAGAAGAGAGCGGAGAGAGAGAGAGAGAGAGAGATATGACGTTACTGCAGAGATGGACATACACACAGACAGAGAGAGATGACGTTACTGCAGAGACACACACACACACACACACACAGATGACGTAACTGCAGAGAGAGACACACACACGAGAGATGACGTTACTGCAGAGAGAGACACACCACAAGATGACGTAACTGCAGAGAGAGACACACACAGAGAGATGACGTTACTGCAGAGAGAGACACACACACAGAGATGACGTTACTGCAGAGAGACACACACACAGAGAGATGACGTTACTGCAGAGAGAGACACACACACAGAGATGACGTAACTGCAAAGACACACACAGAGATGACGTAACTGCAGAGAGAGACACACACACAGAGATGACGTAACTGCAGAGACACACACACACACAGAGATGACGTAACTGCAGAGACACACATACACAGAGATGACGTAACTGCAGAGACACACACACAGAGATGACGTAACTGCAGAGTCACACAACACCACACCACAGAAGACCTTACTGCAGAGAGACACACACAGAGAGAAAAAGAGAGAGATGACGTCAGTGCAGAGAGAGACAGAGAGAGGAAAGAAAAGTTAAACATTTTTGTTGTTTTTTTTCCTATAAATATACAACTGTTTCGATTTAAGACCACGTCTGTGGCTCTGACAGGAAGATACGAGTTAACTTCTTACCCCTAAAATATTCATTTCTCTGAGGTGAGTTAACTCTATCTTTAACCTATTAATATTTCTGACGCGTGTTAACCTTATGCTGCTGAAATATTCATTTATGTGACGCATGTTAACCCTTTTCCGCTAGACATTTAAACAAAAGCCACCGGCTACAAGAGCGAAATGATGCGAACGTTTTACGAGCCACATTGCACAACTTGATGGAATGAAAAATTCCATGTAACTGATCATTTGAAAAATATAATTTGTGTTTTCTTTTACATTTAAAGAATTGAGAGCCGAGGTTTTTCTTATCAGTATTTTACCAATACCAAGCGTTGTTAGTCTGATTATCGTGACTTGCAGCAGCCAGTTGTGGGCAGAGGCTGGGCAGTGAAGGCGCGACAGCTGCTTTAGAGCCAGGGCGGTGTTACGACCCCTGGCCCCACCAGACTCGATGCTGCGGTGAGCTGTTTGTCGGGAGACGCTTCCCATCTGCTGTCATTGGCGCAGGTGGCAGGTGCGGGTGAGCGGTGACGCCATGTTCGGCGAGACACCGCTCGTGCTCACAAAATGGCCTCCAGCAGCGGGTCGGTGTCTGATAGTGACCGATCTGACAACCCCCTCTACGCACACAAGAAGGGAGTCAGGGGGCTTGATGAAACATTATTGCGCCGTCGAAGAGGCCATTCCGCCGCCCCCTGCCCCTCCCTGCTGGTCTGTGACGGCCCTTTACGCCCGACAAACCTCTTTATTTAAACACCGGCTCCTTTAAGAGGCGGACGTTAATTTTGATCTTTGTGCAGTTGCCACGCTCTCGGTGACTGCCGACCCAGCTCACGCTTGATCTCTGTGGAAACTCGCCTGCCTTTTTCTTTAAAAACAGTATTGCCCTTCGATGTTCACTACCTCTTTTGGCTCGGATTTCTTACTTTCTACCCCTTAAAACTGATGGCAATACATTTTTTCTGTTTTTACAATGAACTTTCGTCACTGCAAATACGCACAAGTATTTCCGTCAAGCAATAGGATGGATGATCGATTGAGCACCGACGATCACCCACACTCGTTAGCCGTATCTTGCTGGTAGGGTTCTGTGAGTTTTTCCACGCAAAGTCAGATTTCGGGGTATGTTCTTGTTAAAAGAAAACAGCACGATTTACTGAGGACAGATCGATTTCATATGTATAAATCTCTTGTTAAAGAATGAAACCGACAAAGGAAATCTATCTGGCTGTTTTCGCTTTTGTTTCCAAGTACTTTTCACGGCTTTGAAACCAGAACCCAGCCGAAGAAGGCCTAAATCCTTGTGTACTTAGAAAGATTCCGGAAAGTCTTTTAAAATCCGAGTTACCAGTCGTATACTGACGTGTGACGTATACGTCGCGGTAGCCGGGATCTTCTGACGTCACTGGATGAGCTGGTCCCAGCAGGGCTCTCATCTAGTTGGCTTTCACAACTAGTAGCGGTGCTGCCCGGCGGAGCGTTATCAAAATGCCTGTAGCTGATGACGTCACTGTTGGGAGTTTGAGATCGCGACTGCGACTCCTCAGAGATCACGCACCCTGACAAAATCTGGAAAAGAAAAAAACAAAAAAAACAACAAAAACTGACAGCATCTTCCTCGGACTTTTGAAAAACTGCGATGGGAAAACAAGACCGTTATGGGTGCCAGGAATCGGTAAATACCTAACAAAATACCATATTCAGAAAAACTCACAGACAGGAACAGTACCACTAACCATTAAGCACTTCCTGCTTAAGAGCAAAGCCCGCGGATGGCGACTGTGAGCCAAAAGTGTTTCGAACACCGACTAGAACTCGAAAAAAAGGGCTTCAGAACCAACATGGCTTAGCTTTCAACGTTTGCGTGCTGCTAAACGCAATAGCAGGTAACTAAAAGGGATTTTAACCCAAAAGAGAGTGTTTGTGTGGCAGCGCACAATAAACAAAATAAATACTCTTTTCTAGGGGTTCCGAGGTAGACGCGAACGGTTTAGCTTCTGTCTCTTTCATACTGGACAAAACCGTCAGGCGCCTGACTGGCTCTCTGCTCGTAAGGATAAATGGAATGTGTATCCACCATAAATGTGAGCTGTAGTATAATGAAGAATAATGAGGCGCATGATGTAGTCTATGGAATGTATTAGTCACTAATATAGCCATATGTTGCCCTTGTTCCATATTCATTTGTCTCTTTTTATGTGTGATGGAAACATTTTAAAAGTGAATATTTTGCCATCGCCTTATGATGGATGAGATTTTGTGCTTCCATTCCTTCTGGACCTGTCTATTAAAGGAGGGCTGCTGTAAGGACATCGGAAAGGGAACAGACAACAACAGTGTTTGTGGAACGCTACCGACGATAGTAGCGAATATCTGCTTCAGTTACTGCGGGAAAAATATCGTATTTACTGCTCCAGTTAGGTCTGTATTTACATGCCATTTATTGCCATTTACTAATGAATGTGGACTTTACATTATATTTCCTGACATCTAATACATATTTTCATGTGTTTGTTACTCTTTCATTGACGAACCGTAGCACCTGGAGGCCCCAGATTTTGGGTGTAGGTACTTCAGAACCCGGGCAGGGTTTTAAGCTACCCTGGTCTTGAAGGCAGTTTTCAAAGCCTCAGGATCAAAGGCGCAGGACCCAAGGGTACTATAGCCTGGCCCCATTCCCTTTGAACCCAAGAGAATCCAGTTCCATATAAAATCCAGCTTCACTATGACCATCAGTAAAGCACAGAGCCAATCACTGAAAGCTGTTGGTCTCAATTTGGATGGTCCCTGCTGTTCCCATGGACAACTGTACGCCGGATGCTCAAGAGTTGGCCAAAACAAGAACCTGTTTTGCTTTTCACCCCAAGGAAAAACTAAAAGCGTCATGTATAAAGTTATAATTTAAGCGTGCAGCTTATAGAATGTTTAGAAATGTATCATTAGCATCAATTCGGTGTTCATTCAATGGTTGTGAGTTTAAACAAAAAAAAAAATAATTTGTTTTTCAAATTGGTGTAAAATCTTTTTTTATAAAAGCCATTTTTTCTTGTGCAGCGCCGGGTACCCAGCTCGTAGTAAAATAGTTTGTTTGTGTGACTGTATTAACTAGAGAATATACTCGTGCGTGTAATCTCTCTCTCTCTCCCCACATCTCTCTCTCTCCCCACATCTCTCTCTCTCCCCACATCTCTCTCTCTCTCTCACTCACACACACACAAGGTGTTTATAATGTCCCGGAGAGGTTTCAGTGTCTAATAACTGTTTAACTACACAAGATTAGGCAACAAAATAAAGTGTAATGCAAAGCCATATATTTACAGTTGTGGAATGTGCAGCGATGAATCCTTAAACTTCCGCATGTTCGCCATCTTTAGCGATGCAAGGTTTACTCCCAGTTGTCAATACTTCGAACATCCTCCAGCCGTTGGGCTGTGATGCGACTGATAACTGCTTTGCTGATGCACCCTCGCTTTCATGAATTGTTGGAAAGGGAATAAATATTCAGTTCTCGTGAGGTACGGAAAAGCGACTGCAGACGTTTTGGAAATGTTGTTCGACAGCTGCAGTGGTCTTTTGACCGGTGCCTGCCTGGTCACTAACTGAACCTGTTCTTCAAACTCTCAGCGGACTTGTCGTCAGATCTCCCTCTCGCTGCTGTAACCGACTTCAAGTCTGAAAGCCGCAGGATGCAGTTAACATTTCTCTCGATCGTCGCCATTTTGGCTTCACAGCAGAACAGAGTGTTAAAAAAAAACTTTAAGCGAATTATTTTGTTGTTCCAGCTTATAAACAGGTGTTAAACACTGACACACCTTCTCAAAGATTCTGGAAACACCTTGTGTGTGTGCGTGAGAGAGAGAGAGAGAGAGAGAGAGAGAGAGAGAAGAGAGAGAGAGAGAAGAACAGATGAAATTAGACGGATAGAAAGAGAGAGAGAAAGAGGAGAGGAGACTGGAAGAGAGGGTTTACAGTGATAGACAAAGGGAGAGAAAATGAGAGGAATAACAAGGAACTAAAGAGGTTGAGAAAATGTGCAGGGTGGAAAGCGACACAGAAAAAAATTTATACTTTTTACGAGAGCGAAGAAGAAAGCGACATCTTATAAATTGTGATCTGAGTCATTCTGCTGCAAGGTTACTTTAACCGTTTTTTATCACTTGTAAAAACATTTAGCGTTTAAACGTGTACGGCTCTGGCCAAAATTTTCCCATCACCTTAGAATTTTCTAATTTTGCTTGATAAAGTCGAATTAAACCTGTTTAATTTACATAATGATGTAAGGTTATTAACGTATCGAAGGGCGACCCGCTGTGTAGTTTACCTCCACTGGAGTCATATTTATAGATTGCAAGTTGTCACATTTCACAATACCCTGGCTCTACGAAGCTACTATGCAATTAGTTGCATATCATCATATTTACTTGCTTTTCAAGCACAAAATATCAAATTTAATTGATTTTTAAGATACTTTAAACGTCACCAGTAGTGACGGTTAGGGTTACAAAGAAATATAGCGACCAGTGTTACTATGACGATTGGTTTTAGACTTACTGGAGCGAGCATAGATTCTATCAAAGGAAAAAAACAACCTCCAAACAGAACTCCATGACGGAGGTCAAAGGTTGACAGAGAAAGCACACTGAAAAATATAAATAAATTTTTTTAAAAATTGACTAATTAGTGTCCTTTTTTCTAATTTGTATGTATCTTATTATTTCGCTTTGATTACTCTTCCAAAATGTCATAAAACGTTTTCGAGTTTCTTCAAGCGATACAGTAGCATGGGAGGTAACTCTGTACTGACTGGTAACTGAAAATGGGCGTTTTATTTATCTCGTAGATATTTGAAACGAAAAAAAACACAAAAACCCCTAAACTGCCCTCTCTTAAAAAAAATTAAAAAAAAAAAAAAAGTTCCATGAACAGCACTAAAAGCGAAACCTGCCGGCATTTTTAAAATGACCATTGAGGAGGCCGCGTTTCCCCTTACTTCTAATGAAACTGCCATTTAAAAGTAAAGAAAAACAACAAACAACCACCCCAGCTCTTCTGCTTCTTTGTCCTGGATGGTCGCGTGACTCACGGACAGCTGTGTTTTGACCAGTCGGGGCGCTGGCGTGGAGAGAGACGGAAAATCTGCCGACGTCCATCGCCTCTTCATGATAATAATAACCCGACCGGCGCTGGTAGTAGTAGTGTGCGTGTGTGTGTGTGTGTGTGTCACGCTACATTTCGGATTAAGTCAGGTTGGAAACTAACAAAACAAACAAGAAACCCCGAGAACCGTCGCGTGAGTTTCGGCCGGCCCCTGGAAGCAGGACGGAGCCCGACCGCCTCGGGATACAGAACCCCTAGTTCCGCCCACGTGTTCCGTGGTTGGAGTCCCCGCTCGCCCGCTCGCCGGTGGCGGTGGAGTTGAGTCCATATTTTCGCTTTTTTTTTTTTTGATCAGTTTTTATCCTTTAAAATCGCTGAATAAAACAGAGAAAACAATTAACCGGGGAAAGGCGTGGATTCCCTTTTAACCGCGGCTCTGCTGGTGTCACGCGCTGTCCTCACCCCCCCCCCTAGGCTTTGTTCCGACCCCCAGCCCGGGTCTGTATGAGATACAAAAAGTCGGGGCGGTAGAAGAGCATTTCTCTCTCGTCAACACCCGACTCGTCTGTTGGGGGCTTCTATCCGAACACATGCGAACAGACTTTACGTTCCACACACTAAAACTTTTTTGCTTGTTTGTTGTTGTTGTTTTTTTTAATTTTTTTTTAATTTTTTTTTATTTTTTTTTTTTTTTAGAAATCTTCTGAGTCGGTCAGGGTTAAGAAAGTCTGGTCCTGTCTGGCGCGCGCGCGCGCGGTCGTGCTCGGGGAGCGGGAGCGTATTCCGACTCTGGGTTTTCTTGCACTTTAGAGGCCTGGCCCGTCTAATAATGCTGCTGTGTCACTTTCGAATTCCATGACTGCAACTTGTTTGTCGTAACATTTTACAAACGCTGGAAACGAAAAGTACTGTTTAGGGATCCGAACGGGATGACCTACTGTCCCCGTTTCGCGGGGCGATTGCTGTCGCTTTTATTTTAAAGAAACAGCCCGGTGTAACAGCAGTGGTAGATTAGCGGTTTGGCTTGGACTAGACCTCATTTTACTGACACATTAACAGCTGGAAACACGTCTCGTGTCACGAACACAAGCACCGTCAGCCATGTTGCAGCTCTGGTAAGATCCTGGTCTCCCTTCGGAGCTCTCAAGGTTGACCTAGTTTCGGCGCGCATGCGTCGTTCCTGTTTCCCCCTGTCGATATTAGGGTGGTAGAGGCGTCATGTAGAAACGCTTTTGGTGATTTACTTTGGCTGTGAGTACCGCAGCAAACGAGACGGGTCGTGCCTGCGGTTGCAGAGAGCAGCAAGAATGATACAGCACTCGGAGAAGCTGGACCCGAGAGGATTAGATCTAGGCGATCCAGACATCTCTTCGCTGGTTGTGACGGGCGAAGGTAAGACTCAGACGTAAGACAGTCGATCGGTGGTGGCTCGTAGAACTAGGCAGCGCAAAAGATGGTTGTGCCATTTATTTAAGACTTGCGGTGTTTGCATCAACACATGATTGACAGATTTTCGGTAAATATCTACTGGTTCCTGCAACGTGGGACTTAGGTAGATGGGAACAGACCTGGCCTTATCTCCCCTCCCCTTCCTTCTCCTCCCCTCTCCGGCGCACGAGGCTCACCCATAACCCCGACAAACACCATTTACTTTTCAGTTTCTTTTATTCGACTTTTTTTCTCGGTGGACTGAACCTATTTCTTATCTCAGTAAAACTTCACAGACAGCAAACTGGTGTAAAATCGCGGTTCCCCCCCCCACTACCGATCAGCTGTGAACGTGGAAATTAGCCGAACAGCTGATCGCTTCTAGCGACTGAGTCGCCGCCTACAGACTCGAACCCTAGCCCCTTCAGTGATGATTATTTAGATTATTACCGGGATCGACGCTATATGTCAGTTCTTCCATTGTCTGCTCTCTCTTTTTTTCAGAATTTTGTTTCGATAGCTGTTGGAGTAAATGAATTAAAGTTTGAGCTTATCCTGAAGTGAAGATTGCTTGTGCGTCTACTTTATGTAGAAAATCTAAACGTGTTACCCAGAAGCTTTCATTGTTTAAAAATTAATTGAAAAAGATCATTATTTGCAGCCTCAATATTGTACATATTTCTGGAAGTTCTCTCAGGCAAAAATGTAGAAAGATAATATACATATATTTGCTGAGGAGGCTTTATTAAATTCTGCTTACTATTGGAGAAAATGTTTCTAGTCTTCTTACAGACGTTTCAGCTCTTTGAATGACATAATATTTATGTAGATATTTACACTTGATTTAATTACAGAGAAGTCAAATGTAAACAGCTGTAGGTTTTGTTAGTAAGAGAAATTCTGTAGAATGTTTGTTACAGTGAAGGAAAGAAGAAGCATCTGTGAAACAGCTTTCTCAGGCCAGGTCCAAAGTGTAGATCAACATGCCAGGGAGACCCTGTTGTGTTAGAGAGATGTGTAGACTGTCTTACTCTGATGCTGTTACTGAGAAGAGATGGACTTGGATGAAACCATTGTTTAGCATATGCATATCTGGTACTTGATTCTAAAGGCAGAGTTTATAGACCCAAACCTTATTATTGTACTTTTCATCTTTATGTGACCAACAGATCTCCAACATGTACAATTTTCAGTGCTCTCTTTGACAGCAGTACATTTGTTATACAAACTGTAATACAAGGTAACAAATAAGTAATTCCAAGTTAATAAAAAAATAATATATATATGAGGAAATTATAGAAGTTTCAAAAATAAACAAAAAAATGTCTACATATAGCTCCTGCCTACCTAATATAAAAAATTCTGAATCAAACATTTAACACTTCTCACTTATGTTGACAAAACATTCCAATCAGATACTGCATGATTATAAATATAAAATGTAAAATGTTTCCTGGTGTTTTTCCTGAAATGAGAGAGAGTGCCATTAATGTAAAAAATACTGTCTCCGTTGACATGCATATTTTGACAGCACACATCTTAAATCATTTTCAGAACTTTTCAAAATTTTATTTTTTAGACATTTCTTACATAGATGTTCTTTACAGAATGAGGATTTCTCACCAGTATTGCATGCAACAGCAGTGTGAGCAGTGATCCATGTAAAGAATTGTTACTATCCATGACGGGATGTAATATTTTATTAGCCTTAGAACCGAATGATCCTTGAGAGACCTGCTGATGACATGAGTTTAGTTTCGGTGCCTTTTATAACACTGCTTGATTGGACATATTGTCCTTTAAATAAAAATCCAGGGGCACCAAGAAGAATTGTCAGCATGCAAGCAGGTAAATGTTACTTCAGTGTTTTGTTTTTTTTTTAAAAAAGGTTCTAAAATAATCCTGCTGATAAAATGCCAGTCATTTTGATATCAGCTGTGAGATTGGAAATAGTCAACATGGCTTTTCTTCTGCAGGACACCTTGGTGGCCAGAAACCTGAGCAGACTGATGCCACTTCTTTCTTTACCATGTTATTTGAGCTATTGGAGAATTTTATAGTGGGAATGGATTATTTACTGTATGTGAGAAAGTTTTATGTGAAATAGTGTTTGTATCAGGAGATTAAAATGTATTTGGGTTTGGTTGAGATCTTTGAAATCAGCAAATAATGCAGCAGCACTTGTACACAGTAATGACAGGTAAATACAGAGGTCATGTAACGTAGAAGGAAGATCGATATCTTAGATAACCTCATAGATATATTTCTCAAGTTTGGTGGCTACTATGTAGCTGTCCAAGTCAGATATAGCAAAACTATTGAAATTTTGATAAAAATAGTACAACCGAAGATACCGGAAAGAGAACTATTTGGGAAAAAATCTACAGCACATCATATAACCACAAATGAAAACTCACTGTGAAGTCCACAAAAATAAAGAAAATGACAATGTCCTAAAAAGATCTTGCATTAAGCATAATCATTCACATAAGCACCACATTATGGCTGACTTTGCAGAAATGGTATCTACTGCGCAGTTTTGTCACGTCTTCCCAGAGTATTTAGTGAACAGTTGCTATCCATGGCATGCTTGGCTCATGACCTAACATTCATGCTGAGTAAAGGGACATCAGTCACTTGTTTGCCAATTATTATTTCATTTATTGCCATTTTTGGAGTTTCCTTTAGTTGCGTATTTTCTTGTTGTATATGATACTTATGTTAGAATCTGTATAATGAAATTAGCAAATGGTATTGAAATGTAAGATAGGCTAACAATTGGGATGTTATTGAGAGGCTACATACAATCTCATTTGTAATTGGTTAGCAGGACTTTTGCTATAGTGGCATATTGATTACAATTACTCTTAAGAGCATGATAAAGTTACAGTTACAGATTCTTTTCACTGAGAAAAGATTTAGGTGTTATAATGGATAGTAATTCTAAGGAATTAAGAAGCGCTGTAAGAGTGAAAATATTAAAAGGAAAGTTTTAAACATTAAATCAAGTGAAGATAGTAAAGTATTGGTTGTAAGCCACTGGTTCATCAGCTGTTGGAGGAACAGCTGAGGGATCTTTTGTTTTGGAGGCTGTGGTGCTTTAATGTCACCTGTAGACAATTTACCATGGCATAATAAAGCATTTAAAGATGGTCTTTATATTTATGTCATAGTATTCCTTTTACTGGAGGTCACAACTTAAAATAGTTAATGTAAAAGAAAACCTTTCAAACAAATACCAGAACAAACTAATTTGTTTACTCCGATGAGAATTTGGAGAAAAGAACAGATGTTTTCAAAATGATCTGATGAATTAAAATAAAAGTTTTGAAATTTCCTGCTCCTTACTGACTTAGTAGCTTCTGTGCTAGCAGAAACCTGAGTAAAAGATCAGGGAGGAGAACGGAAGACAAAATAAATCAAAATGTCAATGACATAATCATTGTCAAGATATGGCTGATGTACCCAAAATACTGGCTAAGAAGCGGTTGAACTGTATTATTTTTTTTTTTACCTAATTCCTGTTTCAACATTCTGGCCAAGTTATCTTCTAGATTTCTCTTGTTTTGGATGACGCTGTTATTTCTTTAAATACACATTATGTATATGGAACTTCATAAAATCATAGTTTAATGCTTTTTTTTTATTTTAAGAGGTTGGACTAATTAGATAGAATAAAGCTAAAACCTCCTCCTTTTTTCCTTTTTAGTTAAACATTGTAGCATAATTAACAATCATGCCAGTGATAATCATAAAATTTTTTTTTTTTTTTGCCATCAGAGATAATTACTGCATATATTTGTTGTACTGTGCATCATCGGGCAATCAGTTGAAGATTTCTGGCTATACTTTAGAATCACCTAGTTCACAGTTCACTTGCTTTCCATGTTTTATCAAGTTCTGTTTTACATATTAAAAAAACAAAAAACAAAAAACAAACTACTAGTTCTGGTTATTTGAATCTGAAGTCAATATTCCTAGAATGTCCGCTCTGGATATGTGCTCACTTTCAGTTTGATTATTTGGGCTTAGGGACCAGTAGAGCTGTGGGGTATTAAGGAGGGTATAGGATATTCATTGAGCCCTGCATTTGACCATTGTTAGTATTTATCAAAGACCAGAGAATAAAATAACTTTTAACTTACACTAGCTGGATTTCTTTTGAACTGCAGGGCACCGCCAGAGAGCACGTTGAACATCCTTGGCAATAAATAATTCAGGAAAGAATTGTAATGAACCATTTCTTGAAAATCTAGTATACTGTTGTGCAGCAGTTAAAGTCGGGTTTCTCTAGTGATGCTGAACAGGTGATTTTAGTGGGTATTTAATTTTTCTTTGTGAAAGCTGCCTTGCATATTTATGGATACTGTTATAGCTAGTTTTTTAAACCAGCTTATTAGTAGCAGTCTGTTGGAACACCATAGGGAATCTTGCTACTTAATTTAATTTGAAACCATCAAAAAATCCATAAGTTTTTATTTTCCCTTTACCATAAGAACTTTGAAGAATTCAAAGTTCATGCTTCAGAATAACTTAGGTTGCCATCAGAGAACATCAAGAAGAAAGCTTTTAGGGAAATCGTGGAGTTTTTTTTTAAAAAAAACAAAACAATTTGTACTAGCTAATTCTCAACACTTGCTAAAATAAGTCCAGTTTGCAGGAGGTGAATAACTTATCACAAAAATTTGTATATGCATTAAAAAAAGAAAGAGTAAATAGTTTAAAGTTTGTTGTTTCTATTCATAGCAAATTCTTCCAAGATTAAATAAGTCGTTAAAAAAATGAAACATTTACAGTAACATTTTATATATTGTTATTTTTTAACCATATATACATAGTAAACTTGTCTATAGTTGCTTGCATGCCTGCTTTTTCTTTCTGATGAGGAAAATAAGAACGACAAACAAACTTCTTTTTTGATTGTAATTTAGATGTTAAAAAAAATTCTATTTTAAGTCTCCTACAATGTATTTGATGATAATACACATGCAAATCTGTTGCAATATTTTTTTCCCAATCTAAAGCCAGCCATCAGGTTTTAGCCTGTGCCACAATTTTTAGATAGGGGTCAGTTGTTTACTTGTGATTTATAACTAACACCCAGTATCTGTTTTTTAGTTAGGAAAACAGCAGAGAACATCCACCTCTCAGTTATTTTCTTCTACCTGCAAGTATGAGAGATCAACATCTGTGCAAAGTATACTCAGCACCTTATCACTGATGTACCTTGGTCAGAAGTATTCAGAAATCCTATCTTCACTAGACTATAAATGTTTATCTTTAAATAAAAACAGGTGTTTATTTACAAAAAAAAAAAAGTTGCTAGATTTTTAAAAAATCCCATGATATTTTATAACTTTTTATAGTTTAACATCATGTAAACACATTGAGAAATAATCAACTTAGACATATTTAATTTTTCTAGCACTGATCTTGTATACAGATATGATGATCTAAAACAATAGATGTAACCAAAATCCAACATACTAGGAGGGTTGAAGAACAATTTTGTTTAAGATTACGGCTTGTCTCTAATGAGGAAGATTATTGTAAGGAAGTGGGAAGTAAGGATGTGAAAAGATTGGTAAGATCTTTGGGATCTAGATTTTTTTTTTACATATTTTAACAATGCTTAGTGATATATTGGTGAAATAAATGGAGCTAACTTATAAGCAAAGTAAACTGATAACACAAATGGCATCTCTGATATTCGGCAAAATTTGAAAAGCTTAATACTGTGCCATGTAAATGACAGATAATTGTGTATGTGTCATGATGACCTTTAAAGTCAGCAGCAGCATCTGCCCCACACCAGAGTGACCTCCTGGGTCCTTGGGGCCCCCCCAGTGTTGGGTGGACAGGCCAACATCTCTTAATCAGGAGGAGGACTCCACAGAGAACAGGCCACTTGTCTTTACCTGATGCAATGCCATTGACAGAGTCTTGTTCGGAAGTCCAACAACAACAACAGCAGCAGCATCTGTAACTAATATAACTATTGCTGGATGTTTTCTTCATCTCATTTTGTCCAGAATTTGATTATTTCAAGTCTATAAGATCTTTGCACAGTTTTCTATTCTAGAATATCAATACTTGGTAGGCCAGACTCTCCACTGATATTGTTTCAGCAACAGTTGTCTCCCTTATTTTGAATTGGATGCTGTACATTTTTTTTATTTGGTTGCATGGCAAGGATAAATGTTTGTGCTCATTAAAAATTTCAATTTTTATTTCAAATCATCTGTGTAAATTTTCTGCAATAATACTCTATCATACATCATTTATAAATTTTTGCATGCAATAGTTGCTATTGTTTGCTCTTTATTCTAATAAATAAGTAATATGCCATAATTGAACTCTTTAATATTGGAGATTGGTAAGCATTCAGACTTTGTATTAATACTATACAAGTTATTAATTAGATCAGTTTTTACTTTGTTTTTTATACATTATATTGACTATATTGTACTAATTTTTTTTTCTGCAAAAAAATGTGCTATTGTGAATAATAGCTGCATCGCAAAATTTCCTTATAAAATGTAATTAATTTGTTTAGGTGCCAAGAGAAACAAATACTGTTTTTTTTCTATGTCTAATATTTAAGGGTTAAGATACTTATGAAGTATTAGCTTGTACAGGACTTGTTGCTGTGTTGTACATAACTTTGAGTGACTGACAAACTACAAGACCTGCTATCATACAGTTTCAAGGTCTTTTCATGTGTCCTTATCAACAGGCCAACACCCATCGTTTGAGTTGCAACTTTTACGTAGGTAAGCAGTCTGAAAATGGACTTTATTACTCTTGGTATATTTGACCTGATCTGGTGCACTTCTGGTTTAAGATATGATGGAAAAAGTAAAATGTACAGGTATTGACAAGCAGGAGGGCAATTTTTGAAACTTTGATTGTCTCCCACAAGGTCGGGTATTGACAAGCGAGAGGGTAATTTTTGAAACTGATTGTCTCCCACAAGGTCATGTATTAACAAGTGGGAGGGTAATTTTTGAAATTTTGATTGTCTCCCGCAAGGGTTCAAAGTAACTACAGCTTCATGATAGTCATTCAACTCAGAAGAGTCCACAGATTTCAATTTTTCAACAGTCAGAATAATCAGCCTTGAAGTCCATTTGAGAGCCATCGATGGCAGTTTTTGATATTGTACATGGTATAACTTTGAAAACTAAGAATAAAAATTCATTTAGTTTGCTACAGGTTTGTCATCACCTTTATAAGCCGGCCCCATATTGGTCAGGTACTCCTAAACAAGTCAGCTGAAACATAACTGCCATTATGAAATTTAACAAAGCCTATATTTTCTCATGATTCTTTTTTCAAGATAAAAATAAACTGGGCTCATGGAACAGTGTTAGCATCATTTCAGTTCACTGTTGGTTCAGTGATTGTGTTTTTAAGCAAATAAAATTTCTGTTTTTCAAATTGATATACAATCTTTTTTTATAAAAGCCATTTTTTTACCCATGCAGTGCCAGTGACCTCAGTTATATGTATAAAAAATATAGATTAAAAAAAAATGTTTTAAGCTACAGATGTCAAAAGTTGGTTATTAGCCTATAGGTGGAATAATCTAATTTTTTGACTTGTGAAATACTTAATCAACCATGTCTCCTCAGATTCTTTTTCTAACTGCAAATACTCGTGGTCATTCAGTTTATAAAGAATTCAATTCTGCTTCAGTAGATGTGATGTAACCACACTGAATCTTGGTTGCTGGTAGAATTTTATTATTAGAAACAGGACACAGTCTGTCTGTTCATATTTTAGATTATATGCAAAGTATGAAGGAAGTAATAAATTAGTTTTAATTACTTTAGAGTGAGGTCATTTCCAATTTAGATAACCATTATGCAAGCTGTGAAAAGCATGTTTTAAATTGGTTCTGTTGGAATCATTGCTAAGAATTCCTGTAAAATTATAAATTGAAATCAAGGAAAGAAGCAAATTAAAAAGCAACTACAAATGAAAAGAAAAAATCTTTTAGCTTTCATCATTCCACCTGGAGACATTTCTAGTTCATAGGTCTAACTTACAGCAGAAATTTGATGAAAGTTCCAATTTGTTTAATTTAGAGTGTTCTCATTTGCTGATCTGGGCTATTTATGGTATCTAGCCAGCATGATTATAGTTTCTCACACCTGTAATCAGGAGTTCTAACGGGTTCTTCATTAGATTAGCTAAAGTCAATACATGAAGGCACATTTGTACAGGTTGTAGTATTCAGCCCTATCTTTACATTTGGTTTAACATTCCATTTTAGGTCCTATGTAACACCCATTTGCTGGAATACTTAAGGGATACAGTAATGATGACAGATTAGCTTACCACCCATTCTTCCCAATTTTCTTCCTCTATTTATTTTGCGGTGGACACCGTTCAGTGAAGGACTAAAATCTATTCCATTTTATTTAAAAGTACCATAATGTATTCAGAAACATTAGTGATAAAGGGATTTAAGCTATATAGTTTCTTGGCTATTTATGAAACAATCGATTAATACCATTTAATGATTCTTTCAGGTCATCCTTCAGATCTGATCAAGAAAATCAATGGGAAATCTCCATTATATTTTTGATCCATTTTCCATGGTGATTTTATTGATTTAATTTTCTACTCACCTTGTCATGGCCAGTGACTTTCATTGTAGTCAGTAATAATTTTTGTTTCCCTATGTTATATGTTGATAAACAGCATATTGTTGTAATTACTATAGATAGGATGGTTCTCAAAGTTGACTTGTTTTATTAGGGTCCAATCTAGAATACACATTTACAGTTTTAACTTTTAAATAAAAATATATATAAAATTTTTTACCTGCAGTGAGACAGATGGAGATTGGAATATTCCTACTGCAATAACCATAAAACTGATTTGTTTCTTGCTAACATGAAATAAAAGTGGCCTATAGATAAATACAAAAAATACTCTTGAAAATTATAATCAGACTAATGCTAATTATTATTATTATTATTATTATTATATTATTATTATTATTATTATATTATTATTATTATATTATTATTAACAACTAAAGAAATAAGGAAATAAAAGAACTTTGTTAAAAATATTTAGTCTGACTAAATTTACTGTGAATTTCTGTTGAGATAATGCTTAGAATAAACATTAAGCCAGCAGTCATCTTGGTTCTGACTTAAATCTAATGTATATTTTCAAGTATTTGTGTGTTTGTTTGTTACTCTTTCACGGCTGACCTATAGCACCTAGAGGCCCCAAATTTTGGGTGTAGGTACTTCAGAATCTGGGCAAAGTTATAAGCTACTGCATGTTGGCCTTGAAGGTCACTTTCCAAAAGCCTTATAGATTACACTTAGTTCACTGCACTCATTCAAAATAGGCTCAAATTATAATGAAGGTACCTCAGGATCAAAGGAAGAATCCAAGAGTACCAGAGCCTGGCCTCAAAGCCTGACAAAGACCAACAAAGGACACCTTTCAAGGTTCAGAGTTAATACAGCTTCACAGTACTCATTCAACTCAGAAGTGGCCATAGATTTCAATTTTTCAAGTCACCTTTGAAGGCCATTTGAAAGCCATCAGTGACAGATTTGATATCTCACATGTTATAACTTAGAAAAGTTTCATTCCAACAATTCCAATTATACCATCTGATATCTTCCCTTTGAATTCAAGAGAATCCAGTTCCCTATAAAACCCAGCTTTACTATGACCATCAATAAAGTACAGGGCCAATCACTGAAAGTTGTTGGCCTCAATTTGGATGGTCCCTGCTTTTCCCTAGGACAACTGCATGCTGGATGCTCAAGATTTGGCCAAAACGAATCTGTTTTGCTTTTCACCTCAAGGAAAAACTAAAAGCGTTATCTATAAAGAGGCTCTGAAGGAACAAAGTTAACTTTAAGCATGCAGCTTATAGAATGTTAAGAAATGTATCATTATCATCAATATGGTGTCCACACAAATAAACTTCTGTTTTTCAAATTAATAGAAAACTTTTTTTTTTTTAAAGCCATATTTTCTCTTGCAGTACTGGTTACCCAGCCAGTCTCTTATAAGATCAGATTGATATATATATATATATAATTGATTTTTTAAAATATATTTTTATAATGAACAGATTTTTCATAGTTGGCTTAATGTAGAGCTCTCCTGCTCTAAAAAGGAGATTAATACGGGTCATGTAGACTTGTCAAAGGAATCCTCTTGACAGCAGGTAGTGTGCTTATAGTGTTCTGTTAGTGAGATTTTCTTTTCAAAGGTAAATTTTATTCTTGAAGCTGTCAAAATAACTGTTTGAACAAAAACCGAGCTACCGCATTCATCTTTCCATTAGCCTATTAAAGGGAGAGAGTGTATGTGTTATTACTACTAGCTCTCTCAGATTAAATATCTATCAGAAATTATTTCTGTTTTGTTTAAGATATCTGTTCCGGTCCTGTATTGAAGGTACATTTTGACAGAAAATTTTTGGCTAAGCCACCGAATCACTAGATCTGATATTTAGAAAAAATTTTTTGTAAGTTCACAGACTACTTTGAGTTTTGTTTCTGATACACAAATTTTTTGAATGGTTGGATGTGTTAAATAGAACTGTAACTTTTAGCTGTCAGATAGCTTGACTGGAAAACCCCTATTTCAAGGTGAAATAAGACCTAACTTCCTAACTAGAAGCTCTATCTTTAGTAAGAAAATGTTAGTTCTCATTATGATGATCCTCATCTGTCATAGACTGATGCAGTTCATTAAATTCTGAATGTTGGGTTTTCACAAATAATATTGCTTGATAATTATGAATTAAAAAAAAGAAACAAATGCAAACTAGGTTAAAATTACCTGTCATATTCTGGCCAATATTCTTGGTAGCTTTTTTTTTTTTGTTTTTTTTTTTAAATGTCTTTCTTCAAAGCATCAGAAGACAGCATGTTTGGACAGATACAGATCACAGCTCTGCAATATCTGCTAGAATGATTCACTAAGCTCAGAATTAAGTTTCACCAACTTAATGTATTTGTCAGTAGATAAACCCCCATTTTTGAAAATATATGTAACAAGCTAAATGATTGGTTTTGAAATTATATCATTTTTCTTTAACCTTTTTTTTTTCTTTTCCATAAAATGTAGCTACATCTTCTGTCTCTAGGCTATTGAACCGTGCATCTCAGTTCTCCATCCCATCCTCTTGATTTTGTATAGCAGTAAAACTGATCAATTTACTACCGATTTTGTGGAATATCTGATTAACTCCAGGGTCTTAGTTTAACTTCTTTTGCTGAATATCTTTTTTCAAGATTATTTTTGTTTATCATAAGAAGGTAATTATTAAGAAAAAGTGCTTAGTTAAGTAAAACAACTATAGATTACAATGATAGAGAAAAGTCTAAGTGTTATACAGATTAAAAAATAGATTAGTTTTGTTTTCTTTTTTAAGTAGATTAAAAATGTAGTGTATTTAACTAACCGATATATAGACCTAATTAAGTAGGTAAATTGTTTTTATTCTTGGATTTAAAGGTCTAAAAGTTGGGAGTTTTGGTACACCAGATATTCTGTAGTTATTTTGCTGTTTGAGCAGAGAAAGACACTTGGCAAGATTTAAGATGGAGGCTACAATGAGGGTTCGCTCCTTCACTGTCCATATCTAAGGAGCAGAGAATGATCTGACAAATTAACTTAGAGTGTAAAACATGCACATGTGAATTTTTATTTAAATAAGATACTAATTCTAGTTAACTTTGTTCCTGATTATGCAGTTTTCAGATGTGCTCATACCTCAGCAGCTATTCTGCAGTATGCTGGATCTTCATTGTATACTGGCTTCAAATCATTTTTTTTGGCTGAAAACATGCTCCCTCAAGAATGGCGCCTGCGTCATTGAGTGGGTTTGACTGTCAAAATTCACGACTCTAATTCTTAGTGACTCTTATGC
This sequence comes from Nautilus pompilius, assembly GCA_018389105.1. Lineage (NCBI taxonomy): Eukaryota > Metazoa > Mollusca > Cephalopoda > Nautilida > Nautilidae > Nautilus > Nautilus pompilius. Next base: position 1,140,273 of record JACATO010000605.1, on the reverse strand, counting down.
CATTGGGTATTTCCTGAGTTTTTCTCTCTCATTTGACGGAACATTCCTTTTGATGGTCTTTAAGATGATTGGTGTAGGATGTGTTAAAAATGCTTTCAGAAGTTTATCAAAGAGTGGCTGATAAAAATGAAATGCAGCAATTGCAGTTAATGTTTCACTTTTTTCTTTCTTTCTAAATACTTTTTAGAAATGATAAAAGGAAAAAAAAAAGAAATATCATTAGTGGTTACTTGTAATCTACAGTAATGTGCAAAGTCTTGGGGGCACTCCAAATTTTTTGTTTAATATTGATTTTTTTTTTTTTTTCATCTCTCTCAGGCCAGGAAAGCCATTTTATATTATTAATGTTTATTGCACACACATTTGAGACTAAAGAAAGAAAATTTTCATTTATTTTACATAGGCATGCAGCATACTAAATTAATTAATTTCTTTCAAAACTGCTTGAATTTGTCTTGGAAGACTTTCTTGTCTGTTTGGAATATTACTGCAACTATCAAGTGGTATATGCCAAAGCTCATTCTTGAATTTCGGTTTATCATTCTTCCTGTCTAAATGATTGAAGGTCTGGACTTTGAGTTGGCCATTCTAACACTTTCAGCACTCCATTTTATATCTTACATTACAAATACATTTGACTACATTAGCTATTATATGTTTAGAGTCATCGTAGTGTTAGAAAATGAAATGGTCCCCAATTAGTTTCCTCCAAGAGGAAATAGACGGTGTATTGGTATCTACTTGTACTTTGTGGCATTTGTAGTCCCAAATCTTACTAAATCTCCCACGCCATTTGAAGAGTCTCACCCCAACAGAGTTGCTGGTTTTAGTTGCATATCTGTATATTTTTCTCTACCTCTTGTAATATACTACTATCTTTTAAATCCAAGGGTTTCAAATTTTGTTTCATCAGACAAAAAAACCTGATTACATTACTTTCCATTCCAGTTTGTGTTCTTTAGCATATTTAAGTCTCCAAACTTTAATACCTTTGCATTAATATCCACATCCAAAAGAACAAAAAAACAACAAGAGTAACTATTAGTAATTTTTAAATAAAATAATTGGCTATTATATACAGGGTGATTGAAAAGTAACTCCCTATTTTAAAATACTTATAATTTATCCTATTATTGTAATATTTTTCTCAATTTTTTTGTGTATGTTCCATGATGTATGGGAATTAAATTTATGTTCTTGTTGCTTAATTGGCGTGCCTGGAAGCGGCACTACTGTCAAGCACTCTCTGCTGAAGACTGCGACATTCATATGGAGTTTGGGGAGGTGATGATGGCTTGGTATGAAGATTGGTCTGATCTCTTTAAAAATATCCTCTGGAGTGATGAAGCGGTATTCCACATCGGTGGGTTTGTGAACTGTCACAACTGCCACTACTTGGCGGGAGAAGTTCCTCGTATTACCTCTGAAAAAATGCAAAATGACCTCGGACAGAATTGTGGGTCCCTTCATCCTTCGCGTTACCATGAATTCCGAAAGGTACCTCACCATGCTGAGAGATGAAATCTGGCCAGTTATCAGTACATGGGAGAATATTGAAGATTTGATTTTCATGCAAGATGGCGCTCCTCCACATTTTGCCATTGTTGTTCGTGAATGGCTGAATGCCCACTTCCCTGGGAGATGGATGGGTTGTCGTGGTCCGCATAAGTGGCCAGCAAGAAGTCCTGACTTAACATCCTGTGACTTTTTTCTTTGGGGTTGGTTAAAGGAACAAGTCTACTCTACCAAACCAACAACTTTGGAAGAACTTGAAGGGCGAATACGAGAAGTTATGTCTTCCATCCCACAAGAGTTCCTTGTGAAATCAGTTGACGTGGTTCCCAGGCGGCTTGAGAAGCTGATGGTGAATGCTGGCGCCCATATCGAATTTTAAATAAAACTCCATGCTATACACTTTCTTATCATATTCATTTCTTGTAAGAATTATAGTTCAGAAATAAATTACAAGTACTTAATAATAGGGAGTTACTTTTCAATCACCCTGTACATTAGCTACATAATTTATTATCCTAATACTGGAAGTACACTTATCAACAAAATTTGCAACTTTATTAGTTTTATTACTTAAAATTGTGTTTGATATTATATAATATTTTAAGAATATAGGCACAACAAAGTCTGTCTTAGGGCTTCCCAAGAGTCTTACATGCTAATGTATGTTAACCCTTTAAACTCTAGTGAGAAGCTTGGTGATTGTTGCAATTTGTTTTTTTGTTAAAATGACCCCCCAAAGCTAATTTTTACTATTTCTGTGTTTATTTTTTAGTAATGCACAATTAAGGAATCTTTCTTGAATCTGAAAGTCTGTAATCCAGTAACTTAAGAGATAATGGAGCTGTAAGATGCACATGGATGGTCCTTGGAAATCCTTTAGCTATTTGACCAATTTAGTTGAAGAGGCTTACAGAAACTACCACACCTACCCATGTAATTGGATGATCAGAAGAGAGAGAAAAAAATATTGACAAGTTTTAGAGCTGGGATTGAACCGAATCTTACCTGTGTGACTGGCTTGTGTTGCAGTGATATGTTTGTGGTTTTTATAATAGAAACTTCAAGACGAGAACAAGGAGAAAGATCAGCAGGTGATGAGAAGATAGATATATTTATTGGTACTTTCATTACAAAATTTTTACTTGAAGACTTCTGTTAAGGGTCAAGATCTCTATTTGAGGGTAAATGGGATCTTCAATTTGGAAAAGCAATACTTGGTGCTGTGAAAAAAAAATTGATTATTATTTTAGCTGCTAAATTTAGATGAACTCTGAAAAAAGAAACCAAATTCATCATTTGTCCTGAAATAAAAAGACTGACTGACTTTGGACTCTTAATACTGGGTATTTAACTAATCTAAGTTTATAGCAGTTGACTATTAAATCTAATGGTTATGTTTTACACTTTTATTGAAACTAAATGCTATGCTAAAGCATGATAGTTTTATTAAAAAATTCTTGTTGGTTACAAATAACCCTTACACTAAGTAGATTAACCCTGCAAGAGGTTTATTAATTCTTTTTCTGAGTTCTTTACACGTGGTCAGGGCACCTGCTAATTAATCACCAAAGATAGTATTACAAAACTATGGCTGGAAATGTATTCAGCCATTTCAAAGTAAATGCATTAAAGTAACAGGACAAATTTTATAAAGGAAGGAAGAAAGGCAAATATTATTGGTTACAGACTATTATTCATTTTTTCAAAGAATATCAATAATATTTGTAAATGTTCTGTACACCCTGCTGCTGGTATATCTCATACATGGGATATAATTTGTCCAGGTTAGTTTGAAACAGATATTTTGTATTTCTTCCTTCCTTTATTTCATTTATTAAAAATACATGTAATCCTGTTTTTTTATTGTGGGAGGTTATAAAGTCAGTAATAATAATTAAAAAAAGAAGACATCTTTCTTTAGTGAATTCTTGAAGTTTCAAGTAAATGAAATCAGAAAAATCTACATACATTTTCTTTGTTTACATAAGTCTGTTTTCTTTCTCTGGAGGCACTGGGAGGATTTCTAAAACCTGGAGAAAAGAAGCTGTTTAAAATTGGGCTTGGCTCACTTAACTTATTTGTTCAACAGTACATTTAGAACTGGTGTTTTAGAGTTACATAAAATCCAGCAACGGGCAATTGATGGCACAGAGCTTATCCTCACTTTGGATTTAAACTGATTGCATTTCCAACTGAGTGTCTGCCTTTATTCAAATTTTTCTAATTAATTATAGAGGCTCTCTACTTATATAGATATTCATCAATCTAATAATACATATTTTTAAAAGTGTTCATGCATTTGTTTGTTTCTTTTTCATAACCAAACCATAGCAACCAGAAGTCCCAGATTTTGGGTGTAGGTCCTTCAGAATCCTGACAAGGTTTTAAGTTATGGAACATTGGCCATGAACATCATTTTTAAAAAGCCATACAGATTAAACTTAGTTCACTGCACTCATTCCATATAGGTGACCTATCAGCCTCAAATGATAATGAAGGTACCTCAGGATCAAAGGCATAACCTCAAAGGCCAACAAAGGCCACCTTTTAAGGTTCAGAGTTCCTACAGCTTCATGGTACTCATTCAACTCAGAGGGACCACTGATTAAAATTTTTCAACAGTCGGCCTTGAAGGCCATTTGAAAGTCATCAGCAGCAGGTTTTAATATTGTACATGGTATAACTTTGAAAACTAAGAATAAAAATTTGTTTAGTAGTTTGCTACAGGTTTGTCATCACCTTTATAAGCCGGCCCCATATTGGTCAGGTACTCCTAAACAAGTCAGCTGAAACATAACCGCCATTATGCAATTTAACAACGCCTATATTTTCTCATGATTCTTTTTTCAAGATAAAAATAAACTGAGCTCTTATGGAACAGAGTTAAATTAAGTGTACAGCTTATAGAATGTCCAGAAGTGTTTCATTAGCATCAATTCAGAGTCTGTCCAATGATTGCATTTTTAAACAAATAAAATTTCTGTTTTTCAAATTGATATAAAACCTTTTTTATAAAAGCCATTTTCTCCTGTCCAGCACCCAGTACCCCAGCTAGTAATCTATAAATGAAAGGAAAATCAGTGTAATAATCATGTTGACTATTTTGTTAAAGTCGTGTCAGAAACAAATTTCCTATATTAAACCCAAAGAGTGTAAATCTTTCAGATGAATAATAATAAACCATCATTCTTAAAAAAAATGTCTGCAGGGTTTTAGAAAAAAAAATATCTTATTTTTAGGTAGACTAGTGGCCAGCAGTAGAGCACAAAGCTCCACCTTTTGTGATCTTTGACCTAATTAATACATAAGTGTTAACAGGTTCAGTCTCTTAACAAATTAGAACCTCACTACATTATCAGCATTGTAACTAGCAAAGAAGCTGTGTTCCTCTGGACCCATTCTGCTGTAAGATAAATGCTGCATAGTCAATATGGTATTTCCCAGAGAAAGAATCACCAGATATCTCTACAATCTCTTATCCAGATAACAACACATCACAACATTTGTTGGTCACTCAACTTTCCATGCACACATTGTGGTGAAACCACACAGATTTGAAATTATTTTATTGATGATTTAAATAATATTTATCAGGAGTTTACTTGTGAGATATTAGTTACCCTATCATTTGTAGTATATGTCCAGCAGGCCATGCTCAAACTGATTATCTTGATAAACAGAGTTGGGCTATTACCTACTTCACATCCAGCTTTGGTGGAAATAATGGATTTAAAGGTGTATTATTAACTGAAAAAAGTTATTGAAATAGCTAGGCATATTTTATGATTTATATAATCCTATAATGGATTTTAAAGCCATAACTAAAGGAATTTTATAAGATCAGATTAATGTAAAGGTGAAATATATGCAAAATAAAGTTTTTTCTAACCATTTACAAGCTTTTAAGGGTCCCATACTTCTATTAAAAATCTTGCCTACTTTCAGATCAGTTTTTAGCAATTTTGTGAGTTCTCTTCTACCCATTCAAGTTATGGCTAAACTGTGTGCATGAAAAATCTTATAGGAAAACAAAGTGTGAAAGAATTTATTTCTTGCTACAAGTAACATTTATTGTAGAGATGCTCTTGCATCCCAGTATTTGAAAATTGGGAATAATAGAATAGCAGGCATTTATTAAGCTAGTGAGATGTTTGGCAGCAACAGTTTTTCATGTATTATTTTCATTCACCCACATTTGCTTCAATGTTCTCAAAATACTGTAGTTTTATTGTTGTCAAGTATAATGGAAGTATTTTAAAAAGCTGCCTGCTGGTATTTTACCAAATTTTATTCTTTTATTTTTAAAAAAATAATCCATTGCATGGTAAAATTGTTGGATTTATAACACTGACCTGCTTTAGTTCACCATTGTTAAGTAGAAACCAAGATTTTGTAACTGCGAATACTGGCTGTTTTTCAGTTTATAAAAGATTACTTAGGGGGATATTCTGGTGAAAAGTCTTGTTCTGAACTAAACTTACATGTGCAGATTTTCTAACAATCGTGCAGTGGTCTCCAGTGCGAGCATGGTCAGACACCACCATCTTTGTCTAAGATTTCACTTTCTTGTTGTTGTTGCTGTGGATATTCCTAAATTTCATGAGATGCTAAATAGCTACAAAGATAAGAAAGAATTAGCTGGTGGTAGTATTTGAGTTTGTAACATAAAAAGTAATAAAAATGTTCAAGTAATGTGTAAGCTGCTAAAAGGCAACAAAATAGGGCATTGGTAGTGGTAATTTCATCTTTCATTTTTATACCTGATGGGGATGGCAGGTGTGGGCAGTATGTGCCTTGATCTGGTTTAAAAATGTAAGATTATCACAAAGCCAGGTATGAACCTAGTCTATACTGTTTTATTGTCTAGAGATTTACGGAGAATTAATAAATTAAATGTTGCCTAAAAATTCTAATACCAAAACAATTTATTTTTTAAAACTTGAATCGTTTCAGTCTGAATGCATCAGGCTTGCAGTCCTCTGTGTTTTGGTGGTAGATTCACTGTGGTAGTCTCACAACATTAGTATAAATGTCTTATACAATTTCATATTAAGGATGACAGTAAAAAATTCTCATTTAAAAACTGCAACTTTTTGTTGTATTTTAAACAGTTTTTTTTCTAAGAGGGACTGTTGTTTCAATGACCCTGGATTGAACTGATAATAACGAAACTGGAAAGACCCCATCTTTAGTCCAGTTAAGACACTATAACATGGGTATATGATTGATTTAAACTTTCTTGTCTGTCCATTTTATTTTTCTGTTGGATATAGTTTAGTGCTATGGAAATTCAATGCAATCTATCATATGGCTGGGTTGTTCAGTGTTGGGAGTGGGATGAAGATAGGATATAGAAAACACTGGTTGGAGGAAGATTGTTTTTTATCTACAGTAGTTAAGAGACAAATTCATTGGTTTGGAAATAATTCCTTGTTTCATAGGTTGAAGCGATTAATTGGATAATTGAAGCCCATCATGCCTAAATACATACCTGTTAATTGTCTACATTGCTAAAATTTTAGAAATAATGTATAATCTAAATTACTGTAACTTGATCCTCATCTAATGAGCACAGACTTTCTGGAATGGTTGCTGGCTTTTTCTGTAGTTGGGCTGCAATCACTGTTTTCTTTTGTTTTTAATTGCTCTTCCATAAAAAAACCTGTGGCATAAGAAAGCTTTTCCTTTGCATTATATCTTTGGAGAACAGAAATTTAATAGAGGTCAATAAAACCAGCCGGTCAGAAATGTTATAGGTGCATATCTTGCCCCTTCTGTTTGTCTGTTTAGAATTCTATTTGGACATTGCAGACGTGTTACCCTTATGATTTTGCCCAACCGTTTATGGAAACTGACCAAAAATTATGGCTTAAAAATTTGAATACTTATGAATGCATTTTTAAAAATACACGTGACTCTAATTTACCTTCTAATTCCATTTTACAAAATGGCAATCCTGAAATAATGTACCATGCAGCTGTAAACTTATCGCAGAAAGCTCTTAATTTAACTCCTCATGGTCCTGCAGTGATTGCAAGGGACATGTGAAATAGAAATGCCAAAGATCACTTGACTTTGTAGTCAAATTAAAAAAAAAAAAAAAAATTCTGTAACCACTTATTTTTGGACAGAAACAAGAGAGTTTAGGTAAAACTAATGAAATTCATGTTTTGACAAGGGTAGATGGATGATATAATGGTAAGTAAACCTTTTTTGAATTTTTAGATGTAATGTAAATGTTTATGACATTTCAGATAACTTATAAGTTATAAAACTATTTTTGTGCCTTTTTACGAGTTTCTGTTTCATGAAAATGTTATAAGATTTAGTGTGCAGCAGCCATGTTAATTCATTTCATTGACCAGAAAGCTGCAATTATAAAGATTTTAGATAGAGAAAGTGGTTCATACCAGTGTAGCAGTATAGAGTCTGTCTGTGTGGATGTTGAAACTCACAGATGATGTGAGTACTGCTGTTGAAATAAGAGAGGATAAAACAGATTTGAAGGGTAATATGTGAGGCTATTGCTTATGTTACTCCTGCAGATGAAGTAGACACTAATGATGAAAGATTGAAGGACACCTGATCATTTCCACCTTGTTTGCAAGATAGAGATGAAACAATTTTTTAAAGTAATTACCTTACTCTTCATTTATACCTTGAATATGCTGTACAAAGATTGGAGTCAGCATTTAATAAAGGATATTGAAATAGTAGAAAGAGGTCAACACATGTTCCAGAATCTCTACAGGTGTTAATCATTTACAGTATCACAAACATAAAAAAAATATTAGATTTACCTGTTAGGCTATTAGATAGATATTTTCAAAATAATCAAGGCTTTTAAGTACATGAATAGTCACATTCTTTTGGCTCTTTTTAGCTGTAACTCTGAGGTACCATTACTATAACTTGGCTAAAGTGTTATTACAGCTTGATATTAAAAAAAATATACATATATATATTGAATTGTAAAATGAATCAAATAAATTACTGGCAGTAGTTGCAGTTTAAGACAAACACTTCTTTTCTGTGAGTTTTGTAGTACAAAATCAAACTACTAACAAATTCTTCAAACTTTTCAGTTTTGCTTAGCAGAACTTTAGAAATGTTCCATTGGAATAAAATGATGAGTTATTGAAAAACTGAGCTTTTGCTGACATTGTATTTAGCTTTATCAAAGCGAGGTAGCTGAAATGTTAAAATATTGGTTACAAACAGTGCCCCATCATTAATTTGGCCATCTTTATAAATGAATGTAGCTGCCTGATATTATGCATATATTGGACATCTAGGTGGGCAGCTAAATAGCATGTTAAGTAGTATGCACTATAACTACGCTAAAACAGGCAGATTCCATGATCTCAAGGTTATGTTATAGGGTATTCAGTTTGTGCTGAGTCAACAACAGATTGCCAAAACATTTTTTGAGCATCTCTAGCCAACATTATTAAGTTCATCAGGGAAAATGTTACTACTATGGCAAAGGCAACTGAAAGGCCTTTAGCAGTGATAATGGTATAAGAATCTGCCATTACTCACCATGTCTACAATCAATGTCATCATTTTTTTGCTGACATCAGCCATGCAGTGGAAATTAACCAAAGAGTAATTTAATGCCATTTTCAATGACTTGGCTGCAGAGGTTGTGTAGCATGTAAATAACCCTTTCTGTCCAATAAAAATAAAATACTTTGAAGGGTCCAGACAGAAAACATGCTTGGAAACACTTCTGAATGTATGGAGTGTGCTTTTCTTTCATGAGCCCAGGTTTCAGGAATTCATGACTGATGGTGGTCACACATGGGTTTGGAGAAAGCCTAATGAAGATCTTCAACCCCAATATCTCCTGCCCACAGTCAAATATGGAAGCCATAGCATCATGATATGGACAGCAGAAACCTGGCATGGTAAAAAGACAGAATTGGTGTTCATTAAAGGATGCTTCAGTTTTGTCTGGTAGATTTAAATTTCAAAGAGACAACTACCATTGTACCAACAAGGCAGGGATGATAATGCTACATGCCACACCTTTTTTGTGATGACAGTTTTGAAAAGGAATCATAGTATTCAACTTTTTCTTTGGGTAGCCAAAAACTGTGATATGAATTCAGTTGTGCATCTGCGGGAGCAGCTGAATCATTAGCTGAGAGCGACCCATCTATATTCCACCAATATGCTGGAATTAAAGGAAGCTCTAACATGGATAAGGGGGAATTTGGACTACACACATTGTAATACTGACAGTTGCCAAATTATTATGATAGGGCGCAGTATGAATCTAGATATCAAAAGATTCCATTTATCTTCCTTTAATAAAGCTAAACATAATTTCAGCAAAAGCTTTTTTTTTTTTGTCAAAAATAGTATAAATATATAGCTTGCCTTTTGTGACTTTACTATTAAAGCACAACATTATAAACATTGTTTCTAGCTTAGACAGCTTTGGAGCAAGAAAGTGCATCTTTGCCTCACACAATGATTGTTAAATTACTTTGTTATTACCACATAATTAGCAGACAAGTTTCATTCTTGGTGGTTTCTGTCCATAACATACCCAAACCATTTGTTGTTATTTTTCACATCTGATTTTCAGCTGTAAGTAGGTAATTTTTATCAGCTGGGTTTTCCTGGGTCTCTCTGCATTGCTACTCAGTGCAGAGAGTTAGGATGACAAGGGCTTGCTGACTACATTAATTTAATCAGATTACGTTAATCTGATTGATGTTCATCCTCATCTGACTGAGCTAAGTAGCATGGAGTTATCAACTAGTGGGGTGAAGAGCTGATAAGTAGAATGGTTTATTTATGTGTAGTAACTAACCATTAGCCAAGATCTTTACATCTAATACATTTTTATTTCTTTTGGTAGGAAATTTGACTGCAAACACTTTTCTACAATATTTACAACATTTCAAAGGAAGATATCTGAAATCACTAAAGACAAGGTGCTTTTTTATTTAATAATCTTTGTTGCTGTGCAGCATCAGGTTTCTTGAATATCACATTTGTCTGAATTGTGTGTCTCTCTCTCTCTTTTTCCGTCTTAATCATCATTTGAATAGACACTAAAATTCCAATTTTAAAAGAATTTGTCTAAAATATTTGCTATGCATAAGAATTTCTGGTGAGATGATTCAGACATAAGTAACCCTGGAGCTGCCTAATGTACCAAAGATTTTTTTTTTTTTGTTTTGAAGAACTGGTAAATATATTTTGTTTTAATATGAAAACCATTATCTCTCTGTTTGAAAGTTTTTCAATAACAAAAGATTATGGGAATGAAACAGTGATGTAAAATATGACTTGTTGAGTTTCATTACACCATCCAAATTCATTATAAAACATTTTAATTTCTTTTAAAATTAGAAAATAAAAATATTTTTCAAAATATTAGACTTTGTTACTTGATAAAATATTGCACTGTCAGTAAACACAAATTATTAAAATAATACAAATATTTTTAATACAATTGGAATGCTAAAGAAAATCTTTTTGAAATTTTTATGCAATGGCCAGGTAATAGTGTTTATAATTATTTAGCCAAAAGGAAAATAATTAGAATAAAGCCATTTAGTTTTTGTTGGCAAAGATTAGTATGATACTCTGGCTCAGTTTTTTCAGACTAATCAATGTATCAAATTTGTTTTATATTTCCAATATATTTATAGTTCAAGAGCCAGACATCATTTTAATAGGTCCTAGTCATCTAAGTGATTTTCATTTAATACCTGCTTAGAGAATCTCTCAAGTCATTCATTTTGTTACATGATTACTATTTATATTACACAGTAGACTTATTAGTATTCAACTTCCAGGTTAATAAGGGTAATTAAGCACATGGATTATTGCTTTGTAAGTAAGGCATATCATCAGAGGAGATTACTTCAGATTCCGTCTGAAGTCTGGTACAGTCACAATGTACCAAGAGAGGAGAAAATGTAAAATTGGTAGAATTATTTAAAAATGAAAAATGATATATATATATATATTGATTCAAAGCCAGTTTTTCTTGGATGGTTCCAATATAGTTAACCCACAGTTAGGTAACTAGGATAAAGTCCCTAGCTTAGCTTTTTTTCTTGTTAAATAAATAAATGATGCTAAAAACTGCGGGTTCTTTCCACGCGATAACATTGGCAAGTTAGCATAGTGTCCATGCTCATCGTGATGCTTAGCATCTATGGTTATCAGGGCTGTATTTGGTGTCTAGTCAATACCATGGTTTGTTTGTTTCTTGTACAAACCCATTCATGGGGCTTTCCTCTGTTTTTTTTCCTACTTCTATTCAGAAGAATTCTATCTAGTAATTTTTCATTTTTAAAAATTTGCCTGTTTTTATAAGGATGGCTGAAGTTGGCATGCATTGATTACTTTGGTGATAGCCAATGTTTCTAATACTGCATATTTGATGTTCTGGGTCCTCAGCTACACTTGTGCGATTACTGTTGGGGGAGGGGACAACAAGAAAATTGATAACTTTGTTCTATCTCGGTTCATGGAATATCCATGCTTTTACTCACTTGGTGGTTTTTCACTAGGCTAACAGTGGCAGTTTAAGATAGCCTGATAAATCTATTAACTAATCTCCAGTTTCATTGGTTTAGATCTCAATAAGTTCGCTTACAGAGATTATCTCTTGTTTTGTTGTTTGTTTTTAAATATACCTTTTATCTTCCACATAGTTTTATCCAGGATAAGAAATTAAGTTAATTAAAAAGTCTAAAATGTGTATAGGAGTTGCTACATTGTTAAGAGTTCTCATGTGGTGGAGGAGAGAAAAAACCGACGTCATCAAGATGCACGTTTTTTCATGAAGAGTAACAATCACAATATCTCTGCTGGCATAATCTGTTGTATCCCACAAGGACACGTTTAATGTATTTAATGATAAAAAGTAGAGGGCAGAGTAAAAAAAAACACTACATTTGGAAACCAAGTTTTTAATGACCAAAATCTATGAAAGTTTGTCATCCTTGCTACATTTTTTGTACTTGCTGCCTTCTGAAATGTTTTAGGATTTTGGAAATACTGAAAATGTTGTGTTTTTGGTAAATCTTGGCAATTACTAAGTTGGCCAGTCAGTTTGAAAACAGCAAAGAAAGTTTTTACCACTAAGTCACCTTTAATAAAATCCTGATAAATATTCATTATAATCTTTCAAAATCTCAACGGATATATTGCATCTGTCATTAAAACTGTTGTCATTCAGAAACATGACATACTCGGGAATTCTAGAATACTGTATCAGTTTAGAAAAAGTGTGTACAAAAGGAAAACCAAATGGAAGTTATGCAGCTTTTTTTCTCTACATTCAGTTTTATTTTGTTTAATTTTGATCTAGCCATTGTTATGTATATTCAGTACAATATCTGGCTCTTCTTGTACTCAGGTCACATGATTGCAAGTAATGATCCCTCTGGGAGTTTAGTCATTTCTGACACATTGCCATAAGCAAAACACTTCTGTCCTAAATTGTGCCAGAGAGTTGATTTATAGTCTGACACGGAGAAAAATTACCTATCATTTTATAGTGATGTCTGTTTTGACTACAAAAACAGGTCCATTATTTCTGAATAGTAATTTGAAACAAAATGATAGTGATGGTGTCTCCTTTGATTCCATGTTGCAAATATGCTGCTTATCTACCAGTGAATTCTTTTTTTATCAGTAACTCTCACCTGTAATTCTTTATACAAAACTGCACATTATTTTGTCTTTCTTTGTAAAGCCAGAGTTTGACAAACATATGCTTAACATTTTTGGTTTTTCTGCATTGCCATTTTCCAGTTTCATACTCCAATTTGTGGGTCTATACCAGATGGGGTCTAACTTCCTGCTGGGGGGTCAGTTGCTGTGGGTAGAGGTGGAATAGACCTCACATTGACAGACAGGTGCTGACTACTGTACTCATACTCTCTCTTCTCCCTGATGCTGGGGATGTAAACACGTCAGTCAGTCTTCACTGACTGCAGCCATAACAAGATTTGATAACGGGCAGCCATATAGATAAGGGTGGAGGGGGGATAGCACAGTTAATGTGAGACTTGAACAAAAATAAATGGCTAGTAACTGAGCATATGCACATCTCTTGTTTTCTATTTCTTTTCCTCAAGCAAGCTAATTATGGTTTCTTTGCCATGATATAAATCCTGAGTCCAGTTGTCTCTTCAACTTAAATCTTCCATTTAGAAATAACGAGCTCGGCATAGGAAGGTATGTGGTATAATAAATGCTTCATTTGATTTCATTGAGCTGTTGGTCACTTTTAGACTGAAGTGTACAAATTTATATATTTGTCTTTATGGCAGTGGGCCAGTTCTAAAATACCCTGATTCTCAACTACTGTAGTTCCTGACACTATGCTCTTTTTATTATGATTCAACACACCAAATTAAATTGTGGACATCAAGACTTTCAAAGAATTTTGGTTTTGCAATTTAAATTATTATTTTTTTAAAAAAAAATTCTATTTAATTGGCATTGATTGGTACAATCTATCAAGAAGGTCTAGTTATTTCTTCAGCTTGCAGGGTACAGCACAAATGAACTTTGTAACAACAGCTGTAGTGTAGGATGGATCTTTAAAGCATCACCATTCTGTACCATTGCATCTTCAGATCTGTCTCTGATTTGTCTGACACAATTTTTCATTTTGACCTGCCCAGCCAGATATCCATTAACAACTCTGCATTGGTGTAGGTTTGGCTTAATAATCAAAACCTGCTTACACTTAGCATAATAAGCTAGTTTTTTATTTGTTCAGGAGGCTAATAGCCCTCATCACCTCAGCATGCTAAGAGATTTTCCTTGCTATATATACTTGGAGAGATAATCATGAAGAAGAACAATACTCTATAGTTAATAGACTGCTACTATTTCACTAAAGATCACTCTGATCAGAACATTTGAGCAGAATCAAATTACATTTTAGTTTCTGACTATTTCCATGGGTAATTACAACCTGTTGTATGAGATTTGTGTCATCAAAACTGGTGACATTGCACATGTACGAAACTTGACTATATTGAGCTGGGAATGTATGTGACCTTCATTATCCAAAAAGCACATAATTTGGCAATTTTCAAACAGCTGCTTTTAAAAAAACCATACACTTTTTACTCTATCCATCATCTAGGCATAACAATAAAATAGTTTCTCATTTGATACATATGGGCAGATTGTACATGAGTAGATAGTTGAAAATTACTTTTCATATGCAGACCTTTAGAATCATATAGATCCTAAACATGGAAAGAGAATCCATGTTATTATATGTGTAGAAATTAATTCCTAGTAGGTATCAATCTTATGTTCTTAACATAAGTACTACATTAGGTTAATGTTCATTTTTTATTTTAGTGTTCTCATCTATTTCTGTTGAACAATACTTTTCAAAAAATGAATTTATATTTATTGAAATATCACTTTTAGTTAGGTATTATAAAAAATCTGTTGAAAATAAATGTTCAGTGCACAATCACTTTAGTATCAATTCATGTATAGTGGATCATGTATTGGCTAGTCACTGCTACTTTTGAAAACTAAGAGTTTGTAATGACCATCAAATGCATTAGAACAGTGATGCTAAAGATCCTTCTATTGGCAATTTTAATTGTAACCAAAAATTAAATAGTAAAAGCCTGTCATCTTTTTATCCTTTTCTTTGTTGTTCATATTACATTGTCAAAATTTTTGCTTGGTTTTCTTGGAATGTAAATGTTTCTTTTTGTGATTAGTTTTAGCAGTTATGGTCTTCACAGAAATATGTAATTCAGCTTCTCTTAAAAGCTATAAATATGAAAGAAATCCAGCTTAATGAATTTGCTTATATGTAGCACCATCTTTATTTCCAAGTCAGTTTGAGTTTCATCTTATTTGCTTTTTATAGGTCGTACAAAAGAGAAAATGTTATGTAGCAAATTTCCATATTCTATCGGCTTTAATTTATATTTTATATATCAGGCATTCATACTGATTTTTAGATAAATACATGCATACTTCCATTTGTCATGTACCATTTTAAAATAATTAGGCTCAAAATTGTAATTTTATTTAATAGAATGGATTGTCATTTAAACATTGACTTTACAACACACCACCATTGCTAAAGTTGCTCAGCTATTGCCTTCACATAGCCACTCGTTTCTACCTGTGTGGCAGTAACTAACATTAACATGCTTGTATTTTTCCAGCAATTTAATAATTACACTTTGTGCCCTAGCTTGTTTTGATTATTCCAGTAGTTTAAATAATTTTTCTTTTTTAATTTTAAATTTGGAATCCAGCATCAGCGTCTACAAATGATTCCCAGTGCTCAACTGATATCAAGATTCGCTTCGATGAACTCTGTCCGGTGTGTGGTGATAAAGTGTCTGGATATCATTATGGTCTCCTGACCTGTGAGAGCTGCAAAGGTAAGAATTGTAATAAGATCAGTACTTTATGTTGTCGTCGTATTTTAAAACTAAAATTCTTACCAGGAAAGATGGTGGCTCTGTTAGTAATCTACTGTTTAAGGTAGCTGTTATTTTACACTGCTAAATGTAATACTTTCTGGCTTCTTTGGTTGGTTGGCAACTAATGTCTTGTTTAGCCCAAGGAGGGTGCTACCCTCAAACTGTATGTTGTAAGCAGCTTTGCTGTGTTTCAATGTTAGGATAACTGTGAACCATTTTGAAGTGTGCTACCAATGGTTCCCACCCTAGTTACTCAGAGATTTCTTAGAGATATTTCTTAAAGTTAAACTGCTTGACCAAGTAAAACTAATATTTTACTGAAAAATATTTCAACTCTGCGATTTATATTTAACAAACATGATTGGCTGACAAGCTTTTTTTTTTTTATCTGGCACCTTCTTTTGTTCTCAGGCTTCTTCAAACGAACAGTCCAGAACAAGAAAGTCTACTCTTGCGTCGACAACAGGATGTGCCCCATCGATAAAACACAGCGAAAGCGGTGCCCATATTGTCGATTTCAGAAATGCCTCAGTGTTGGGATGAAGTTGGAAGGTACACTTTTCATTTTTTTTCCCATTTTCCTTTTCTTCATTCATAGATAAGTTGGCTTGAAGTATAAGATGATGAGGGCTAGATCAGCTATGTCAGTTAGCCAAACTTTCAACCAGTCAGAGCCATGCATCAAATCCTCCATGACCCCTGCTTCATCACATTGTTGTTTACGCCACTTCCAGGCTCATAAGTGTTAACGAGCTGTTTGTGCGCACCATTGAACTACTTTGTAGGACAACCTTCCAGATAAATGGGGTATTGGAATAATTTTTGAACATGTTTGTAATCATAAAGAGATATTTGAAACAAACCACAAATGTTATTATTGGTACTGGTATCAGAAGACTTGTGTCTGTTTTTAGTTACTGCATGACATCAGGGATCATCAAGGTGATCCCATCTCATTTGTGCTGTGTTGAATCTACTTTAAAAAGCCAAAAGTGTCAGTTTTATCTATTCAATGCTTTTATTTGATTTTGAGATATTAGAGCACACTCAAATTAAGAAATTTAACTTGCAATTTCATTTTTGATAGCACGAGTTGATGTTCAGCTTAGTTTCAAGTTGTTGAACATTTGGGATTCACAACTAGTCCAACACGGTGGTCTACTTGCTGATCTGGTTTCTGATTGGATAATTGGTGAATGCTGTACACCATTGAAAGAAAGAAATGGAGCAATGTAAAGATAGTGATCATCAATTGCGATTTGTCTGGCCTTTAGTTTTGCTGACACCATATTTCCTTTGCTTGGCCATGTTACCATCATTTCCTTCAGCAAACTTGACACCTTCCAGCTTAAAAGCTGCTGTTTATAATTTGCATGACTTTACGGGAAGCATTTTGAGATGAGGTAGAGGATTTGTTTGGGGTATTTATACATATAATTAGGATTGGAAAAGGATAGATAGTAGAACATAATTGGTAAGTGCACACTTTACATTGATTGGATAATTTGGCATGGTTCAGTGAGCACATTAATGATGAATTGCTCACCCAATCAGAAAATGTTCTTGGCAATAATTTCTGTAGTCTGTTTTAAATGAACATTTTTACAATTTATTTCAGAAAATAACACACAAAGCCATTTTAAATCTTTTCATTAAAGGAATTTCAATGAAAATCCATAAATAAGTCGACTTGGAGTGTCCTGTACTTTCGGGGGATAAACTGTCAACTTATATGCCAAAAAATATGGCAAAAATATTAAGTTTGTTAGCTGCTTTTACTTACCATCGTATTGAGAATTGTAAATATTTTATAAAAAATAAATTTAGATAAATACTTATGGCAGCTGATTACTGCTCCATTGATTTCTTTACTGTTTTTAATGTTACATGGTATATCTTGGTTGTGATTTTTTTTTAAAGCTGTCCGAGCTGATCGCATGCGAGGTGGCCGGAACAAATTTGGTCCCATGTATAAAAGAGATCGAGCACTGAAGCAACAGGCCATACGGCAGCAACAGCAATTGTTTGCCTCATGCCAAATGAGACTGACCAATGGAATCAGCACTTTGCCTTCTTCAGTGGAAGACATTAAACCCAACTCTTTGCACTCATATTCAAGTTACTCAGTGAGCTCTCCTCTGCATTCTCTACCATCACCTATCTATGATACATCGCCAAGCCACATGACCATCTCTGGTAGCAGCTGTCACCAAAGTCCACCTCATGTGCTCCATCAGTATCCTGCCATGATCAATGTGTTACATCCGTTTCCAGGTTTCTCCCATCCAGCAGTACCACCGACTGTGCCAGCTCTAATCACAGACTTGAAAGGAACGATGCCCAGTGAAGCAGAAAAGAAACAGAAGCTACTTAACTTCATACAGAGCGAGTTCAGTTCCATTCACTGCACATGGCACACTGAAAAAATTTTTATTTTAATCTGCCGGCTAGTTGACCAATGTTTGTTTCTTATGGTGGAATGGGCACGAAACACACTGTTCTTTAAAGACTTGAAGGTAAGATCGAAGCATCAAGACAAACAAATAATATATGGTGGTTAGATGATGCTCATCTCACAGCTGAACAGCAAACAGTAAATAGAATGAGCAAGGGATTCTAAATACAATAAAAGGAAAAAAGAATTATTTTTAGAGTAACTTTTCAGTTGCAGTGTACAGTATTATTATTTTTTTTTTCCTCAATAGGGTTTATAAGTGTTTTAGAAAGTATAAGTTGTGACTTGTTTCTTCTTGGAACATTAAAATTTAAAATGCAGCGTTAGTTTAGTTTGGTTTTTTGTCCTTGTGAGCACAGTTTATGTGGCCTTTCCATCTATTGTTATGCTTGCTTGCCAGTTGATCTGCAACCTTGTTGTGGTTAGGACCCTTAGTCTTATTGAACTCCATGTTTTTCAGGTTGAGAATCAGATGAAACTGCTCCAGAATTGTTGGAGTGAATTGTTGATTCTGGATTTTGTCTACCGTCAACTCAGTAACAATGTTCAGTCAGAGTTCCTGTTGGTGAGTTGAAAACAACTAAACCAGAGGCAGGAAGAATGCGGTTCATACATCACATTCTTTTTCTTCTGGGTGTGGAGATGAAGATTTTTAATGTCCATGCTTGGAAAGTCTCTGCTTAGTAGTTTATGATAAAAAATTGATTGGTAACTAGAAGCATTTCTTTTGGACATTAGTCTGTCAAGGAAAAAACAAAGAAATTCTAAAAAAAAAAGAAGAAAGAATAATGGTTTATTGACTCTTAAGATAATAAATTTGTTAGTACCAAATTATAAGAGGCCATTATAGTGTGAATAGAGTAGCAGCTAGTGTTTATAATAACAGGTTTAACAGTGCTGTGGTCAGACAGACAGGGACGGATGCGTTGCTTTAGACTAGGTAAAACAGCGTATCCATTTCTCCTAACTAATCAGTTTGTTAATTTACAAAAAGAGTAAACAACAAAAAGTAGACTTGTAAATATTAGGCTCTACATTAAGA
The DNA here is from genome assembly GCA_018389105.1 of Nautilus pompilius. NCBI lineage: Eukaryota > Metazoa > Mollusca > Cephalopoda > Nautilida > Nautilidae > Nautilus > Nautilus pompilius. The sequence goes on along the minus strand of JACATO010000605.1, from coordinate 1,120,802 downwards.
AGAAATATATAAACATGACTCTCTCATGTAAGTATTTTTACTGCACAGATGGATGAAACCAAAGAATCTTTCCAGAACTATTGAAACTACATTGCATTTCTTGTTTTCAAATAACCTAAAACTTTAGTTATGGAAGGCCACATCTATCAATTGTATTCACTGATTGAAAAATCTACAGATGTCAAGATTACTGTGAAGGTTTTAAATCATGACTACTTGTAGCTTGAAAACCTAAAAACAGACTTTTATACTTGGTCCATGCCTTTAAAAGAGGATGAGAACACTAAGTATAGTTGGTTATTTTGAAGAAAATAACTTTCCGTTTTGTTTAAAAAAAAAAGAGAAAGAAGCATTTTGTGTGTGCGCGTGTGTGTATGTGACAAAGTTCTCACACAGGATGTGGTTGGTTTGGACAGTGGTTGCTAATATGGCATTTTATCTCAGCTGCACATCTCAAAATGTCTTAGGGCTGTGGACAGGATGTACACCAAAACCATTTAGTTTGACAAATGTTTCATCTTTATGAAGGACAAATAAGACAATAGGTGAAGGAAACAATCTGTTTATTATGGTGAATTCCAGGTGACTTTGTGAAGTTCTGACCAAGCTGCTTCTGTCTGTCAGTAGTGCTCTCATCATCTGGTTAGCATCAGTCTTGGACATCGAAATCTTTATTTACTGGCAGTCTTTTTATTACCATAGATACCCCATCACCAGACCTAGAGGAATTTGATGAGACTGAGTCGAATAATATTGTTTGTTATGCAAGTTATTTGGAGTTCTTGATAAGTGATGTTCAATTCCAATAGAATTAACTTTTCAAGATGTAAATCTTTTTACCTGTATGTTATTTTTATGCAGATACTGCAAATAGGTAAGGTTGGGACATTGTTTGCTAGTCAGTAAACCTCTCAGTTTGTTTGTGGAATGTACTAATCATCTAAAGGTTCTGTTTCATGCAATGTTTTTTTAAACATAAGGGAGATGCAACTTTTATAATATGTTGAACTATACAAAGGGAACTGAATTAATATTTAGATTTTTTAATTTTGAATTTTTGCAGGCAAGTGGTCATAAAGTTGGTGCTGACTTTTTTGATAAGATTGGTCTGGGTGACATGCGAGAGCGTATCCATGATCTGGTAAAGAAAATGAGGGATCTCAAAATTGATGAAAATGAGTATGTGTGCCTCAAGTATCTTATTTTATTGAACCCAGGTTAGTAAGGAGCTGAATTTTCTTCATTTTCTCTTATATCATTTGTTTCCAATTTTTTATTCTCATTAGAAAATTTAATTTTCCCACAAATCTTGTTAATATGTATTAATTATAATTTTAAAGTCTACACAAGAATTAAATGTGTGTATCATGTGTTTTAATGATAAGATGATCATGAAAAATTTGTATATTTATGATGTCAAACTACACATTAATTCAGTAATGTATACTACATAATTTTAAACAGTTTACAAACATTTTATTTTTAAACATGAAAAAATTAATAAGTTAATTAAAACAGATTTCTAGAGATACTGTATGGCAGTATTAACCTCCCCTTTTTTTTCAAAATTCTGATTGCTGGTCATTTAAATCACTGAAGAGTGCTGAAAAATCTTAAAGGGGAAAGTCAGCTGGTTTTCGGTATTACTGTAATATAAGTTAGCCATCACTGTACTTAGTGTAGATTTTGATCTCTCTCTATGACTTGACTTACTCTTCCAGATGTGTGCGGAATTGAAAGGCGTCAACTGATAGAGGAGAGCCAGGAGAAAGTTAACACAGCATTGTTAGAGTACTGCTCAAACTTTTATCCAAGCATGCAGGACAAATTTGGCCAGGTCCTCCTCCGCCTTCCTGAAATTCGACTGATCAGTATGCGTGGAGAAGAGTTCCTTTACTTGAAGCACTTGAGTGGAGAGCTACCTGAGCAGACTTTGTTGACGGAAATGTTGCATTCCAAACGCAAATGAATACTGTTGATATTAGGCTAAAAAAAAATTTTTTTTTTTTTTTTTGAATGCCAGGGCTGTATACTGCCACTGGCTACCTTGACCCTTTGGCCAAACGGGGCTGGAGAAGTTAAGAAATGTTGTCCAGAAATTTGTTGTCTTTTTTTTTTGTTTGTTTGTTGGAGAGGAAGTCTTGAAAATTGTGGAAAATTCTGTGATAATACTTGGGCGTTTATTTGTGACTGTCATTGTGGTATAACCAGATGCCACTGGTTCATCATACCACAGAGAAAAATTTGCTGTCATTCTGTTGTCACAGCCAGTGTATATCTGTGTATGTGTGTGTCACACTCACACTCACACTCTCTCACACACACACACACACACACACACACACACACACACACACACCACACACACACACACACACACACACACACTCACTCACACACACACACACATATATACACTCACACACACACACACACATATACACTCACACACACCACACACACATATACACTCACACACACACACACACACACATATACACTCACACACACACACACACACACACACACAGAAAGATAGAAAACTTTATTGACATTTATTCTACTGAATGACAGTTGTTCTCTGTGCTCCAGTCTTCTCCTCCTTGCCATAGTTTTACCCGGTTTTATTACACGTTTTCTACATCAGTCAGTATTTTTGTAGAATGTTGGGACATGTCTGCAGCATTCACTAATCTAAAAACTTCATCGGCCATCCAAGTTGTGAATGAGTTTGATTTATAATTGATCAACATTTTAAATTTCAGTTCTCAAAGAAATTCATTTTTGTCCAAATTTGATTGTATTCAATACAGCTTTTCTTTTTAAATTTTAAAATATTTTTTTTCTAAAATTGAGCTTTTAGTTTAAAACAATTTATAAATGATATTAATTTTAAAATTCTACATTTTTAAAGAAAATTTTTATATTGATTTAAAAATACTTGAGCATGTTAATGCTTTTCAAATGTTCGAAGCGGAGAATGTATTAGCTCTGCTAGGCTTTTAAAATCTTATCTGTTTTTATCAGATAGAACCATTTACTCTATTTTTTTTTTTAAGATAAGAGAAGCAGAGAATTTTTCTGCAATTTTGATGAAATTTTGATCTTTCTAACTTTGATTTAACCATGGAATGCTGTTGGGGAAAGCAAATAAACACGTTCTAAATTACTTGAACAATAAACTTTCTCTTATGAAAAGGGTACAAGTAGTCTTTTTTGTGTGCGTTTCAATAAGTGATCAGTTCCACTTGAAAGTATATAGATAGCTAAGTAACCTTTATTTTTGATTTTACCTAACTACCTGATCAAATATTAATTCAGCAAGGCCACATACAGTAATTACAAGCATACAAAACTTTGTTGTAAGTCACACAGTTACTAGGTGGTAAGTATTTTTCAGTGTTCTGTTGATAGTCTGATATACATTTTTTTTTCTTAACCATCTTTGAAAGTATCATTCATCTGATTTTTCAAACGATAGAACGTGCAAAGAGATATAAAGGTATTTTTTCCATGTAATTGAAAACATCAACTACATTCTCAGCAGTTGGTAAACAATGTAGAAAAATCTTAGTGGTATATAAAGTTTGATTTGGAAAATTCTGATTCTAGCAAGTAAACATTCAATAGTTCTTTGCATCCTGTGCTATAATTTATTTTTCATCAAACTTTGACCAATGTATTCCAGACGTTTTAGACTGGCTGGAAACTGAGAAGCGTTAAAACTGAAGAAGCAAAATGTAGCAACATCACGCACATTTTCAAATCCACCTTTTCTATTTGTAGAAATGACTTGGTCTTGCATTTGAGATCTGAAGAGTTTATGAAAATAAAAATTCTAGAGCTGTTCGTGTAAAGATTATCTCGATTAAGAAAGAAATGGAATCTATAGCTTTTATAAGAATGTAGTTGCTTATTGTGATGATTGATGGAAACCAGGTTGGAGGACATGAATACTATACTATAGCAGATTTTATTTCAAAAGAAATATTGGAAGTGGATAAACCAATGACAACATTTTTTATTTACAAACTTTCTTTTATAAAAAAATATGGTTAAACTGCCAAAATAGATAATATTACCTAAATGTTGTGCGTAATAAAGAAAGCAAAAAACACAGTAGAATGATGAAATAACCAGTTTGTTCACGTGAGAGAGAGAGAAACATATGAACTGATGTAAAGATTATCTTTCCTTATGGTAGACATTGTTTTGTGTTTTTTTATGTACCTGTCTTTCACACACACATTGTGGTGTTAACAGGTCTGTGATTGTCAGGTAGAAGTTTAGCTACATTGGTGATGCTGGGTGAGTTCCCAGGATGGTTTGGTCTTTTGAGAACCAAAAATGTATGAAGAGCTTGTAGCATGCTTTTTTTTTCAGGAGAAAGTTGTGTATTAACCAGGACAAGTAGCTCATCGTTCAGTCATTTCACAGGCCAGCTGCCATACTTCTCATGGTGGCTGACTAGCTTCAAATCTTTGCAAGGATTCAGTGAAGTAGCTCATCGTTCAGTCATTTCACAGGCCAGCTGCCATACTTCTCATGGTGGCTGACTAGCTTCAAATCTTTGCAAGGATTCAGTGAACAACTGGTGTCTTCATTCGCATTTCACTCCCATCTTACCTGTCTGGCTTTCTCCAGCCACTCTGTTCACTCCCCAGTTGAATTAGTGTCAGAACTTTCTCACCTGCATTGAGATGGAGTTGCTACAGAGAACAGAAATATCAACCAGTGTGCTCATTACCAATACGTTGCTCCATCACTCCACAATCACAGACAAATGTCTTGCTTTCACTAACATCTGTCACATTATTTTCAGCATCAAATTTGTGCTCTGAAGTATTTATGTAGAAAAAGTAAAACTTACAGCATATACAACTGTTCCTTGTCTTAGGAATCACAAACTACACTGGACTTTCTCATTTCTTTTATTTCAAACTTCTCTCATTAACTCGTTTAAAAACACCAACATTAGGAGTTGACATGCTCAGTAGTCTCCCTTTCCTGCACACACACACAACTTATAGGAGATTCAAAGTTTAACAGAAAGTTGTCAGATTTGCAGATAGACAAAAACTAATTCAACTTTTGAAATTCTTCTAATGTCCAGCCAAAAGTAATTTCTTTCTCAATAGAGTGAACTTACTATTTCCACTTCTACTGGCTTTTTGTCATAGGAAGACCATTGTATTTCTAAATCTCAAAAGTTCCTTATATAAAACTTTTGGAAATCTTTTTTAATTAGGAGAATAATGACACTTTTGAAAAAAAATATAGCTTCTGGCAATTGCTGAACCTGTGAAAGTAGAAATAGGATGAGCAGCTCTCTCCGGTTAAAACAGCTTTCAGTGAAAATAGTCCACATCTAATTATATGCTGTTGAGTGATTATAACTACTTATAATTGCTTCTATGCATCTTTATAAGTGAAAACTGAAAAGGAGAAAATGTAGTTATTTTAATTTTAAATCCATTTATTTTGTCATCTCTGTGTTTTGCTTCTTCTAGTTATCATTTAACCTTTAAATGAGAATGCATTCTGATCAGTCAGTAAATTATCCCCTTTTAGTTTGTGGTAATGGTGTTAATTTAAACAGATGTCTCACTAATTTTAATACACGTCCCACCTATAAAATTTCTAATATTAAATTTATTATAGGGCGTATTGGCTTTAAATTTGACTAAAATGAAATTTTGAGGTTACAGGTGAAAACAAACGTCCTTCATAGACCTTCACTTCTAAGAAGTTTCTGCTTTCAGCCATTTCTAAATTCTAAAAAGAAAAAGGTGCACATTTTCCGTTTATATTGTTCTAAAAATTATTTTTGAAAAATGTTTTATTGCTCAAGGCTGAATGCATTTAGAGGAGGAAGTTTGAGCTGAAATCTGTTTTTAAGCGAATATCAGTAGAAAGAAGCCTAATGTGCTTTCACAAAAACGTTGCCTGTGTAATCCTATAAAGCCATCTAACAGTCAAACTAAAAAATAATCAGCAAAATTAATTAATCTGCTTTTTAAATAAATTCCACTGCATCAGTAATTTACAGAATGTTGATGGAAATGGCAAAGAGTAGAAAGTATAAATTTTTTCAGATGTTTAGGTCATGTAATAGAATACGATGCCTACTGTCCAGGTGTCCAGTAGTCATTACATGAAGGTAGGTATTTCTTCTCATCAAATACAGTCTGCTCTAATATTACCTACGCTTTTTTTTGTTTCTGTTAATAGGCATCAGCTCGTCTGTAATTTGCAGTCATATGATCGTCTTATTAATTTGGTTTTCCTAGTATCCAAGGTGATGAAAAGAATGTTTCTATTTGTTATCTTTCTTGGAACTGCAAGAATACACTTTCATTGTGGCTTATGCAAGGGACCCCAGGGAAGATGACTGATATTCATGCATTTATCAACACTGGCACTGTTAACTACACTTTCATTCATCGACCATTCTATTACTATAAATTTTTCTGATATCTAATTATGGCAGAATCTTAACTAATATGTAATTAGGATTCATAGTATTAGTAACCAGATAGCTGAATAGAATTTGTTTCTGTCTACGCAATAAGAACTCATAAAATAAGCTGGATTTTTAAGAATTTTTTGATGATGGGTTTTTTCAGGGGCCCAACCCCTACAGAATAATGTCTTAACCAACCACATGTCTGAAAGTAGATTTCTTTTGAAACCTGTCCAGTTTGGTTGGTTTCCTATTTGCCAAAATTGTTCAGAATGGATCATGTCAGCATCAGTGAAGCTACCTACATTGTGCCAGGGTGTTTTTCATAGATCAGTAATTTAAGTTGACTGTAAAAGCTGTTAACTAGGCTCTCAAAAGCTGACTTGAGACAACTAAATTAGCTATAGAAGGTCAGGAAGGTTTTATATATACTTGTTGCCAAATGTGTGAATGTAAATATTTTAAAAATGAGAACTATCAACAGATCAATTATCTGATTTAATAAAGAATTCTGGACAGATAATACACTTTCCCAGAACGACCATTGTAATGACCTCCTAGTTTTTTAAATATTAAATATCACATCGAAACGAGCATGTTGCTTACAAAATGACCCTAACTACTATATTTATATCACCTCATAATGGCTATTTGTTGCCTTTGTTGCTTACATGGAGTGATCCACTTCAAACGCTGTGATTTTACTCACTTTAGGCATGAACCATTAATGACAAACACAAAACTGGTGCTACTATACAAAGGAAAATCTATAAAGTTATGTTTCATGTAAGGATGTGTTCAATATAATCACCATTCTGATTTAGCATAATGTGTCCATATGCATGTGTTGTCCATTGCAAATCAGTTTTCCGGTCATTATCAGTTCTGGATGCATCTCAGACTTGCACTTTAAAGTATCCCCATAAGAAGTGCAGATTAAGGTCTGGGCTTGTCAGTGGCCAGGGAGGGAGACAGAGATTATCTTGCAAACTCAGGAATGGTGGTATGGTGGTAATCCAAGAAATTTTGTGTGGGCACATCTCAATAGAAAACATTGATGCTGCTATTCCACAAAGAAGAATATCTGTAGCATTTCCAAGCAGCTATTCCCATTGTCATAACCATAAAATGAAGGGTCTTATCACTTCCTGTTTGGGGATAGTATGGAACAGCATTCTTCTGTTTCTGAACTTTTTCCCCAAATTTCCTTGTGCTGTCACAACCGTCTTTGTCTCAGTGAACCACTCAACAAGTTTGGGTTTCTGCTGTGCAAAATAGGTCGTCTGTGGATAAGAAATAGAACATAGCACACCACTTTAGACTTTGTGATAACAGTTTTATGTTTGTCATTAATAGTAAGTGTGTAAAATCATGGCATTATGTCTGGAATGCACTGTACTTATTTTGGTAATTTTCCAAGTTAACATTTACAATTTTTCTAAAATATCAATATTTGTCTTGCAATGTCACTTTTACTTATTGATATTTATGCCTTATATCAGGGTTTTAAAAATGTATCATACTTTTTGTGCTAATTTGAAATAACGAAAGAAGTATTTTGGAGAATATAAATAATTTGTTATTTCAGTTTTGAAATTAAATAGTTAAAAGAAAGTTTATCTGGAAAATAAAATAGCAAATTTCATGTGATTTAATTTTATATTTTAGCCAGTACCATTATTTTAAAATGGCAGCTTTCTGAAAGAAGACTAAAAAATGTCTGTGTAAGTTATTTGTTTCATTGCAAGATCTGTATAAGAAATATTTTAATATTAATTTAAAATAAAAACACTAGCAAATTATGTTAATCTCTTTATTAAGATAAAAGAAGAGATGCTAGTTTTAGATGCAACCGTCTTTAATTTTTCTCATCTTTGTTGATGGTATGAAACCCAACTTAAAATTTTTACTTCTCTCTGATTGAAGCCTCATTAGATATTTATCTTTATTTGGCATCACTTGAACTGGTAATCATGTGAAATCTCCTGAATTAATAAAGTTACATTTTTAGTTACTGAATAATAATAAAAAAAAAATACTAATTAGAAATGCTGTATGAGCAAGACACCCCCCCCTTTTTTATATGTAAGAACATTGTGGCTGGTTTCTGACTAGATTGGAAACACACCAGCTGCCATTTCCTTCTGAAGTATGTTTACTGTAATGAACAATGAAGGCAACATAAAGTTCTTCAAAGTCAAGTAAAGGAAACCTGTCACATTTTTTAGTTGTTGTTAATAGTTTTCTTTTGGATCATAGAAATACATTTTTATTTTAATTTATTGTTCATTTTTGCTTACATTAACTCCCCTCCCTTCCTGAAAGCTAAGTATTTATGGTTTGGGGCATTTCAAATACTTGTAATTTTGATTTTTACTTTTATTTTCATCTAATTCATTTTCTGCTTTAGTTTAATTTTGTAAAATAATTTTGGTAATTTGTTCACTCATGAGAAGTGAAGTATCCATCTGACAGGAGACCGACAACCATATCAGATTGAGAACTGAATTTTGTGTTCTCTCTTTCTGTCTCCCTGGATAAAAATACAAGATAGAATTTTAGTCTTTTTTAATGAGTTCGATTCATTTTCTGATAACTCTGTCATAACAATTGCTATCTAAACATTAATAAGCATTATCCAAATTTTCTTATGGATATTGAAGTGGATTTCACGGATACATCTATAGAGCAATCTAGAAACACGCCTTTTCACAGCTTTGTAAATATGTATTTACCTAGAAATGCCTAAAATACATTTTTTATATGGCTTTGTTGCTAAATTGAGGATGTAGGTTATCTGCTTAATAATCATATTCAGAGGGATATTATAAACTTAATATTGTTTTTTACATAAAATTCAAAAGGAGTTTAAACAAGTGTGTGCAATGTAAATATGTGTCTTTTTCAAACAAACCCCAGAAGCTATCTCAGATACTTGCTCTGAGCTGGTGTTTTGGATTTTCTGGCTTGTTGCTATTTATGTTGTCATGCATCTTTTTCTTAGGATAAAGAGAGAAGAGAAATTACTGACTGTATTATTTTGAGATATAATTAAAACTGTACAGATATCTGTTTTTGTCACTTTGATAAAATAAGAAAAAAAACAATGTTTTCATTGATGAAAATTTATAGTAAACCCAGCTACAACTTTGATTGATTTCTTTTAACCAAGCAAGTACTTATTTTGATTTCAGCCTGTTGTTGTTGATTTTAAATGTCTATAATTTCTTTTGTTACATGTGAATATTCTGAATGGCTGCAAATGATCCAGTCTTCAACATTTGACAACACGATGACTAGAACTTGTCCAAGTGACATTGTAGATAGACTCCCATTCCTTCCCCACCCCACTTTTGAAAAGTATTTTTAATCTTGAACCAGTGCGTGCGTGCGCGTGTGTGTCTGTTGTTTGTTTTTTGTTTTTCTTTAAAGAATACATAGTACTTATATTTTTGTACATGTAAGCAGTATTATGAAAGTTGATGTTAACATCATCAATGCTGGTCCAGCTTCCTTTACGATGATGCTGGAAAAGCTTTGTAAATATTAGCCTTTTGTTGCATTGTTTCTGGTAAAGCATTTAATCAACACACGTTTGCGTACTTTCCAGCTGTGTTCCTAAGCAACAGTAATCTACTGGTGTCTTTTCCCTCCTGCCAGTTACTTTGTTGCCAGCAGTCTTGGTCATTGTCTGATGCTCACCATATGAAACGTGGATCAGGCAGACTGATCTTTTATTTGTAGGTTTTAATGCAGTCTTTTTAACATCAAACGAACTGCACCTAGATTTTGCCCTTTTATTTGTCGTGTAATTTTGTTTGCTTGCTATTGTTTTTTTTTTTGAGGACCAAATTTTTGACAAGTGATGAGCTTAACACCTGCTACTTGTCTCTCGCCATAAAAAGATTTCCTTTGATTGGTTTATGGTGATCTAAGTATTCTGTATATCCCATTAAAGAAAACAGTGCGTAGTCTCTTTTCAATAATTTAAGTTAAAGAAAGGTGTGTTTTGTTGACTTTTATTGTCAGAGTGTATGTTCAGTGATTTTACTCCAGCGCTCCAATTTTGTTTAATGAGATTCTTTTGATATACAGGGCTAATACAGGTAAATGTAGTGTCATAGGTGAGAAAATTGTTAATGCAAGGACAGCAACAAAACAATAGCCATGTAAGATTGAATAAAATGTGTATAAAGAACCACATACAATATAAACGTGTGAATTTTTGTCTCAGTCGTCCACAGTTGAAAACATATTGTTATATAAAAAAAAAAGTAAAAGTAGCTTAAGAAAAAACAGTAACTTTTGTTGTGGTTGTGTTTAGAACAGTCGGTGATTAAGCCCTAGTCCTGAGGTTTCTTATTTTTGAGGCCATTTGAGAATGATTACATACGAAAATGTTACATACCGCAGGGATTGTAAATCTGTACAATCACTCAGACAAACCTAGACAGAATAAATAACTATATTTTTAGATGTTGATAAATTTCTTTTCATGTTTTTAAGAAAGACATTTGCTTTTACAAATATCTAAATAATATTGACATTGTGATGTAGCAGGGCTTTGTCGGAATGCTGTTGTTTGAAAAGACCAGTAATTTTGACTGATGTCACTGCAGATTTACTAATCTCTCCACAATTTGGGAGATGTTCATGTACGTTGTGCCTTAGTAATGAGAAGAAACTCGTAGGCATTGAAGTGCCTTTGGTTCATATTGCTTTTCTGTTCACATTTTGGTAGCAATGTTTTTCAGGGAGCATTTGTTAATTTGTTCTATCTATACAAGGTCATTGCCAACCAGATCTTAAATTTTGGTAATGCTATGCCATACTATTTTTTTTTTTTTATTATTTTAGTTGGAGGAAAACTTGGGTGTTATGTTGTGATAAATGTTTCTTCTTGAAATACAGATTTCTTTTATTCCAACACTATTTGGCACTATCATTCCAGGTTGGTGCTCATTGTTAAAAAGAAAATGTAAGATGGTTGCTGGTTGTTGTCATTATCTGACTTGATCATCTTTGAATTTCGCCACAGAATCAGTGGAAAGTGGAAGAAAAGTTTGTGCATGTATATCCAGCTACTTTTTATTGATCAGAATTCAACAATAAATTGCAGAACTGTTAATGGTTGGCACCAATAAACATCTTGAAAGTAAATTGTTTTGTTTTTCTATTTTAAAATTTAATTAAAGCAATAAGGAAAAATTGTATTATGGTTCATATAAGACTGCCAGGGTTAAGGAGAGTATGTCTGCATGGATTTAAAATTTTTGAACACTTACTATTAACATACAGATTGTACAAAAAGGCCTGTTACTATTTCAAAGTTGTATCATTTTAGAAATAATTATGAGACGGTCAACGTGTAATTTTAATTGATTAAAGTGAACCTAAGAATGTTTACACAAAATAGGTGGCACCACTGATGCAAGAAAGTCACAAATTGCACATTGTTATTCAAAAGGATGGCTGTAGAGGAGAAAGTGTACTGTGTGCTATGGTTGTAATAATGGTGCAGGGAGAATTTAAAGAAAGGTATGGAAAGGCTGTATCCGCTTTATGTCATTAATATATTTATGCTTACCTCAGTGAGACCTTTCAACTCCGGGCTGTGCATTGAATCCATCTATTATGTGGATTTTTTGACCTGACACCTGTGGACTTCTTCCTTTGAGGGGAGGACCTTAGGGAAGAATTCAACATGAGGTAATTGTCACATCTCATGAACAACTTGTAGATATTTCAGGGCATTTGAAAACTGCCATTGACATTGTATTGATGATAATGGAGAAAGAATAGAAATCTGCACTTTTATGATTACATACTAAAACTTATTAAATTTATTGTCATTACTTTTAGATTAGTAAACTTTGACATAATCACAGGACTTTATGTACTCCCTGTATAATGCAAGAACTATTTGATTCAGCCATACTACTCTTGCTAAAAATTCTTCAGAGTTTTATGACATAATAAAACTATCTGCACACTGAAAGTTTATAACACCTAGCAATTGCCATCTTCAAATATGGACAATTTTTTGCAAATGGGATAAAAACACAAAGTGATTTTAGTTTTAAATATAGTACATGCCATGTTTATGCTGTGATTTAAATAAGAGCTTACACTATGGGTCCCAGATTGTTTCTTCATTCATTTTCAATTAATGGCTATTGTTGTCATCATCTTAGAATGTGTTAATCTTTTCAGTAAACTTTTAAAAATAACTTTAATACTGTTACTTCTGAAGTCAGCGTTTCCCATAAACAATGGCTAGAATGTTTTTTTGGTATTTAAGCTTTTGTTTTTGATGCATTAGAATAGTCCGACATGAAACAAGTTAATGCAAACATTTAGCTGTTGGTTTAGTGATATTTACGCATCCAGCATACAGATCTTCAGTTATTTTTTTCTCATATATGTAAGAAAACAGAGTAATCTCATATTGTACGTATTTCCGAGGTTTTTCGGGCTGTAGGAAGCCTGTACAGGATTACTTTCATCAGGACCAATACCAGTGGCCTGTAAAAAATATACAGGCATTCTCCTCAAAGGATTAACTTGATTCAGAATCTCATTGGTTATTTTGTTAAGTGCAATTCTACACATATCAGTGGATTACAGGCACTAAACTGGACCAGGCTGTGGATGTGGTACCAGGAGTAAGATAAAAAAAAACTTCTGCCATTAATGTTAAAATGAGGGAAGGTCACAATCTTATGCTGCTCAGGAGAGACTCAGTGACAGACCATTATTAGAAAAACCTGTAACAAAATAGATTAGTCTATATTGTATGCGCTAAAACTAGTAGCTGCTTAGTTCTGTTCACTCCATCTGCCTGGGTCTTTTGTACATCTTTATCTTTATTTTGAACTTTCAGTACACTGATAATCTGAAGTAACTAGTTTATTATTTTGGTAAGAATATATATATATACATATATATATATTGTAGTTTAAATCCTTAATTAATTTTTTTTAAGTTATTGAAATGCTACACTACATTTTTCGCATGCTACAAAAGAAAGAAGTAGCTGCCACACACGAAATATTCATGTGTAACCAAAAACATGGCAATGGTATGAGGTCACGATTTTATTTGTGTGCTTCCCTCTCTAATTGTCACGTGAATAATAAAAAAAAAGATTTGGCAGACATTTGTAGATGACAAAGGAAAATTAATATGCATTCTTGGTTTTGTAGTATGTTTTATAGGTAATTACCTTCCTCATTACATTGTCTGGCAGCTAAAAACAGAGCATAATAATAAGAATATAGAATGACATGTCTTAAACAACTTTTTTTTTGTTGTTTTAGCTCGCTGTAAAATGGGTTTAGCTTATAATTTAAAATTCATACAAATTGCAAATGTATTGTCTGGATAATAATCAAGGTTGAAATGACGTAGGGTGTTCTGACATTTTCCTTTGTAAAGGAAGTACCCATTACTTAAGCTAGAATCTCACTTTAGGCTGATAGAAAAACCCCATCTAAATTGAAAGGATGCTAAATTAAAGAAGTATTAAACTGTTGCTTTTTGAATTTTCAGCTAATTTTGTTTTGTAAAAATGTGATTTACTTTTGAATATTTAACTTAATTTAAACGTCGTCAGGAAGATACGAAAGCTGAAAACAAAGTGTTGTTTTAACTCTAGCTAAAACCATAATTCTCCACTGGGTTTCCTCCATAAGTAGGAATTCAGACAAGACTTCATCAGAAATTGGAAGCCAACAGAAATCTGTAATAGGGAAATTCACATTTAGTTATAAATTTCAAAAAAAGGACCAACAATTTTTTAATTGTTAGAATTTAATCGGAAAGATTGCAAACAACGGTCCTTAGTCATGATGTTCTTCATCTCTCAAGTGTGTTAACGCCTTCAGTTCCACTAATTATTGTGAAGAGTTCTGTTTCACTTAATTTCAAATTGCATATCTTATCTATCACAGATTTCTGAAGAATAAAGCAGAAATGTAGTGGTTTCCAGAATGATTGGAGAACCTAAGCATTAAAAGAGAAAGCTTTATCCGGCACGTGCAACTTCGCCAGAGCGCAAGCCAGATTGGAAAATTTTAATGTACCCGCGAGCCGCACTGTATGACGTAAATGTAAGATTGAAAATACTAAAATTTCCTAGCAAATAATATGTAGTTACCAATAAAAAACTGGACCAGTAGAGTATACATTAAATAGGATTTTTATTCAGCTATTAAATGTTTAATGAATGCAAAATGTTTTGGGACACTTAAGTATAGAAAAACTTAAATTAAACTTACGACAAACATCAGGTACGTTCGATGATACATTTGAGACTTATGCTCGGGTTGTACGCTTTCCAGAAATTCTCAAAACTGACAGGGTTTCCATTGATCTCGACTTAATGAAATGTATGCTGGGGAACTACTGCGATCGTGACATAAGTGATTTTGATTGATTTTTCTCACGGGTTTTATTGGTGAAAATTGCAGTGAAGCACAAATTTTGTATCGATGTTCATATCAGATAGCTCCGGTCTGGATTCTAGCACAAACGCCTAAATCCGACCCGACCATTGCTGGAGTACCACAGTTGATATCCCGCCTAGCCTCTCCCACGGAAAGGTCGGATCTATCAAAAGCATTCACAAGTTTCCATCAGAATAGTTTATAAATAATTTATAACTTACGAATTCGCGGTGTCTCGATGGCCACACGTTGCTCAAGTATGCACTCATGGGAAGTGAATCTCTCTCCTCTTTCTCCTTCATGCGTACAGTTGATTTGCCTCAACAATCTGGTCATTTGTTGTTGTGGAAAATGGCGAATAAAGCCGAGAAATAGCGTAAAATTCTTTGATGCCATTGCATCAAAAAGATTTCGTATATCATTCTGTTCCAAACTCTCTTGTATCCGTATTATAGCTTACTTTAATTCTAGCCCTTTGACAGAACATGGACCCCCAAGCTTGTGTTTTTGAAGGTCCTCTATTTTTGTCCACTAGATATTTTTAAAATCACCTTTTCGATGCATTCTTCAAACTCCATAAAGACTTGGAGTGCTTTTAATATCCATCACATCAGAACTCGCAAATGCTCAAGATCTGGAAAAGCATCATAATGGAAGTTACTAGGTTTTAGAAATGAAATTTTTGGATTATTACTAAATAATATGTAAAATGGAAACTAAAACCAATAGAACACTGGAAATAATTAATCAAACTGTGGCGGAAGATAAATACCAAAATAAGTGAATACCATTGAATCTGGTTTCTCCACATTTTAAATATTTTGTATTTAATATATAATGTATAAGAAAGGACAGATTATCAACGTTTTTTCCAGCTTTTAAAACATTTGGAGTATGCTGAAACAATTGGTTTACTGGATTCTAGATATTGGAGAGGGAGATCAAATGAAAATTTCCAAAAGATTCAATATTATTAATTATCAAATATCTTAGTACAGCGGAAACCGCTTAATATGATCAAAGCGGATAAAGGCTTCCGTTTATTGTCGACAAATCCCAGAAAACCAAATTTTTCCCTATGCAATTTTAGCGGTGTAACGTGATTGCGTTCATTAAAAAATGCTGCATATTATCTATAGAGTCGCCGGGCGGCTGTAAAAACAGCCTCAGTCTTAGGCTCGTCCGACATCACCGCTCAGAGACAGCCTCTCTTCTTCGGTGTTTTCAGACTGCTTTTAATAAATAATTTGGTTCACTGTCGAAATGAAACGATTTCTGTCAGGAGCAGAAAGCGAAGATCAGCCGAAAAGCCGGTGTGACTCAGGACGAAGTTCCGGCTCAGTTCGCGTCTGTGGTCCGCGTTTTCGTGGTCTTCCCTTGGAGACGGTAAATCAGCATTTGGCCAAAAGAGGGCGGTAGCGTGATAGCCGGGGGTTGGGTGGGGCAGAAAAGACACTCCGCAGAAACTAACTCAGGAACTGGGGCGTGTCAGGGTCCATGTTCAGGAGGAAAGCCAGTCAGCGTCTCAAAAAAAGCGGCGCAACATGGTATTCAAGAAGGAACATCATGGCGACAAGCGGGCCGCAGAATACGAGGCTGTCGACGCTTGGAAAACCGAGGGGCTCCCTTACGCCCTGGCTCGTAATTTTCCCCGAAGGATATTCACGACGCTGATGAGACTGGCCCGTTCTTTTCAGCTCCTGGCAGGGGGTCGGGTTTTTGCTAAGGCTAAAAAAAACAAACATAGTAGCTCCCCTTCTCTGCGCCAATATGGACACCTGTGACGAACGCTGTCTGCTGACCGCTGAAAATCCAGATCAGCCAAGGCGCCGTGCTCAAACTTCGGAACTTTCCAGCCTGGAATCTAATTAAGCACCGAAAGGGTTAAACCACGCTTTAAATGTGCTTTGCTCATAGGTTTCTTTTCCGTGCATCACGTGTTGTTGTCACTCACCATTTCGGTGTACAGTCTACATATAATACCAGAACAGTTCAGCCAGCCGCCTGGAAGTGATGCTGAGGATTCTTCCAGGCAGCGTCTTTCCCTTGCTTCCTCAGCCGCTTACATCGCCATGCATTTCTAACCATTATTCCCGTGTCAAGGCTGCAATACAATTTCAGATTAACAGAAGAGATTACCGGCACGCGAGAGCTTTAAGATGCAGTTCAGCTTCCCCAACCGAAGTAAATGCAAAATGTTCTTCCGAAATTTTTCAAACTGCGATCAGCGGATCCGTAGAAATTCGGGGTACACCTTCCTACCCCGAGTCCTAGCAGCCGTCTGCCTTACAGGAACTGACGGCCAGCCAGTGTGAACAGAACGCACTGGTGATTCATAAAAGGATAATCAATCTACTTCATTATCACGCTGTGTGGGGAATTTTCCTGACGCACTCACGACGACATAAACTGACGTCATTCTGCTTAGCGGGAAGCCATTTTGGTTACAAAGAGAAGGCAGGGTGTAGATGTAAAAGCACCCAGGCGCAGTTTGAAGTCGGTTGCTGCTGTCTAAAGTATATTAGATATGTGTGGTGCTCGTGAAAGCGACGTCCCCGCCATCTCTGGTATGTTTGATTGGTTTCTCGTTGCTAACATACAGTCTATAGAATTTAAGACGAACTTGTCCTCATGTCTAGGAATAAAAAAAAAAAAAAAAAATATATATATATATTCACGATAACTCAACATAGATTTACTTTGTTTCTTAAAATTGTTTATATTATTGAATAACTAATTTGATTGACAGTTACTCATAAAACGGACATGATGAACAGTTTTTTTTAAAAAAACGCCAAGGCAACAACATTTACGAAAAAAAATCTGTATTGTCTGCTCTGTTTCCTTGTTCAACCACAGCAGCAAGGGACGTAACTCAGGTAAACCCGTGGGTGATAAACAGGAAGTGACTTCAGGAGCCTGCTGATTTGCCGCCAACGGTTTCTTCTCGCCAATCGGCCAGAAGCCCTCACTCACACAGAACTGTCATGGAGTCCTATTAAGCGTGCTGGCGTTTCCTATATGCCAGACTACCACTATCTCGCTTAAGTATCCTACTCACAAAGAACAAACAATAAAAGAAATAACAAATCTAAGCACAAGAGAAATAAAAGAGTTGCATCTTTAAAAACAGTGCAAACACATTTACAAGACAAACGTTGTTGTATTTCTAGTGATGTTTACGTGTGCGCTCAACTCGGTACTCATAAAAAGGAATGGCAGCCGTTAAATGCCGACACCAAAGTACAAAAGTCGTGACGTCATCTTTCAATATTCCAGGTGGTGGCAGATCAACGAGGAATATCAAATTGTGGAAGATTTTCTGGCATCGTACAAATTGCACGGGCGGGACTCGAGATGTTTTCAGCAGACTGCAAGAAGTCTGTTCTAACTTTGGGCCGTAACCACTGATGGCGCTCGCTCTCTGACCAGCGAACATAAAGGTCCCGTCAGTTTAATATTCGACAAGAGAGATCAGACCTAATGTGCATCCGTCGTCTGTTCCATCAGCAAGCTCTGTGTAGTCCCAAACCAGGAAGCGCTGGCTTTCGGGGAGTTATGAGCGAGCATTGTTTGTTACTTCTCGAAGTGCGATAAGCGCGACGCGGTTCGTAGATTTGCGTCGTTCTTCACAGACACCAAACCACCTGGATTGAGAACTTCTGGGAAAAGAGAGAGAGAGAGAGAGTTCTTAACATTGCTATCCAGGTGGTTAGGTGTTCCACGAGCAAGCTCCACCCGACAGAGATTCTACCCACTTTCCGAATTTCTCTTCAACAGTTGAAAAGTTCGCTGTGGATTGGGAACCTGGACACTTTCGGCTGTTGTGTTTCTTACTGAGGTTAAAGAAAACTTTGAATCCAGATTCATGGAGTTAGAACCGAAACAACCAACTCAGTACTTTGGCTTTCGGATCTTTTATGTACAGCATCCACGCAGCGCGACCCGGCAGCGTGTCGATTCAGTCTCCAGCCATACCTTACGAAAAACGTCACCTTCTTTTGTTTTTGTAACAATTAGCCATTCTGGTAGAACACTTTACTTTGGAATATTTGAATACCGGGAAGACCTGATGTCTTTACTGCCAGCACGAAGTAAACAAAGGGAGAGTTTTCGTAAAAGTCACAGCAAGTGATCTGTTACGTTCGTACCGAGACATATTTGTCAACCGTGACGGGAGAACGTGGAGGCGAATCGATACAAAAACTAGGAAAAACACTTTTATAACACTGTTCCGTTCGCTCTTCTTGTATATTTTCTGTTGAAAAAGAAAAAAAAAAGCCGTTTTCTTTCCAGTTTTTGTATTTTTTTTTTTTTTGGTCTCTAAACATTAAAAATGAAATCAAACTTATTTTTTTGAAGAGCAGTTGGACACACGGAAAGTGTCGATTCCATTGTCGGGGTTTTGTCCAGCGCCCTGTAGCACTGAGATTGGAAATGTGAGTGTTGTTTGAAAGGCTCTGCTGTTATCCACGAACGAATGACTGCAATAAATATCGATGTAGCTAAAACACAGTAACTAACACGAAGAAAGCCAGAACTTATGTCGCTACTCGCTGTCGACAACAGCGTGCAAGTGTACACATATATAAACATTTATCAAACTTGCATTTCCTAACTGAATCTGAACAACAACAACAACAACAACAATAATAATAATAATAATAATAATAATAATAATAATATAATAATAATAATAATAATAATAATAATAATAATAATAATAATAATAATAATAATATAATAATAATAATAATAAAATAATAATAATAATAATAATAATAATAATAATAATAATAATAATAATAATAATAATATAATAATAATAATAATAATAATAATAATAATAATAAATGTTTGGAACTAATGGAAATAACAAAAAATATGAAACTGTTTTTGAGGAAAGCAACTTCCATGTGATCAACAACAATGTCAGTGGGCAATTAATAGGTAGAGTGGATATTGGGAGAGATAAATTTCAAGGTGATAGTACTGACCATTATATTAAGAAACAAGAACAAAGTATACACTTGGATGAATGATCCCAGGATCTATTCGTGTTCAGACAAAGAAATAGAATCCCTAGTGAACATAGAAGCTTTTCAGATAACATTTGGCTTCGAAAAAAATCTAAAATTTACAGTTTAATACTAAATGGAACATAAAAATACTTAGGAATATATGAAGCTGATAGTAGGGGAGACCTCAACTAGTTGTTACAATCGCATTAATTACTAATTAGGCGTATAAAAGCTATAATCAACGTCATCTGCTTTGAGATGACGTTGATTATAGCTTTTTATACTTTATGCGTCTAATTAGTAATTACTGGTACTGTAACAAGTATCCTGTTTCCCCTATTAAACAACAAGAAAGATTAAACGTTAATACAAGAAAGGGCTTATATATATATTCTTAAGTGTAAACTGAGTGGACACAACTAAATAAAAGCCAACAACATATATGCAGTAACAATTATATCATACACAGCTGGTATAGTTGATTGAACTACAAGAGAACGTACAGATATTGCCACACACAAACAAATCAAATTAAAAACACAAATGGTTATCGCATCCTTTAGTAAAATATTGCAGATAACTGTAGAACCTGAAACTATGGAATACATAATCACCAGATGCTCTGGACTGGAGCAATCAGCATATTTCATATTTTAAAGTCTCTGATCAATAAACCGTCGGAAGAAATATAAGATGGGTGGTCTAAGCTCGAACTATGATGACAGGGGCGGACTGAACCATCGGTCAATCGGGCACTGCCCGAGGAGGGCCCATAGCTACAAGGGGCCCAAGAGATTCCCATATAAATTCTATTAAATGAATACTCCAATATACTCCAGATGCAGTCTGAGACAACTAATTTTTAAATTTTTTTTTGAAATTTACACCCCCAAACCGCCCTCCCCTTATCTGGCGCTTTGTAGCCTCTGACATCAGCACTAAGGGGCCCGGTGAACAGTTATGCCCGAGGGCCTATAATACTCTCAGTCCGCCCCTGTATGATGATTAATACAATTAACGTGAGATTCCGATTTCATTGAACTTTCCTTTTTATGCTCTAATTTCTCTGCTGAGTTGTTTATTTGCTTTTTTATTCGGAAATTGGTACTAATAGTAGGAGCACTTTACCAGAACACCAGTGACGGTCAAATAGACAGGTAAAGATCAACCGTACAGACGAATCCAACTGGCCTTCAGTTTACCCTGGAGATACAAAGTGGCAAGGCTGCTGACGAGAGGACGAGAGGAAGATGAAAACATGTGGAGCCAAATGTCGGCGAGATAACATCAATTCCTGAGTTGGGTTGCATTAAGAGGAGTTTGTGTTGACCATTTGGTGAATTAAACTTTAACCATTTTTGAGATATTTTTGTTGCTTATCTTTTGGAAAATACTGTAGTATTTTTTAAGCAGATAAAAATTTTTAGCTACACCAACGAAGAAACTTTTACCGATGACAGAAAAAAATTCGCGTTGTCATTTTCCCACAACTTTTGAAACTTTTACAAGTTTCAGACATGATTCTATTTGCAAATGTGAATTACAGAATATCTACCAAAGAATCAGTTTCATATATTTATATATTTATTCATAACGATTGTCTTAATTGTAGAGATACATGCGATTGTATGCGCTTAGGGTGTAAATGAAGTTGTTCACGATAGTTGGGCAGCAGACGCCTGACAATAAGCCAACATCTTGACTTTTCTCAACCAGTTAAAGATTTATTTGTTCGGTCCCTGTCAGCTATATTCGTCAGGTGTCTTTGTTGAAAATTCCCGTTAGTGGATCGCGTTTGCAAACATCTGCCATCTTAGTAGAATGTGCCTACCAGTATAGCCGACGGCCGGTCACCATGGGCGATGTGATGTCGGTGAGAGCCCTCAACACAGATTCTGAGCATGCAAGGATAATTGGGGTAAATAAGCCCTTATAAACAGGCGAAAAACTATTAGCTTGATACTTAGCGTTGGGCGACTGAATGATTTTGCACGTCAAAACTGCCCTTATGGCTAAATATCTATGTGTTTTGTAAGATTTTCTCAGGATGAGAGAGCTCACCTGCCCGCCGTATACAGAGATACCGCGAGTAAGAAAGAGCAAGAAGAATGGCAGCTTTTTAATGTCTTCCAGCTGACTGCCGCGGTCCGACATAATCTGACGACACTAACGATGGAGCCGTTAAGGGGGGGGGGGGGGGAGCACAAAAAGAAATAATAAGTTGGCAAACTTTCCCGAGTGTTGTAGAAGACGGGAGACCAAGCGAACAAAAAGGATCAGGGAATGCTTTTTTTCTTTCGGTCACGTGAACACTTTTCAACGCTTCGTCAGAAGTTAAAGCTGTCATCTGTTCCCTTCAGCCTCGGAGCATCTGCAAAACGGCAAGTAAGCTGATTCAGACGCGGGCTTCACCCTGACCTCCCGGATACAGATGTTGTTATCTGGCATCGAAATCGACGCGAGGTTTTTGTCCCCGAGAAAAGCTGTCGCCTGTTAACTTCAGACTCGAGGCCCGCGGTCTCTCTGTCGGAGCAGCTGCCGGCCTGACCACGCGGCGGGAAGCACATCCAGCCATCTGTCGTGGGGGGACAGACAGCTTCCTTTATTGTGAATTACCTCCACACAATGTCAGGGGACACGGAGGAAAATTGACATAAGGAATACATAGCACGGCGTACGACATTCTTCCAGTGTTTTCACATCTGCCGTAAGTGGTCCACTGGATATCGGGCCTCGCGTTGTGTATCCTCAGCTCGGAGTCGGGGATATGTTTAATTTAGCCAGACCACCGCCCTGCAAACATATTTCATAACAGCTGTTCTAGTGCGAGAAAACAACATCAGCGCCTCTGAGGCTTTGTAAAGTTCGCTTTGCATTTTCAAAGAAAACTGCAAATAGAAATCTACTGTTATATGTGTAGTTTACATTAGGGAGCAGCCAGGGAGCTGTTCTACCCCTCCCCCCTCCAAACGGCTCACAGAGTTGCGCTCGGCCCTGTCGTGCAGCACCAGCATTAATGCGTCTGGTTATTGTGGTCACTACTTGAATACATCATTTCGCACGCGCCAAGAAAAGGCGAAGGACCCGATCTTGAGAGGCAGCTGGCTTTAAATAACTCCTTTGTTTTCAGTCTGAGCTCGCGCCATCGCTCCGCTCTCACGGGGACCTCTACGTGGAACGCAAATAAAAACTTTTATTTCTAATTTCAAATAAAACAAATTTGCTTTGGGACTGGAAATATAAACCAACTCATCTGCGAACATAGAAAACAATGGGAGAAATGACAGTAAATGATATGAATGTGGTGCAGTTGTTCGGTATGAAGGTTTACAGAAAAGAAATGTAGTCTCAAGTCTTCTAATAGGGCAGCAGAAGGACAGACGCTCGGTGGGCCGACACTTGACACTTTGAAAGTTCATGAATGAAGGGAAGTAACTCTCAGCAACTGTAATGTTATTATTATTATTAGTATTATTATTATTATTATTATTATTAAACAACACCACCACCACCACCACCACAACAACAATAATAAAGAAACCAAATATTTAGACTTACCAGACAACTTCTTTAATCAAATTTGTTTTGTGGACGAACGTTAAAAGAAGAAATTTGTTTTTTATTCAATTATCCAAAAAGAAAAGAATCTGAGAGTTGACGAAACATGCGATTGTAATTCAGGAAAGGAAATTCTCATCACTTACGTTATGAAGAAAGAGTAAAAAGGAAACGTAGTTGTAAAACAAATAAGACAGTAACAAGGCTGCTTGTGCTTTTATGGTGATTGGAGAGAGAGAGAGAGAGAGAGAGAGAGAGAGGAGAGAGAGAGAGAGAGAGAAGAGAGAGAGATGAGAGAGAGAGAGAGAAGAGAGAGAGAGAGAGAGAGAGAGAGAGAGATGGAGAGAGATTGAGAGAGAAGAGAGAGAGAGAGATTAGAGAGAGAGAGAGAGAGACCTTTTACCATCTCTTAATGATTGTTCCCTAACGAGTGATTAATACTGGTCAAATTTATCCTTCTATTTTATTCTTTCCTTCTGAAGAGATAAGACTCAAGAAAGCTCGCTTCTCAACTATTGTCACTATTTACATTTAATCAACTGAAAAAGAGAGCGCGCAAACTGTAGATTTTGGCGAAAAAAATAAATGGAACAAGTAAAATTAAATATCAAATGCATTCAAACTGTAATAAAATTAAGTCGGGTACAATTTGAACGTAGAAATAGATAGAGTAGAACGACTCTGGCAAATGTGAGAAAGAAATTAGTATAGTAATCTCTATGTATCAGCTAAAAACTAATTTGATGAGAGATTTCACAACTTACACAAACGAAAAAAATCACAAGAAATAATTAGACAGAATTATATAGAAAGACAGAAGAAACTGGAAAACTGGCCATTTATTTAGATACTACTTGTAAATTATTTAGGATTATTAACTAATAGACGCCAATAAAATCCAACAAAAACACAAAAAAGGGAAAATAAAGAAAGAAAATTGTTTTTTCCTAAAACAAACAGTATCCTTTAAAATAAATAGAAAACACAAGCTGCTAAAGTGAATTTCATTCCATAATTCGAACAACATTTCATGCTATGGTAAATATAAGTGTGCACCAATCAAATACCGAGCTGATTACATGAGCAAGGATCACAGAAACAGCTGTTTAGGTGAGGATTGATCCAATGCGGAGCTAAGTACGAGAGCAGATATCAGAGACAGAGTTGTTTAGTTGAGGAATGATCCAACAAAGAATTGAGTTCGAGAGCAGTGTTCAAAGAAAGAGCTTTTCACGTGAAGAATGATCAAATAACGAGCTGATGACGGGAGCAGTGCTCAGAGACAGAGAGGAATGATCAATTACAGAGCTGATTACGGTATCACTGATAATAGACAGAGCTGTTTAGGAGAAGATTTATCAAATACAAAGATGATTACGTGAGCAGTGACCATGGACAGAACCTTTGAGGTGAGGAATGATCAAATACTGAGCTGACTACGGGAGAAGTGATCAGAGGCAGAGATATTTAATGAGGAGTATCAAATACAGAGGTGATTTCCGGAGCAGGGATCAGAAATAGAGCTGTTTAGGTGAGGATTGATCAAATACAGTGCTGATTACATGAGCTGTGATCACAGACACAGCTGTGTATTTAAGGAATGATCAATTACGAAGCTTATTACGGGTTCATTGATAATAGACAGAGCTGATTAGGTGAGGATTTATCAAACATAGAGCTGATAACGTCAGCAGTGATCATAGATGAAGCTGTTTACCTGAGGATTGATTCAATACAGAGCTGATTTCGCTGTTTAGCTGAGAAATAATCAAATAACGAGCTGAATACGTTAGCAGTGATAATAGATATATTGCTGTTTAGGTGAGGATTGATCAAATACAGCTTATTTTATCTCCAATCTCTGGTAGGAATAAATACCAAGGTTTTTCATTAGTGTAAACGGACATTTTAAATACTTCTCATCAGTAAATCCTGTTACTCGTTAAAGTAAACTAACTTCTTTCATTCTCATTTCTTAAATTTGGTCTTCAGGGTCTGTTTAATCAAAAATAATTGTTTCTTTCTTGAAGTGAAAGGGTATTTTTGAGAACGTGTTAAAAGAATTATTTAAGCGGCATTAATAATACTTTTTGTGTATTTTAAATATTGTGTAGTTTACATCTAAGAATTTTACTAATTGATTATTCTGAAAATATCGTTATCTCCTCCATTATTTAATTGGAATTTCCTAAAGTGAAATTAAATCGAGATTTTAAAGTTTATAAATGCATACAATTTTTAAAACTGTCTCTCTGAGAGAGATGTGTTAACAATATCTTTTCTTGTATCTGTAAAAATGTCAGAAGCATCCTATTCTTTAATCCCTGACATCTGGTAAGACTATGT
Source organism: Nautilus pompilius (assembly GCA_018389105.1). Lineage (NCBI taxonomy): Eukaryota > Metazoa > Mollusca > Cephalopoda > Nautilida > Nautilidae > Nautilus > Nautilus pompilius. The sequence continues at coordinate 1,094,967 of JACATO010000605.1, read as the reverse complement.
TTCAATTCAATAAACTGTGTGTCAGAAAATGGTTTACTATCTCCATGAATGATTATCCTTTACTATAATATGTTGTAAGCAAAACAAAAAGTCAATCTCAAACAACCTCAAATCAAAATGGTCAAGAATCATTGCCTTTATAAACAGTGAATCTCCAATAACATAATTCTTTGTGGATGTACATCAGCAAATTGGATTTTCATTGGCGCCATTTGACAAGTGGTTCTATCATCTTTTTCAGGTTGCTGATCAAGCTCCAACAAAACTAATAATATTTCGTAGGACTTTTGATTTAATGTTGAACATAATATTTTTCGTTACCAATGGTTACCAAACAGTATCAGAGTTAACTCTTCACTTTATTATTTTCATTCTCACTGATCACCTTGCTGACACTTTATGTATTCGTCCTTTATAATAAAATAATCTACAACAAAATGTGTTGCTGTTTTCCTGTGGACTTCGCTGTACATGTCATTCTAATTGTGTACATGGGAGGTCTTAATCTACTGATACTACTATTATTTCATTTAGCAATTCAAGTTGTTGTTCTTTTCAGGAAAGCAGTAGAATAATTATATTTGGCCAAAACAAAGCTGAGCTAAAGCAGCCAGTATAATGTAACAAAGTGTGGTGTATCTGTTACATTTCACCTGCTACTTTGTAAATACAAGAAAAGGGGAACGTCTCTCTGACCAAAACATGAGCACTTATGTAGTTCTTCAGGTAATATCCAAGCAATTAAGGAAACTACATATGAAAAACTGGGGTCAATAAAAACTTTGGGTCAGCATATTTCAACTTTGCAACTGATGAAGGTCATTTTACAATGATGTTGATAACTTTGTTGCTCTACTTCTTGAGTAAGGAACACTGACTGCTCTGCTCTGCTCACCTGGTCTTAACAGCCATATCTCCAGTCCTGGCCTGGCTGGTCTATTTATACTGTGGATAGGTTTCAGAAAGAATAAATTTTGCCATCTTCATATCCACTTTTATTTGCTAATATTAACTTTGCATTATTTATCTTCTGCAGCCAGTTTTCTGTCTCTTGATACATGCATTTCTTTTGTTAGTTTTCCAAACAATCATTATCATTTTGGTGACACCATGTTTATTGGTTGCTAATCTTAACCTTTCTTCCATCATTTGAACCACGCAGTCATGCTGTTCTAAGTTAGCTTCAAGATGTTTGAAGGGATTATTATTTATAGTTTAATTGTTCTCCAAGGCCTTAGCCAAAATACTTGGTCCCCTTTCAGGAAGTAGTTACTGTTGTTTAAACATCTCAGATTCACTTTGTCTGTCTCATGAACCTACAAGTACCTTTTTAATTTTCATTGAATACGATCATCAAGCGTAATTGCCCAGATGTACCAAATACACTTAGCTGCATTCTGACAGTTTTTTTACATGAAATGATTCAGATATCACTGTCCTTTAACCACAGAAAAAATGCACCATATCTCTACTGAGGTATCACAATTGATTTCTGTTGTGAAAATATTAGTTCCTTTAAAAAAATCAGGTTTCTTACAATGTGACTCCAGTTCACATTCTAACTTGCTGCACATGAAGTATAAATAAATATGAAGATTTATTCAGGGGTCCATGGTACTTCATACAACCATGTTCCTTTGCTTCTCTCTCACGCACGTGTGCTCTGTTCTTACTATGAATGCTCTTTAAATACCAGGATTTTGCAGGCTGTTTTCATTTTACAGTAAGCTCTATAAATAATGGTACCCTCAGGGAATCGAGGATGCCGTTATATGGAATATTCCGTGAATATAAAACAGACGTGTACGTGCTGCCAGTTTAATCAAAATATTTAAAAAACGCATTTAAATCAAATTGAATATACGTGTGAATAAAACATAATTATTTAAAAAAATGTTTGCATAGCATGTTACATTCGTGTAAAAAGACACAATTATACACTACACAACACTGTTTACTTTTCTTCTGTTACTTGCTCAGTTGTTGTTCCAATTGCTGCATCAAGAGAACGATCGACCGACCAACATTGTACTCACGCATCAAAATGTTCCTGCTTACACCTTCATCTAATTTCTTGACTATTTAAATTTTATCGGAAATGTTAAGTGTAGTATTTCGGTTTTCTCCAGTAGTTGTTTTGTGAAATTTAGGAGCAATTGTTGAGGGGGCGAAAAAGTTATCGTATGATTAAAGACGAGAAAAATGAGCTATGCGGACTTCCAAGATGGCGACTGTAAACAAACTTAAGTTGGTTGTCATGTGTGCCGCCAGAGCTGTGACGTATGCCGTTAGATAGAGTGCCACTATATCCAGAGTTTACTGTTAATTATTATTCACTTTACACAGTAGAAAAAGTTTCTTTACTCCTTAGTATTTAATCTGGCCACCAGACTTCATCTTGATTATCTGCTTTCCTTTATCTTTAATATCTGTTTAAGCTCTCATTAACAATTTGGGATACTCCTGAACATTAATCTCTAGATTATTCCAAAGCATTTAAAAAAAGTAAAGTTTTCTTCATAAGTGTTTGGAAAAAACCATTTAAAACCATTGAAGATTTACAAATCCATACATGTAGGCAAAACATTCCATTTTCTAAAGATAGACAGTGATGACTGAATTTTCAGTCTAAGCACAAGAATGTATTTCTTTTTATTCCCAGTGTTTACATGGAACAGTACACCAGAAAGAAGCAATATGTATATTTCGGTCTGGAAATGTACCATACCAGAAACAAGATACTGTAACAAATTTATTAACAACATATATACATATGCTGGGCGACACTAAAAGAACACTGTAATGGAACAAAACGATATAACATTCCTGCTCTTTTAATGTCTGAAAAGTCAGTTTCAAATCTGAATTTCCTTTACCATAGTTTGGAACTGGACATCCCTGCTCTCTTAAAGATTTCACACTCTTGAAACCATTTACAACATATTGCAACAATAAAGCAGAACAATGAAAGCTGTCTGCGCTGATCAGATAAATATTGAACTTTTGGGGTTCTGCAGATCACCAGATATCATTATTCCCTAGCAACATAGTGATCTTCGACCTACCTAAATTCACAAACCTAGCCGCACTGGAGCTTTTCAAGCTCTCTTTGGATGCCGCTTTTTTAATGTTTCGATAGATAATGTGGTAGAAATAGAATTATTCAACGTATTTTTTTGACAAGGACTCATTCAATGTGTATGTTAACTTTTGTCGGTCATGGTCGTACAGGCAGTATTTTCTGTAAAACATCTGGAGTTGTTACCAACACTGAGGACTTTCCTTCACTGAGTGTGTACTTCTGATCTGTGTGTCTATGTCAGAATTGTCCCAGCGCCATCTCTAATTTGTATGAATCAGGTCTTCATTGCGATTTTATTGTACTCAAGGTCCATTTGTTACTACCTTTGCAATCTTTCACCAACACGGGATCTCCAATTTCAGATTGTTTCGCTCTTGATTTCTTAGCACACATCTTTCCCTGGGCCTTGGACACAGTCCTACTGAGGTCAAGCCATGTTTTTAACAAACTTCTCATGAACAAAATATCTGGGGTTTCCGGTGTTATCGATTGCACTCTATTTCTATAGGCGAGTGCTATTGTCATATTCAGCAGCTTTTACCACCTGCTTAAACGTTGGCACAAAGCGTTTCGTCTACCTGTTGGTGATGCGTCTGATGCCGTTGACTGCTATGAAGCTGGCAAATTTTTCTGACATGAATTGTGTTCCATTGTTGCTTACTAATTGTTCAGAAATCCTGTTTCTATAAAACACCATTCTAAGTACTTCGATGATCTTGCCTGGCGTGGTTGATTTCATGACGATCACTTGACGCCATTTGGAATGAGCATCGACCATAATTAAGAACATGCTTCTTCAAAACGGTCCGGCATCATCTGCCCTTATTAGTATAGGATTCTTCACTTTCTCCTTTTAAAAGTTTTTGATGTTGCTATGTGTTACAGGTAGACATTCCATCTGCAGCATTTCATATTTGTGAGCTTCGTCTGAAATGCCTTCTTCAGATTTCACATTACTGATGGACATGAGAAGTATCCTTGATAGGCCATCTGATTTCTGTGTAGTTCTGACGAGAATAGTGTGTACCGCTGCAACTGCGCTGCTGTTGTGACAGATATTCCTTTCTGTGGACTGAAAATTGACATGAGAGATTAGTGATCCGTGATAAGGGTAAAATGTCTTCCATATAGATGCACATGAAAATGCTCGAGTCTCCACACATTTCTCAATTCTTCCTTATCAATCTGCGCACACTGCATTCCTGCTGAGTTTAGAGAAACGTCATGCAAACTCAATTGGTTTCTCTTCTCCTGTTGGAAGTTGATCAAAGAGGATAGTTCCCAGTTCAAATGGTGATGCATCTGGAAGAAAGTTTAGGATCATAGTGTGTGAACACTCTGTCAGAATTCATCATCTGTTTCACCCTCACAAACACTTGTTGACATTCGTTTTTCAATTTACATGATGAGTTCTTTACTAGAGTTTGTGGCACAGTCCTCAAACATTGATGACAAGTTTGGTAGAAATTTTCCAGAAAAGCTCACTAGTTCAAGGAATGCACAAAGTTGTGTAACATTCTCAAGCCTTGCTGCCTTGACAACAGCATCCACGCTGTCTTGTCTTGTGGAGGCTTTCTGCATCATAGAATTTGACTTTGTCCTTGAAGATATTACATTTTCTCCAAGTTGACACGTAACACATATTTCAGTAATCAGGCCAAGACACATTCTAGGTTTTTCAGGTGCCTCTCATTTGTACATCCGGGGATTATCATGTCACTGATAATACACTGTACTCCAGACATTTTCTGAAATACCTTCTCCATGGTCTACTGCAATATTGTAGGAGCTCATGCAATTCCAAAAATTGAAATGTTGTACCAGAACAGAGCATGGTGCATGTTTATAGTCAGATATGGTGACATCCAATTTTAGGTAAGCATTCCTTCAATCCAACCTGGTATAACGTTTGCCTCAAGCGAGGTTCACAAATATTATTTTCTTTCTTGGGCAACAGATATTTGTCAATTTGTAAGTTGACTGTGGCTTTCAAGTCTTCACAAATCCTAGTACACACATTCTTCTTTTGGACCAAAAAACCGGTGTCACCCAATCACTGTATTCAACATGGCTAAGAATATCAAGACTCACAAGTTTGTACAGTTCTTTCTCATCGCTGGTCTAAGTAAATAAGCCACCGTTCTAACTATCATGAAGTTTGGCCTACTGCCTTTTCTCAGTGTGAAGTTCGCCTTAATTTTTTTTAAGGTACCCACTGTGTCTGATCCAACACGCCATTGTACTGTTCCATAAAACTAAGAGACAGTGGTAAAATGAGACAAATCTGTTGTCGGAGCATGGATTTCCACCTAATCCAGTCTAATATCTTTGAGTCAATTACATTCAAACAACGATGGACTAACTTTTCATATTATGTAGAGAGACAACTTTCCTCCTGGTACATGTATATGTATGTCCAATATACCAAGTGCTTTTGTTGCTTCCCCCAAATAGCTTCTCGGTATTGTTGATGTAGACTTCAGTCCTTTATTCCAAAAATGTGACTCAAAGTTTTGTTTCCACATTACCAAAACGGATGAGCTTGGGTCGAGTATTATGTTGATTTATTTCCCATCATCCCTGATGTTGGATCTGAATGCCTAACGGCATCTATCTTCAAGATTTCTATTGCATCATTCTCTCTGTTGAGTGACTGTACTTCCTTCTGCGGCTTCTTACGCAGATACGTCTTTTGAACATTACCTACTTTTTCACATTTCCTACGTTGTTCCATTTAAAAAAAAACAATTTTGGGCCTTGTGTCCTATCTTAGTATAAGCACATATATGACAAAGCTTCTTTGAAGTCCCTGGTGTTTTACTTTTTTTCTAGTGTTGTTGTCCTAATGCTAAGCCAAGTCGACAGTGTCACATCGAAGATTAGATTGCAACCACCATGTCTACTCTTTTCACGTAAGTAAGGTAACGTGTTGACAATTCCCCCCAGCGTTTTCGTTTAGGAGACCACACACTAATCAGTCCCTCAACACTTCTAATAAGGTTTCCTCAAGTGCACAGTGTCCTGACGACTTACATAGCTTGGCAACATAATCTCTAGCTCCTCTGCCATCTTTCTGGTCACGTTTGTGAAAACACAATAGTTCTGCTATCACAAGGAGTTTAGGTGAAAGGAGATTCTGCAGGATTTGTATTCATTTCTTGTATATTTTTATAGCTGGATTCTCTGGCACCGCTGGGTTACAGAGCGTATTGTAGATTCTTCTTCCTATGAAATCTACAAGCGCTGAGACATTTTCTTCTCTTACGTCAGTGATTCCGAACCTTTCAAGTGGAGCGCCATGTATTCCATCTCAACGGCGACTCATTCATTTCCATTTTTAATTATTTTTTACTATTATACTAAACGATGTGTATCATCAAAAAGACAAGATACAGTAACGCTAACTTTTATTGAGAATCCAAACAAAGTTTATTTCTCATTTTATACTAACTACATTCCACAAACTCATTCCATCCATAGAATACGTTGCACAACTCATTCTTCCAAAACCTGCTCCTAGTGCGAAGACTGCTGCTGCTTATTAGCGGCCAACTCGTCGATTCTAGGCGACGTCTTTGAGAGAGTCACACATATGAATAGCAACAGGCCATTAAAACGTTTATTTTGTTTCTGAAATAGTCTACACGAGCCGCCCAGACGCTTACCACAATATCCAAACTAGTACTTACGTGGAACCAGGGCTGCCACTTTACTTAAATGCCGAGGGTAACAAGTACATTAGAAAACAGCTAGTTTATCGCCAGGGTTCAATAACCGTTTGGAATCTTCCGAAAGCTTGAAAAGTATTTCGCCAATGTCATTATATGCATTTCACCATGCACAAAAGTAGATTGTCAAAACATGCTTGCTAAGGCGGCAACTCGCCAAGCGTCCCTGTGGCCATTGTTGGCGGCCTGCACCTCGACCAATCAGATAACTCCATACATTGGCGGCTTCGAAAACTGGGAGGTGCTGAACGAAGGAACTTTCAAAAATCGGGCATGACAAAATAAAACCGCGCAGATACTTTTCTTTGTGGGTCACTTGGGGGCTATGGGACACACGTCATATTCTGTATACGCCAAATTTGCCTTTCGCTCCTCGAAATGCATCTACATATACCCTCCCCTGACGAGGCCGGCTTAGAGCCGCTGTCTTACGTCATTCGTGAGGAAATATCGCTCAGGTAGCTCACCACAGGAGCCCCGCGATTCGATGGTTTCGTCGGACGTGTGCCCCACGTTACCTGGCCAGCCACACCGCTGTTAATTAACTGTATACTACCTAACCCCCACCACCCACGACAATTATCAGATTTCCGTAGCGAACGCGGTCGGGACAATTGTACTTAAAAGCTCGATCGGTAAGTAGTCACGGTCCTTCATATATATATATATATATATACTCCTCCAACTGATTGGCAAAGTCATTTGTCATCCTATCCTCGTCGCCATAATTTGGTATGGAAAGGCAGGCACTGTGCAAGAAAGAGCACCCTGACGCGACAGCCGCCATGTGCAGAAGTGGTTTATGGTAAACATGTATGCATATCCCAAGGCGATATCAAAGAGAGCACTGGGCCGAAACGAGAATATCCAACGCAGTCGGTGGCCTGGGAAAATAGCCAGGATAAAATGGTAACTCATGGAAGAGATCTGAAAGCAGTTTAGGTTATTTAAAAATATTTTCCACCACGCAAAACCTCTTTTAAATAGTGTGGATTTACTAATTTCTGTCTTCGTCCTGACATTAGATTTCATTAAAATGCAATGTTATGTTCTATTTCAATGGCGTAATCTATCTAACTCAGTGGTACCCAGACTGTGGCTCGTAAACCCCTCGAGAGTTCGATACATGTTTCAGGGGGTTCTCGGGGGAAATCCCGTGAAGGCGAAAGCCAGGGTTTGCACGCCAAAATTTCTTAATTTATGGATAAATGACAGTTGGCGCTTCCCCCCCGAAGCATGACGGGATTGGCGGACGTTGCGAACACAGTTCATTTTACACACCCATAAATGAATAAATAAATAATCATAATTGCTGAAACGCCAAGACAAAAAAGCAACAGCGGCACAACCAAGTTACCTAGTTTTTATTCACAGGTATTGAGCACTGAGAAAAAAGAGGAATTGATTGAGGTTTCCTGTTATTACGAACTGAAAAGGCGTAAGACCGACTATGTGCACAATTAGGATGACATGTACCCTGTCACTGTGTTCACACGAAGATAATCGTTATCTTCTGCTGTTAGGAGAGTTTACGGTAGATATAAAGCAGCGAAATTATAATTCCGATCCCGGTGTTTGTAATTAAATAAATATACTTTGTTACCCGACTACAAGATTTTGTTACGGAAAATGGACAGGTAAACACACACTTATCCACCAAATGTTATCTGAAGCTTTCATAATGATCTTCTGGAAACAATGATTCAAGTTGGGAAATCCTACCTAACCTGATGGCAGCTCACCTTAAAAATCTATATTTAATAATTAACATTCTTAAAAAAAACACCTTCCAAGTTTGGGCATCCTATTGTTTGGTCTCTGCTGCCCATTGCAATCTTGCCATTTTGTTGCTTTTCTCAGCAAAGATTTTCGCGCAGGTACACATTTATTGAGAGCACTCCACACTGTTCATAAAGAAACGTAAACACCTGTACTTGCAGTTAGGCCACTCAGAATATTTCTACTGGCTCATCATCTATCACGTGAAGAACATACCATGTGGTACTTAACATCGCTTTCGGAGAGTTTCCGTTTCTATTATCAACAGTACCAGTTTCGGGTATCTTTCTCTAGATGCAATCTGCTGGATGGAGTAACCTTCACTAGCTAAGACTTACATTTCTATTGGCTTCTCATGTGATATTTTCTTCCCAGAGGTCATAGTATCCACCACACTACAGTGATGTCATTGCCTATACTTTTATATGACAACTTCAGTGCTGCGTGTTTTCATCTCTGTACTGATGGACTGTGGGTGGAAACTGTGTATTAAGTAAAGCCTCGATGTCAGATCATTTTTCACTTAAAAAACTCGATACTATCATCTGTTTTACTGTGATTTACCAAACACCGCAACTCTTGATTTATTTGACTGCAGTATCCTTTTGCCATTCATTAGTTATCTAGATTTACAATTAGTCAGCCTGGAAGATCTAAGACATCTCTTTATTGTCAAAAAAAGACATTGAATTTTCTTCCGTTGCTATTTAATTCTGTTATGATTTCCATAGCTGTAAGTTGTTTATTGTACTTTATTGTTAACCATACAGGGAACATTCACATCGAGATACAGTATTTTAAAGGATGAAGGAGATGAATATTGTTGTTACATGATACATTGTTACACAGTCTTGACAGATAACTTTCATTTATTTTTCAAGCTATCTTTTAAGATGATTAATAAAATGTATAGAATGTAAAGTTTCTGCTGTTTCGAACACGATGTTCAGCTAGATGTGTGAGAATTTCACAGTGCTTCACAAATATATCGTATAGTAGACTTTTTATTTTTAAAATTGTGCAAAACCTCAAACAACTTTATGTTATAACTGTTGCAATATCGTTTTGTATTTTGTTAGTAAACCTACTCAATGAACGTACCAGTGATTGTAGCTTACCTGTTAGTGGGAAGAAGTGATTTAATTTAACCCTCTGACTTTAAATAGATCAATTTATGACATGATTATTGTGAATAAAAATATGAAGCTGTGTTTTAAATTCTGATGATCAATAGTTCATCTCTGTTTGATTCTATGATCTTAGTGATTTTCTTTCCATCACATACATTATAAAGCAACTCTACATACAAAATTATGGTACAAAAATGCTAATATATCCACTTATTTCCTTCAGTTAATTTGTGATAATTAATAATGAATTGTTTAATCCAAAATTTGTAAAAAAAGGGTGTTTAACCTGATTGAGAGTCTCATTCTTTCTGTTTTAATACAACACATTGTATGGTGCATAAAAAATAGTTTCAGAGAAAAAATTATGCAGTTTCCTTATGATGCCTTCCACAAAGAAATATAATTCAATTGTGCACCATTTTACAGGTGTTAAGAATTTTACAGATAAGTAGGAAGCTCACTTTTACGACCATTTCTATAATGTATTAATGCCTAATCGCCGGGTAAGCAATGCAGAAACTGTTTCAATGGTTGAAGCAATGAAGCTTTATTCGCTGGAAGAACATCAGCTACTTAATTCAGACTAGCAAAAAGAACCTGTCCATGTGTCAAACAATTGTTCAATTTATGGTGTCATATGTCATAAATTAAGAATGCAACAAGACTGATAATATGCTATGATAATTGGCTTTGTGAGTGAACATGTCGGTACAGATTTTGGCGATTTTCTTCTGGTATTGTAGCGTGCCATGGAAACAGCTCCGACCTCAGTTGGAGTTCTGCTTTGCTTGGAGACACATTGATAAGATAATCTCAGAAAAAAAGTTACCAAAATTACTATTTTTTTTCCTGTTGATTAATTACACATTCATTTTTATAATACTGAAAACTCCTGTTCGTGAATAGAGAACTCTTTGGTTATTACAGAGGCAAAGTACCATTTTTTAACTTATAGCATCCCCCCAAATGTTTACTGATTCAGTTCAAACTGTTTTTTTGATAACTACTACTGTTGACTGTTATTCTTTGACCTTGCAGTCAAATGAAGATTAAATATGTGACGAGTATTCGTAGTAACTTTATCTTTGCTGGTCTCAGAATCTTAGAGCCAGGGTCACTGATGAAACTTGTTTTGGCCCTTATTTGTAGAAAAAGATACCATAGCAAACTGTGAAAGGGAGTGGAACATTGCTTCTTCAAATAAATTTATTGGTGCGAGATTAGACCACTTAGGCTCCCTTTTAAAGAGGGATATTTGATTTTCTATAAGTTAAATATTAAGATATGTGATACTATGTTTTAGAAAATTTCCAACACTTTTAGAATTATATTTTTGTTGTATGTACTTATTTATTTATCTGATACATATATTCAAGTGTTTGTACGTTTGTTTGTTAATCTTTCACGGTCGAATCGTGGCACCTAGAGACCACAAATTTAGGGTGCAGGTACTTCAGGGTCTGGTCATGATTTTAAGCTACCACGTGTTGGCCCAAAGCCGTTTTTCCACGCAGTGACGGGTACCCAGCTAGTAATTAATAAACTCAATAATTTGCTTAGTGCTACGATAACTATCTGTTGACTGTCAGATCTATAAGACTTGAAAGAAAGTGAGAGAATATAAGAGGGTATCTGAAATTTCTATTTCTCATATTCAACTGCCTATTAATTTCAGAAAAAAGGAAATTAAAAAAAATATTCATAAATGATTTGTTGAAAAAATAAACAAGAAATTAAGTAGCGAAGCGAATGGAAAATAAATTTAAAAAAAAGCAGTCAGGAAAACTTGCGACTGTAAAATTAAAAAAAAAATACTTGTGTGATTTTAAAAAGTTGAGCAACTGAACGTAAATAAATGAAATAGAAATTTGTTTAAAGCCAAGTAATAATTATGTGGAATGTTTCCATGGTTTTTAAAATCTGAATTAATTCTGAGCCTAGCATGAGAGAATTAATTTACAATAGTTTAAGAAATTAGAAGAAAATTCCTGTTATATCTCCCTAATAATGTTCAGCAGTGTTTAAATTGTAGTTATTTGCTCATTTTAGAAAGAATTTAGATTTTATAACTGGAGTCTTTATTTCTTCTAAGTACGTATCTGTAACGTCATGCTCCACTGGCTAAATGATGATCCTAAGGTACAGCAAACCACAACACTCGAGGATAAACAAAGCTTTATTGCCAAGCTCATGTTAAGTAACCACTCTCTCTCTCTCTCTCTCTCTCTCTCTCTCTCTCTCACGGCATATATGCACGTACACAACATATGCTAATATTAAAGATCTGGAGTGATCAGAGCTTAATACAAAAATCTACATCGTTACAGTATCTTTATTAGAACAAAGTTTTTCTCCTAATGGTTTTCATGCATCCATCTTTAATCTCTAACTCCACGAGTGCAAGGGACCCAAACGAAGTTAATACCTATGAACTATGAAGATGACACAAAACCCAACAAACACCAGGTATTCTGGTTAATGGATGAATTCATCATTTGTGACTTTTCTGTCTATAAATCTACAAGGATATGCTTTTAAATGGCAGGATACATATGCAGTTTTTATTAGCATTATTCTGTCTTTTAGTTTGAAATAAAAATTTAAAGAGAATTATTATTTATATCTTACACTGATATGGTAGAGTAAATACCCCAAATTTACACGGTTCCTAGGGACTTCCAAAATCACTAAGACGTCAGTGCCGAGCCGATCATCTTCATTCCTTTAAAAAAAAGAAGCATTTCTTACCTGCCATTATATTAACTATTTTTTAAAAAAATTAATTACTTATTTTTCAAATTTTACTTTTTAAAATAGTTATTTTAGTAAAAAGTGTGATCTATTGTATTTGTTAAAAATGAAGAAATATTTCCCCTTAAAAAGACTTCTACCATTAAGAAGCCATATACAAGAGGTTCTGTCATATATTTTTTAAAGATGCACAGCATAAAAAAATAAATATCCCATGGATCCACTAATTGCACCTAACGTAGGCTGTCAATTTTTCCAGGTCTCACTGTTTATTAAAATTGCTTTTTTAAGATACTAACTGTTTTGATACCCCACCAGAATATCCAAACACCGAAGTACAACACACCACGACTAACTAGGGCAGCAAGGTCTTGTACTACCGGGAGTTTAACAAGATCAGGGTGATGAGAGGAATCAAAACATACAATGAATCTGATCAGTGGTCTGATATTCCTAGTGGTAAGTTATATGTTGCAAGCATCAACAACAACAACAAAAATTATGTATTAATACAAGCTGACAAGTTTCGCTAATCATAGTCTTTAAAGAAAAACACGGCATTCTTGTTAAAAGTGTGATGAACTTGACATTTCTACCTACAGATATTTTAAAAAGCAGATTCAAGAAATCACTAGATTACTGAAAAACTATTTTATCTCTGGATCAAAAAAATATTTTAGACATAATATTGAAAACGCGTAGAGATTATTAGTCTCAGATTTGTACAGAATACGCCAAACAAGAATTAAAAAAAAACAACAAAAATTACTTGGTAAGGCATTGCATTAGATGGCGTCGTGGCGCAGTGGGTAGCGGGTTCGATCCCCGGTGGGGTCGGCGGTGTGTGCCGCTGCTGATGATGGGGATCAAAAGCCCGAAACAGCTATGCAGCCCTCATCTGGACACTGAGATTCCCCTTGAATTTCAACCTAGAGAGGAATGGGCTCCGCCAGGTTCTAAAATTCCCTAGACACACCTGTGCCCCAATGATCTGTGGGTTATGGGACAAGTGAAGTGAATGTGGTACAGATATAACCACAGCTAGTCAGTTGCTATTACTTAAATACAGCTGGACTTGTACAGTTGTTTCTAGAGAATAACAAAAACTACAGCTGGAGATATGTTGGAACTACAAAAATTCTTGTACCATAACTAAAACAACAACTAATTTTGTACGTTTAGATAAGCATCTGTAAATGTACTACTAATACAGCTACAGATGTTTTGTTTTTTTTATTACTACGAATAGAATTACAGCTGACTCTGTACTAAAACTAGTACTAAACATAGATCTACTTTTGTAATAAAATTTAATACATTTTTTCTGGAAATACATAGGGTTATGTACTAAAACCATAGCTAGTCTAGTACTACAACTGAACCTGTAATAAAACAAGAACTACAGGTGATCTTATATTTCTATCAGACCATCTTCACCTGTTATTTGACGTCTGGAAAAACTAGAAATACAGCTGGCCTTATTCTAGACCTACATCTGGTATTATACTAAATTAAGGATTTCCTTATACTGAAACTACAGCTTATTCTGTATTACATTTAGAACTACACTGGACTACGATTCGAAGTACAGCTATTCTTTAACCTCTACTGTATGGTCTTTGTGGAAATGTGGGATTTAAGGATACCACCAGAATGAATATGAAGGAACGTCGGCCAGATCTGTGTAATCCATTCAGTATCTATTCATCCATCCAAGAGTTTGTAGATGTGAAAACCGTTACCTATCTGAACTAGGTAGGTTAAAGAGGTTAGTGCTGTGTTTACTTGACTATAATCTTCTTATTTACGGATCTTGAATGCATACTGTACATTCTTTTCCAGAATAAAGAGATTGAAAAAGTTAGTACTCTGTCTCTTGTGTAAGTAGTTAGTTTTACGGATATTTAAATTGTCACTCTCTATGGCGTACTAACTCAAAGATTGGCAATTTCAAGTCAGGCTGAGAACGAAGATTAGGTGGAGTGATGCTAAGTTTTTTGCCATTTACCAATTTTAACGGACTGTAACCATTTTAAGTGGCGATGAACGGTATTCCAGTAGGACATTTTGAAGGTGAATCTCTATAGCAGGAAGTCTGCAAAATAACAGTGATAAACAGTTTCACTTCATCCTTCATCTCTTAGTTTTTATGAGTATAATCGTGCTTCAGAGTTATTTATCAGAAAAGCTAAGAGTTTTCTTATCGTTTAGCAAGAATAAGTAGTTTACATCAATTAAAAATATTAGACATCTCCGTTTTGCCGGCCGACACCGAGCGAGTAAACATGGCAATTAGCTAAACATTCACTTTAAAATAGCAACATTTATCAAACACAAACATAATTATACGGGTTTTGTCAGAAATAACGACTATAAACGTTTGATGTTTCGTGTATCAATGAGAAGGCAGGCGAGATTGATAACCCCTTGTTTGTCTGTGCGGACAGGGATTCGAACCGTCACTAAATGTCAGCCTGCGCGAAACTGGTGGCCTTTTGAACCCGGTGACGGCTCTGTCCAACCGTTCACAGCGTTCGGGGGGGGGGAGGGGAGACGCTGTATACGTCAAGAAGGACAAAGTTGGAGTTTCGACCTACAGAATTTTCGAAAGTTGCCATTTTGCAATCTCAACCATGTTTCAGGTAAGATTTTATTTGTTCTGCCGAGAAGATTACGCTGAGTACACGCCAAATAATCGCGCCCAAATGTTCAGAAATATAGCCGTCAGTCTGCCTACAGAAACGAACTCTTGAACTGCATCCATGTAATCGCTGTTAGGGTTAGGATTGCTCTTCAAGTTTTCAGCCTCCCTGCCAAGTAACTAGGTTCGGCGATGCCAGAACAACAACAACAGCAAAAATCTAACACACACACACACAAATGTGTAAAACTAGAAAGGAATTTAATTTGACTGTTTTACAATTTACATGGTTAAAATGGTTCACTAGAAATATATTGCTGAAGTTATGACGACACGGAACCCCGACCCGATGACGTGAATCACGTGCTCTAAGACGTGAACTCCAGGCAAACTACCAAGTATTAATGCCATTTTGAGGGCTCCTAGTATTTTCAGGCTCCCTGACCATTATTCTCTTGATTACTACTATTGTTATCGTCATCTGCAGTCTGTTTGAAAGCACATTCCTTATGAGGGACGTCCAGAGTCAATACTAAAGTTGGAGGGAAATTTATACCCATAAAAGAGGAAGCAAAAGAAAAAAAAAATCTGTTCAAATTCATTCAAATGATCTCATGTAACAAATTCGTCAAACTTCCAGCGTATGGTGCGGTTCAAATTTTTGCATGAGAAAGAAAACAAAAACTTGTTGTATATTTAAAAAAAAGCTGAGCTTCCTCTTTAGTTCAATTCAGGGTTTGTTCCAGTTTACATTTTCTGTATAGTTTTATAATAATCAATAATTAAACAAAAATGTTTTTGTCCTATGTCTGTTCTATCCGCACTAATTGCAGCTATAGGTGCTCACATAATCGAAATTGTCTCTTTAACACAATAGAGAAAACTAACAAGCATCACGCCGTATCCTTACACTACTATAGCACATGGAGAATTATATTAAATTTCTGAACTTTGACCTTTTCGTTGCTTGAGTCGTAGTTCCCGTTTACAAGCTTCGAGGTTATACATGAATTTGAGCAACAGCAATTATGTCACCACGGCTTTCTTCTGCTTTTCCAACCATTTCAAACAACTGTCAAGCATCTTCTTTGCCTTAGAATGTCTAGGTATGTTACTTGTTTCATCGATGATAGTAACAGTTTCCTCACCTGCCTGATCGCCAGCAGTCATCATGTCTGACAATTTTTCCCATCTGTTTGTATTTGCCAACCAAGATCATCAACGTCACCATGAAACCATTCATTTGTATAATATACTTTGTGGTCACTGCTTCCAGGAATCTGTTTCGAACCGTAACAAGTTCCAATGTCACTTCAACCATTTAAGTTTGCGTCACAAATCTATTCTTCTTCAACTAATCCTGAGTCAAGATTTTCACCAGCTGCTTTGCAGTATTGTTTACTTGATGCAATCTGTTTTCTTCACCCTGCACAATCCATCTTTGATTGTTAAGTAGTTTCATAAAATCACCAAACTCTGCTCTGAATCAGTGATAGAAGAAAGCAATTTCTCTAGCTGAACCTGCTGATAAGCAATACAAATTATCCAATACACTTTAATTCATGAGCCGCATAAAACAATCAGATTAGGAGAATGAACAATACACAAACATCTTTATTCTTTGATAACCCTTCATCATCTGGATGGGCAGATGTCAGTCCTCTTCCATTCAGTCAGGATTAAGCCACAGTGAACGAAGACTTGACTTATACTGTTACTGGCTGTAGGGAAAGACTGCTCATTGAGGAAAGTTTTAATATGAATGTCAGACATTGATGATAAAAAACAAGGTTACCAGTGTCTGTTCAATTTTCATGAAGTCTACATCTTTAGAGTCCAGAGACATTTTTTTTTACAATAAATAAATTCGTTTTTATGAAAAGCTATATTATAACAAAGCCAACAAATGTGATATCATTTTAAATTAAAGCCACTTTCATGCCAAAGATTTTCCGCAATTATGTGTATACATTTGAAACTTGTAGGTAAATGTAACATTTGAACTTGCACAGTCTTCTTAAAGTAACACAATTTCAACAGGGACAAATTCTCTTTTTGGGCTGGCGGTGCCTAATTCTACACATTTTTCATGCATATTTTTTTAATTTGTGAGTTTCATGTGTATTAATTGTTTACAGTGACTGAAATCCCTACTGTTATTAAATCATTTTTAAAAAAGTGACTGATAATCGCACAACATAATTAAAAGTCTTTAAATGTGATCACGTCATCACTGGAAGTAAGTGGACTCACAAGAAAACAAATCAATTGGTCAGGATAGTTCTACTTGTATAAACAAAAATTCTTATTATTCATACATATCCACAAATAATGATTGGAATATCAAATACGAAACACTGAACGCTAATTTACAAATTTTTGATTTGATCCTTCAAGTGAACATTTCTGTTAAAGTCTATTCTTACTTATTTCCTGCCATCCACATTTGCAAAAAAATACAAATGTGGAAACCATTTTTTATCTCTGCCTTTTTGTATTTCATTCACACTTAGTGAAATTGCATTTTGTCTAAAATGGTAATAATTTTATCTAAAAAATTGAATTTTTTTAAATCAGAAGAATGGAAAAGAACCCAACATCATGGAAGAATACGAAGTAGAAAAGATGATGAAGGTGACTTTAAGGGGTATGGCAAACAGAACGATGAAAGAAGTAAGACTTATATTCATACAATCAAACAATATTCACCAGATATGTTGCATAATATTAAGCCCTCTCAAAATAAAATAACTAATTCACTTTCGGTCATTTGTTTCTATCATTAAACATTTATTTATTTATTATTACCTTTTCTTCACTGAGTTACAAATGTCTTATGAAGCTCAGCTGAGAACATAAACTGAAGACCATCGTTTTTTAAATGAAAATTCCCGTTTTATGTTATTACAAAGTTTATGGAAGTAAATAAAAAACAAAGAGAATAATTCTCCATCATTATTTTTTATAATAATTACGGACAATTTTTCTGTTTTAGTTTTCTATCACACAATTCATCTATTAGAAAAAGTTCTATTGTAGAAGTGTAATGATTTCTACTGATCAGTAAATAATTTGTCTTTACGTACCACAAGGAAAGTTGTAATGTGTAGAAACTATACTTTAAGGAGATATTAATTTCAAATTTCATAAATATTAAATAACGACATCACAACAAATCGATAAAGACACAAGAAACAAAGTTTTTTAGTTACTGAGAGAGAGGAGTGTAAATCAGAAATTTTGCTCCCAGATGAAGAATCCCTGTTCACAATTTAATTCGGCATCTTGTCTATGCCTCTGATCAGTCCATCAATGTTGATTTGCACCAGATCGTCCATTCCTATACGGGGGCACTACTAAGATCTTGATGGATTTGGTGTAGCACAAGACGCTTTTCAGACGTTTTCGATGGGATTAATCGACTCTATACGAAATGATTGAGTCTTGATTCAGGTACTGGTCGGCTATCCGGGCGCGACGTGAGCGGGCGTTATCATTCATGAGAAAAAAGTTGACTCCGGCGCGTGGTCTCACATGAACGTCATTGATGTCCTCTCTGTACTTTAAACCTTCCAGGGTCCCGTTCTTGAACACGAGGTCTAACCGAAGCCTCTCCCAGTAGGTCGGGGTAGCGGTATGCAGATGGCGCCTTCCTTGACTGCACACCATTATCCCGAAGTCGGTTAGGTGCAGTTTGTGTTCAGACACTGCTGACACCTTCCCGCTGCATTTTGAAGATCGGATTTTAACTGAGATGGTAGTATCCGGGAATGGTTTCTTCTCATGCCCAAGACAAATAAAGCGATTCTGGCCATGCGTTGTCGACTTAGATCGAGTCGTCTAGCACCACCACCAACCGGATGCAGTGAGCCGGCCAAGGCAACATTGGGTGGGCATGCTCATGACCAGCCTCGTTCTGGATGTGTTGGCCGGTCTCGGGAGGTTTCCAAAGCAGACGACCGGTTCGACAATCTACGGTAGTGTGGCTGTGCTGGTAGTAAAACGAAGTGTCAGTGCGCAGACAGACATTTACAAAGATATATCGTGGGTTTTGTTTGTGCAAGTGCACTTCCTATATGAAGGAAGAAAACCAGGTAGGAATCTTCTCCCTCTTCGCTGGCTCCTCTCCCGACGTAGGTTAGTAAACAGGGTAAAACCTTGGCATCCGTCACTGGTCATTCTCCAATGTGAGACTTATTTGTCATTTTCCAGGGCTGTGCCTTTGTTAGTATTATGCTGCACGGCGACTAGCCCAGGTTTCTAAGAACCAGACCTCTCAGTTTTAGAGGTGTAATGTCGGGACAGGAATTTACTTACTCCTCACATTTCTGGAAAAGTGCCGATGTGTTCTGTTCATAAAGGGTTACCAGGTTTTATTGAAGTCACTACCCTACTATTTTAATAAACAGTTACGTTAAATTTTATAGTGTTTCTGTTGTTTGTTTTTTTAAAAGAAAAACAAACTTTTCATCAGCAGTGAAAAGATCTACAATTGTCTTTTTAAAGTGATCTGACAGTCTGCCTATTTAAATATTTGCCGGACACTGAAACAGCAACAGCAACAACATTTTTATTTGGTTTTTTGAAATTTGTTTTTCAGACGATCAATGATGTGAGAAACAACGATACGTATTTGCTTTGTCATGTACATAATTTGAAAAAACATCTCGAAAACGTGTACAAAAAGTTTGACCCATCTATCATTGTGAGTATATTTTCCATTTGAAAATCTCATTAATACATTTTTCCTTGAGTAGAAATGAATATCTGAATATCACTAAACTATTTCAGTTTGATTTGTAACTTTTACCTGTTTTATGTCTAATTCTTGATATTAATAACTTTTTAGTAAACTATTTATCTGCTCAAAATGTTTGTGACATTAAATACATACCCTGAAAAAGGAAATAAATAAATAAAATTAATTCACTTCAGTAGTTTATTAATATAACGAAGGCACAGACAGTAGTAACAAAAGTATAATTGAAAAAAATCAAACATGTTTTATTTTAAAAAAATCTTATTATTAATCAAAGACAAAATTAAACTAAAGACACTGTAACTTTAAAGTGCACTATAGTATCTTATATACAGTGTCTTACTTTTGAGTTAGATGTGTACCAAATGTTTTACTTCTGATTCCTCCAGAATTCTTTTAATTGAACATGAATAGTGGAGTGGATAGATTCTGTTAATTACATGAAGTTTTATTAATAGTATATAAAGTATAAAAATAAAGATTCTAAACAACTTAAAATCAGTACAGGAACCTGGCCAAAATCATGACATCATGCAAACAAAATCTATACCCTGTACAAGCAGTATGATTAAAGAAGGCAGAATCCTCACAGCCTGAAAGATGGTTTGTAAATTGCTTGTAAATACATTAGATCATTTTTCCAATGCATACAGAACTACATGTCTGATATTTACTTTCATATACAATATGTGATTTTTCAGAAATGTTAATTTGGTCTTTAAATGGAAACAAGTTTCTGTTTCTGCAATTTATATTAAGAAAAAGGAGAAATTTCAGAGATTTGGGGAAATAGCCATAAGTGTCCACCAGATTTTTTCCAGGAACAGGAAAAATGACAAAAAAAAGAAGTCTGCAGGATAAATGAAAGGGGGGGAGGGAGCAAATTGACAAAACAATATCAAGTACAGGGGAATGTATCGAACGTTAGAGAACCAAAAAGATACTAATTTGTGTTTTTTTCCTATCAAAGGTATTTGGTTTTGATCAATAAATTTTTTCAATTTTAATTAATTTTTCTGACGTTAGTAGGCTTCCTTTGTTATTGTGCTATTCCACCAGAGCTCACAATAAGGAAACAAAACAAAAGAACATTTTATCCAACATTACACTCACCATCAACTTTCCAGTTAGGGGGGGGGGTTGATCCCTTCTAACCCTCTTGTAGATGCCCATGGAAATAGCTTTAAAGTTATTTTAATCAGATGTTTTTTTAAAATTTTAATCTTTGGCTAGTCAACTATGGAATTAGTCAAATATTCTGTAAATTTAGGAACAGTATGAATCGCAAGTTCATAGTGGATCATTTAAACAATGGTTTTGTATATGCATTTATTAATTACCAAGAAGGGAAATCCATTCATCATTAACATTTTAAATAGCTTTGCATTGATGATCAAATATAGTGCAAGAGAAGCAGATTTTAAATGCTTTAGAATCAAACATAGAAACAACATTCTTTTTAAATTGTAGGAAAATGAAAGAGGATCATTTCATCAGTAAACCAGTTAAAGTAGGTTTCCAATATAAATTTAATATTTATAGTGCCTGTTTCATCCCTGTTGCATAAGGTATCTATAAATCAAAAGTTGGTCATCAGTTTCTGCATCCATAGTTAAATTTAGATTAGCATGGCATTTAGTTAACTAATTAAATAAAATACATTCCAGTGTCATTATTTAACAAAAATATAACAGATATATTTTTAACATAATGGAAGTAAAAATCTGGTAGATTGTGATTGTATACAGAAAAATATATCTTGTATAGACCTTAGGAAGATGAAGGCGAGAGAACAGGTGCCAAGGGTGATCGCATTGTTATGTTGTATGGCTGCAGGTACAGGGGACCTTGAAACAGGAAACATTATCTGAGGTTGTTAGTATAAGTAACATTTTAGTACATGATGTACAGTATTGGTATATTTTAATGGTACTTAGTTGTGTAGGGTAAAGTAAGTAACACTAGTCTTATGTATTACCAGTTACTAGTCATGCAAATATAACCTGTAGAGTTATTGTTTTTACAAGATATTTGGAACAGGAGACAATGGACATTACATCATGTGGGTTGATTAAATTTATTGTTGTGTTGGTTAAATCTGACTAATGAAAGTACTGAAACCCTACAACTGGCAACTGATGCAGAAGGAACTAATTTAGATGTAAAAGATGTAGAAATTGTAAAGAGGTCACAAATTGGATGAAATTTTATCAGTAAATTTGAAGCACATGGGAACCCCATTCATCTTGGTCAGTCATGGAAGTGGTGGTTTTAAAAGTTTTGAACTTTATGTCATAGTGAATGGAGCTCAAGATAGAGATCAGAAAAAAGCATTATGTTGCATTTTGCTGAGCAAGATGTGCAAGACAGAAGACAAGGATGATGAGTATGCAAAAGCAGCAAATATATTGGGAAAACTTTTGAACCAAAGTGAAAGTCCCTTCCATATGATAAGACAGGAAAAAAGTAAATCTCTCTTACCACTTATAAGCAGACATAAACAGCAAGCAACCATGTGCAAGTTTGATAAAGCTGATTAACAAATTCATGACTAAGTCATTGAAAAGTGAAATTGCAGAAACTTACAAGGTGCTTTGAAGATGGTCATTCCATAACAGTGAACTAATTGAGAACTATAACTGCAACCATGGAAATTGCAAAGTTACAAGCCAAATAAATAGTCTTCTTAGGATGCAGTAAATCATGTTAGTTCAACTAAAGCAGTGAATTTCAAACTTTTCTAAGAAGTGAAATCCATTCATTTCTTCTTTTGTGCCACAAAACTCCTATCCTTATTTTAAAAGTATGACAGGGTTTGCAAATTGAAAAGCATATGTACACAAATTATGCAGTATATATGATTTTTGTTTATCACTTTACGTTGTACAAAAAATACATGGCTATGTTTGTTTTCAATGGGATGGATGGGGCTGTTTTCCTTCACAAAGTTCTCTGATATTTGGTATGTTTGTCAATTGCACTCACATACTCACATATTTGGAGCTGCATCTAGTCTATGTTTATGTTTACTTTTTGTAGTTACATATAATGAATCATTTTTCTCAAAAATAAATAGTAGAAAACAACATCAAATACTTAACTGTATTGTGAGCAATTTTGGAGTACTGATTGAGAAGTTGTCACCAGAAATGTAACAGTGATGCTAGTTGGAATGTTTACATGAAAATTGAGTCTTCTGGGATGTCAATGAGCTGTTCTTGCTCCATCAAGGGCAGTTTGTTTG
Organism: Nautilus pompilius; assembly: GCA_018389105.1. Classification (NCBI taxonomy): domain Eukaryota; kingdom Metazoa; phylum Mollusca; class Cephalopoda; order Nautilida; family Nautilidae; genus Nautilus; species Nautilus pompilius. The sequence continues at coordinate 1,071,853 of JACATO010000605.1, read as the reverse complement.
AGCTTGTTGGCACAGATTCAATTAATGGATGACTACCCAAGTCAGTGACTTAGTCACAGCTGAAAAATATTCTCTGACATTATTTTGTAGACCACAAGAAAGACGATGAATTATGCTCCCTTGAATGTCTCTGTTGAGTTTAGCTGCATTAGTGATTAAAAAAATTGTGAAAGGAGGGGAAGCATTTAACACTATTTTGCTCACTGCTGTTGGATCAAAAATTTGAACTTCAGAAGCATTGATGCAATTTTTTTCTTCTGAATACTCAAAACATTCATGCCAGGACCTTGTATAGACAAGTTTAACTTGTTCAATCATGAAGTTATATCTTCCATTTATACATTTATGCCAATTTTTGTACCAAGACTCTGTCAATGAGTTTAATGGTAACTCAAATGGGTGGTCAGAGAAGATAAAGATATATCTCCTCTTGCATTTCATATACACAAATGAGAACTTTACTGCACAATAACAAGTGGATTTTTGTGTGGAGCAGCAGCACCTTGTACATACTTCCCATCTTTCACACAATACTAAAAATAACCTGCAGTTAAGAAGCCTAGCTTTTAATTTAATATTTTCACTGACTCATCAAGCAAAATCTTCCAATTTTTTGGCATGTATTTTACTGCAAGAACTTGACAATGAAAAATGGAATGTCTGTTTTATTATGTGAGGAGCTATATTTTTAATGTATGCAACCATGCTTTCTACTTTTAGTCATTGCTTTGGTTCATCAGTACATACATTTCAATGAAGATCCAGCTGATACTATGTTATTTCATGAATAAATCCAAGAGATTAAATATGTCCCTGCCTCTTGTTCTTTTTTTTTAAAAGGGTTGCACAGACACACATCTTCTTGAATTGAATATTCAAAGATTTAGCATACAAGTATGAGTAAAATAGCCTGCCAGCAACATTGGTTGATTCATCCACTGCTTTGAAATGGTTTGATATCTTTGATATGCCTTGAAATTGTATTGTCCAAAAGTGGAACATCAATGATTTTCTTGCTTAATTTTTCATCAGACATACAGGTCACCATATTTTTTTTTTTTTTTTTGCATATGGATTTACTAAATTTTAAGCAATCATGCAACCTTCATGTGTTTTATCAATAAGATAGCTAACTTGATAAAATGGTTCAAGTGCATTTTTACTGTTGTCAAAAACAAACCAACACAATCCGCTCTTATTTTTAACAAGTTTACCATGTTTTTCTCTTAAAATAATCAATGTGCACATCTCTAATTGTGGGTCTTTTGCCTCAAGATTCTGTGTTAATTTTTCCAGATTCACACTTCCTTTGCTCAGTACATGTCTACATTCCACACACTGTGCATTAGGCTTATCTTTATTTCCAGTCCATTTAAAAACCATAACTGATCTAACTTTTATCATATTTACATTTTTTAGATTCATTACATACTGAAGTAGATCGAAGCTTAGTATTTTTGTCTGTTCATTTGAGCCCTTGCTTTTTCCAAGGGTACTGTCTTTAACACAGCTACCTTTCAACCACCGTTCTATGCTTTCATCAACAAAATAAAATTAAAATATTCTGTAGAAACTCATGGAAAATCAAAACATAACAAGGAAAACAACAATAGCATGGTAAGTTTGTAGAAATTTATAAAGTTGGTGCTAAGAACAGAGAGTCTAATGCTGATTGATAGTGGTAGTGTCTGCCTATGTGCCAATGATGCATGATTGAAGAGACTTACTGATGCTGAATCACAGTTAAAACTAATTTCCATTATTGCAAATCTGAATTTTATAGAAATGTTGCAAAATTAAAGTTAGAGAGAGTAAAATCTGGACCAAGAAAAGAAAAATTCATTGTGTGGAATCAGCCCAAGAAGGTGAATATATTTTCAATATCAGTCAACAAAATAGATCTGATAAAGTAAAAATAAAGATTGGTGATCATTGTGTTGATTTAACCATAGATGTGATTGACACATCAATATGGGAAGATTTGAAAAAAAAAAGAGTTTAAGATGTAACTAAAAAGAAAAAACCAAAAAAAATACTGCATACAAGTCAGATAAACCATTAGATCAGTCTGAAACTGAATTTTATGTAATTAATGGTAAAGGTCCAGCATTGTTAGGAAAAATCACAGTAGTGGATCTTGGTATGCTGAAAATAGGGGTTATTTCTATTTAACAAACATTTTTAAAGGACATAAAGTATTTCAGAGTATAGGAAAGTTAAGAGATTACAAACTGAAACTACACATTGATGTGAATGTACAACCTGTACCATAATGCATCTATAGTTTTCCATGTAGTAAGAAGCATAAAGTTGGTAAGAAATTAGATCATAGTCACAAGATATTGTTGAGAAAGTAAATGATAAGACTTTGCATAAACATGTCCCAGACCATTGAGGCTATAATTTGTGAAAGAAATCCAATTCAAACTTTTGACAAGATTTTGTACAAGATTGAAAGTGAGCAGTTAGTAAGGTGGATCTAAAATATGGATATCACCAACTTAACTTGGAGTCATTATCAAAGGAGATAACTACTTTTATAGCACAAAATGGTTTGTATAGGTGCAGGAGACAGGTTTGGAATTAGTGCAGTACCAGAAAAAATCAGCAAATGGTCTCAAGTTCGTTATGATTGTGAGGGTATGCAAAACACATCTAATGACGTGGAGCATGGAAAGACCATGATGAGAGATTTGGAAAGGTGTTAAGTAGACTGAAAGAAAGGAATCTCACTTTAAATAAAGAGAAATGTAAGTTGGGAATGGAAAGAATTACTTTCATAGGTAATTTATTATCCAAATTGAAATAGTATCGACATCAGAACAAGTCAAAGCTATTTGAAATATTAACTTGGATCTTGGTGTGGCTATTCTTCAAGAATATAATGGATTAGACCAAAGTGATTAATTATACAGTAGAACACTGTCAGGTATGAAAAGGAGATATTCATTAGTGGAAAAGGAAGCCTTAGCAGTTGTTTGGACATGCCAAAAATTCCATGTCCACTTGTATGCATAAAGCTGAAATTAAACTATTTACAGATCATAAATAATTAGAAGTGTTGTACAGGCTAAAGGCTATACCAAGTACCAGAATTGAATGATGGGTATTAAAGTTAATGCTATACACATTCAAAATAATTATGCAACTAGACAACAGAACATTGTGGATACACTGTCATGTTTGGTAAATGTAAGTGAAAACGATCACTCATGCAAATTTCAAAATTAAACAGTAGTCAGTGGTTTATTATAAGGGAGGCTACTCTTAAAGCTATATCAACATGAAATTTAGGAAATATTGTAATTTTACGCAGAACTACTGTAGGATAGAAAATGCGTGAGTGAAGCTACTTGAAACAAATCCTTTATGAATTATTATCCAGTCAGAGATAAACTCAGCAAAAATTGGCTATTTAATCTTTTGAAAAACAAGATTGGTGATTCTTCAGAAAATTAGAGTAAAAATGTGTTTAATTAACTCATCAGGGACATTAAGGGATAGTAGGAACTAAACAAAGTGAGTACAAAAGGGTGGCCTAAAGTGGACAGGATGTAGAAATGTATGCTCAATCATCTCATATGTTTTCAAGTTTTTAGTATAACACCACACCCCAAAACCATGTACACCAACACCTATGTCATTAGAATTGAGGCAAGATTTGGCAGTTTGTTTTATTTTAGGGTCACTACTGCCTTTGAGTCATGGATTTGTTGTTAACTGTTACAGTCAATGCTATGAGAATGAAATTACCCATGTAATTTCTAGTGAAAGAATGTTTTCTTATCATTGGCTTGCCTTTGTAATTTACCTCTGACAATGGTCTTTGGTTATTTGACTTATTTGCACAAGGCTACTGTAAAACATTGGCAGGTTACATCTCTGTATCCTGCAGCAAATAGTGTGACACCAATTACTCTGACGATAAAGGGACAAGTTCAGAAAAGGATATTACTCAAGTAATTTGAGGATTTTGTGATGACTAAATAAGTGACCTGATTTTTTAAAAGTTTATAGTTCAGTGGACATTTTTTTAGTTGTTAGTCCAGTGAGGGCAATCTTTTTGAAATGCTAGTTCAGCTTTGAGAATGATGATGATGATGATGATGATGATGATGATGATTATTATTATTATTATTATTATTATTATTATTATTATTATTATTATTATTATTATTATTATTAGTATTATTATTATTATTATATTATTATTATTATTAAGAAAAAAAAATTCAACAAAAATTGTTTAATTGTAACAGGTTTTAATTTCTATAGCTTGCAAGGTATTGTTTTTACATACAGTAGATTAATATGTTAAACATCTGATTTAAGTAAAGAAGGCAATGTAGAGTATTGGAATAGTGTAGTAGTATTAATTGTGTAAAGTATGGGAAGTAACTCTTCTAGTCTTATTTCTTACTAGTTACTGGTATATAAACTACTAGAGTTATCATTCTTAGAAGATATGCTGAACGATAAATTGGCCATTAAAGCATGTAAGTTGATTGAATTTTTGTTGCATTGGTTCAGTTCTAGTAGTGAATGTACTGAAACACTACACATTCTGATATCATTGGCATAAAATGATCTCTATCAGGATGAAGTTTATAGAAACAATTGGACAAGTAGGGAAACTAGGTTTGTGAACCATAGGTAATCCATAAAAGGACCCCAAGTTGTGATTCCACAGGTCTTAATATTTTGTAAATAGTTTCAGAAATGATTTTGCCATTTTTTAAATATTTAATAAACGTTTATTGGTGCCTTCCAAATCATTTAACCCAGGTTTCAACAAATTTCTTAATTTGTTTAAATTAATTAATTTCAAAGAGGATATATTGCTCTCTAGAAATACAAGCTATTTTATCCAAAACTGCAATACTAGATTGATATGAATAATAACAACAGATTTCTTTTTTCAGATAAGTTATATAAAGCATCCCCTTATTTTTATAGCAAAGTGGAAGCAACAATTGTTTGTAGTTGTGAAAACAGTGTATGGAAAGAACCTGAATGATATTAATATCAAATTTAGCTTCGTCAGTAGAAATTTAACAGCTGACAGAAAATATTTAAATTTAAAAACAAATTTTCCAAAGCTGAGTTTAGAAAGTAGAAGAGTAAAGCACAGCCATTTGAATACCATGCTCATATATATCACACAATGCACATTTACTTCTAATTACTTTCACTGCTACATGTAAGATTATGATTAGATAATTTGAACAGGCAAAAGAAAGGTGTAAATCATTTTCTTGACATTTGGATAAAAATTCCAAATCTGCAGTGAAGCATTTTTTTTTTAAGTGGAATTTTTTATATAATCAAAAAAGGTTTCAGAGCATATTCTCCGTATTCTTTTGATAAGCATATTTTAAATTTAAACAAGGGAATTTAAAGTTAAGAAGAAACAATGGTAAGACAAAAAAGAAGGCATACTTGAAAAAAACTAACTAAGTACAGTTTTATATATTTTTGTTTTGCTAGCAAAAGTAAAATTTGGGTACACAATTAACACAAAATTCAGAATCTTTGTATATATATAGAACAGTGACTAACATTCTAGAGTTGCAATTCTTTTAATTTGAATTTTGTTATTGTTTGATAATGAACTTTTTTATTTTGAAAATTTCGTTTTTTTCAAGTATGCCTTTGTTAACCTGCTGATTTTTTGTTTCTTAAATTATTTCTCTTGTTTTGAAATTGAATATACTCTCATAGTATCTACATATGTATATTTGATACTGTGGCTATTTTTAAGGTTCAACTTGAAAATTCAAATATGGCATTACTTGGTAGTTACATTAAATGGAAGATATAATACAATAATCTGCTAAAATTGGACATCTATATTTTCTTGTTACTCTTTAGCACATAGGAAGATAAGGTTCAAAGATCTTTACTCATTTAAGACAAAAGTGTCTGCTCTTTTAAACATTTTATCTGTGAAAATTTGTTCAGCTATAAAATGCACAACATCTAAATCAATGTGCGGATATAGGGAAGGAAGAAAAACAAATTTTTGTTTCAAATTTATGATTTTGCTTAATGTTGGTCTTGCTAGCCTGCCTGCAGGAGGAAAGCTATCAGGTGCATTGATGCAAGGTTGGCATCTCATATGTCTGGTTGAGATAATTCTGTCCTTAATTGCTTATCTTTAATTTTGTTATAAAGTTGTTTTGGATAAAATTAAGATACTGGCATATATAAAATTATTTTTTTTAAATGCAAACTGTTAATGCAGGAACATTTATTCATTAAACATTTAAAATCCAGATTTTAATAAACACAGTACCTGTAATGTACCACTTTATCTTTTCTGATAATGTATATATTCATGAATATGAGACTTTCATATTTTTTAAAAAATGGTTTCTAGGTTTGTAATCTCAGTTACTAGTTTTCTGTTAAATTTTTATCTGTAATGTCAGATTATATTTTTACCCTAATTGGAGTTAGTTAAAAAAAGCAACTCTGTCATAGAAAGGATCAGTTGACAATGGCTGAGATGGCTGCAGTAGTTCCTGGCCTAAGATGTCTGTCTGAAATGTCAGGCTTTGGAGGATAGAATTGCAGTTTGTACGGATAATTACGAAGACTGATACGACTGGGAGTGAACGCCATGAAACATTACCCTGAAATTTTGATGGGATGTCACAGACACAGATTGCTGAGCACAAAATCAAGCAGGTAGGTCTAGCAAATTCTAAATCTAGCTAAAATAGAATTACTACTATTAAGAGAAATTACTGGAAAAAATTTTTTTCATTCATAAGTAAATAGAATTAATTTTTCAATGTGTAACTGGTGCTAACAAATTATATCACTATTACTATCTCAGATTTGTGCTACACTCTTGGCTGGCAAGCTGTTTTTAATCTAATCTGCAGATCTGAGTGAGAATCAGGGTATAAATTAAAGTTATGCACAAAAAAGAAAATGTATTAGTTCTAATCTAAAGCCATCTAATTAGTTATGATTCAGTTCTTAAATAAAGAAGGTTGGGAATTTTCTGATCTTAAATTTCTTATGTTGCACAGAGACATTCTCAAAATTTGCATTATTCTAATAAGTGATTTTGATTATGCAAGATTCATTAAAAATGAAATATACTAGTGATAAAAACAAAAAGTTAGATAACTGGTGCGAATATTACACACACACCTGCTGTTAGCAATATTGATTTGATTTACATTTTTAAATATTCAAACTTTTATTCACACTTAAATAAGATAATTTAAAAAGAATAATTTAAAAAATGGATTCTTCTAAATTTTTCAGGCTCTTAATAATTTTAAACCCTGAATATGCAACTTGCAAAGTAATTTTTATACTAAGATCAAGAAAAAATTTCTAATTTTTATTGTAAATAATAATTCTGAAAATTTATAAATCTGAGACCATGTGCTAACAAGTTATGATGTAACTTCCAATAAATATGAACTCTCACCTTCTTGCTGACATTAAAAGAGATCAGCAGCTAATACTGATTTTTACTAATTTATTTTACTTTTGTATTTAGGTATCATTAAAAGAAAACTAATTTTTAAATTTAAGGTCTTTATTTTGGAACCCTAAAATGATGGAAATCTAGGAGCTTCCTGGTGACTTAACATCCTTATAAATTTCTACCTTTGACTAAGAAGGATAATCAATCCCAAGACACTTCAGCTGCTTCCCGTTTTCATTATAAATCTATTGTCATTCCCAACTAACTGAGCGTTGCAGTCAGATTATTTGAAAAACATGCTTTGGCTTCAAAATTTTATTTACTTTAACATTTCAAGCAAAATTACTGATGTCAATTTAAATATTGATGCATTTTCACAGTTACACTGAAAAAATCTTGAAGATATTTTGATGAATTTATTTTTGTATATTCAAGTTCATTGACAAGATTGTAACTATTAAAGTGTAACACAAGTGCCATATTTATTATTTAATAAAGAACATGATATCTTTGCTTTTATGATGACATTTTATTTACTCTGAGGTAAACAAATACAATTATAACTTTATAAGTTTTAATGAGCAGTAATATTTTATCTGATTTTGAATTTTCTTTATGTTTCTAGTGCTGGCATGGTGAGAAGACATCATCAGAAAAGGCAAGGTCTTTAGTGGACTTAAGTCTATAGCTTTGTGAACACAGAGCAGAAAGATGTTGTTCAGGTTTGTACTTGTTCATTCTGAAAACAATTACAAAAGTTTTTTTATTCTAAGGTGACATTCACCAGCACATATCCTAACAAATAAGAACATTGTATTTCATTTCTTGATATTATAGGAAATTGTATATATTCATGAAAGGAAAGAATAAACTACACAGATATACTGATGCCTATCAAACTGCTTTAATCCTGACTGTAAATCAAGGAACACCTGCTACAAATACAGATGTGAAGACATTTAGATATTCTTCTGTTCACAGTTATCTTTACTATCTTTGATACTGTTTTTCAGGCATCTCATTTAAAATAGAAATGATTGATATACTTAAATATTTTAAAAATTTAATTTTTAAATTTTACAAATACTAGGTGCATGAAATGTGTCACTAAACTTCTTTAAGCAACCTGTTTAAGTTGTTTTATTCAAGCAACAAAGTGATAATGCAAGACAAATATGATATTCACAGTACATTATTTAGTAGTTTTAGCAGTCTACTTACCTGTATGCATATGCCTAGTGTTGTTATTTATTGTAATTTTTTTCTTTTACAGTTCACATTTGCATTTTTAACCAAGTCTATACAGTGGGAGGGGAAAAATCATGGTAGTGACAAGTAAATTACAACAAATAATGATTTTTAAAATCCTTAAATTTCCGTATTTTATATCCCTCTGCACCAACAGTAGCATGTGGTTTTGTATGATATGCAACCAGGGAGTTTTGCAATTTTTTTCTCCAATCTTTCTCCACTTGTGCAGTCTTAAAATGCATTGCATGAGTATAGAAGAGTTCTGCCGTTCTACTTCTCCATTAGCTTTGGTGTAATATGGAGTTACTCTTTGATGGCCGATACCTTGATCATTCAGAAACTGTCAAAACTCCATCACAGCAAACAGTGGATCATCGTTGCCACTTAGTGTGAATGGCAGGCTGTGGATGGCAAATATAGTCTTAAGGGATTCTGTGGTCTTTTAAAAGCAGGTGGACTTTATTGTTCTGACTTCATAGTGTATGCTTTAGTAGACAACTATAGCAAAAAGATAAAGACTGGATGGAAATACCATATATATATATATCAAATTGGAATAAAAATTACTTTGTCTAAAGTATTAGTAAAACAACTAATCACACATTGTAAGATATTTAATTGCAGGTACATTCTCATATTTTGTTTTTCTTACTATCATGTGAATGAAATTTTGGATAATTCTTTTCAAATTTTTAATTATTTTGAAAATGATTTTAAATGTTTTTCTTCTATGGAGTATGATCAGTTTGTCACTTCTGTTAATTATTTGAGTACTAGATTGTTTTGCAAGTTCAAGAAAAAAAAAATTCTTTAAATTATCATTTTATAAACATTCTGATTTTTGGGAAGATATTCAAGCTAATTGCTAGAGTGTTTTAAAGCAAACATATTAAACATATCTTTTTAGGTTCTACTCAATCATTACATTGTGCTATTTGCTTGTGGGTGGAATAGAATGGTTCTCATCTGCTTTACATCAAATTTTTAAAAAATGAGTTCTTTCTTAGAGTTGGCATTAATTAGTGTGCTGGTTGGAAAGAACTACTTTGGGAAATCTAAAGCTACTCAGCTTTGATGAAGATTATCCCAAGTGTTAGATAATGTGTAGCATAATCTACTAAAATGCATTTGTGGTCTATTTATGTAGGTTTGGTAAATGGTGAAATAATTTTCATTGCAGCTTCTTTAAAAAGTTTATCAATAAATGGTAAGGGAATTATGGGTGCTTTATTATGATTGAAACATTTTTCAAGTTGTTTGACAGATGAAACATAATCAGCAATAATATGAAACACCTCTTTATCTCTTTGCACACTGAGCAAGTAGAAACTCTGTAGAAGCCTGTTTCTTCTCAATTTCTCAATGATTAATGTTTGGCTAATAGACTATCATGCACTATTGACATCAATTGCTTTTTACACATCTTAGGTGTATCTGCTTGTTGGAATATCTCTGTTTTCATATTTCCTTGCCTTGGCTAACTATTGTGTGTGCAATATCCAATCTATCTCAAATAAATGGCACTTTTTAATGTTTTATGTTATTCACCTCTACCTTACAAAACATATTTGCAAAGAGTTTAACCAGTGGTACCTAGAAAAGACCGAATATCTGGGAATTCATCTGACACATTCTGAGTAACACTACTGTCATAAGACAATAACAACACACTCATCTGACTTTTCTTTTGCAGTGTTCTAACCAACTTTTAAATCTACACATTATAAAGGATTTATTCTAACTTCATCTCTTGCAATTGATCTTAAACTAGTTTATTCTGTATCATATTGGTTAGACCTAAGGGGATTGCGAGAGTTATCTGTCCTTTTCAAGTCAGTTTCAGTATGACTGCATGTAACAAAATCAGTATTGCCAATCTCACCAACATTCCTTATTATAATATCAAATGGATCTTCATTCATTGCACCAACAAACTTTGTTCCTGTGTAATATCTACAAGACAAGAGAATAGAAGTAAGCTTTAATGTACCAGATTCATTTCTAAAATTAGTAACATTGATACATTCTTCTGAAAACTGATTTTCATGGAGTAGGTGTTTACAAACAAAAGTAACAGTATAACTTTCACCCCCCCTGGATCTTTTATTATTTTTTCATCTACTTTATCATCACAAATGCATGGGTTCAACAATACAGATTTAGTAATAAAAGTGGTACACTGAACTACTATTTCTCATTTCTCCTCAGCAAAATAGTTGATAACAATAACTTTTCCAAAAGATAATGCCTTATTTTTCTTGTTGACATGTTTACTGTACTTCTTCAATTCTAGAAATTTTTATCTCATTCTTTTTACAAATAACATATATTTTCTTTTTTTTTTTAAATCACTGCAGGTTTCCTAAAAAAAAGGACTTTATTTCTTTTGCTTTTTCTGAAACTCAGTTGTTACACAAATTAACAACTATTTTATAATCCTCTGGATTTTGGTCTAAGATACAGATTTTAAAATTTTCTGGAACAGTTTAGAAAAGATTTTCAAAATAAACTTTGTTTAATATTTTATTTGATTCTTTGGTACTTTTTAAAATCTCTTGTCAAATAATTTTGTTAATGTTACTGCATTTTCATTATAAGAATTACCTGGTTCCTCATTTATTCAGCCAAAACTTATTTTGCAGGCATCTTTTTATGGTCTTTTCAATGATAATTTTAGAATTCTGATATGCTTAATCTTTGCAAAGTTTTTATCAGTAAAATGCCTTCACCCGTTGTCAATGTTATGTAAAAAAACAAAAATTTTTCTAAAGATTTTTTTTGTCATCAAATTTTGTTAATTTCAATAAAAGGATGTTGAAAAGAATTACCCGATTAGTTTACTCATGCTGAAATATTTTAATCCTTTTTTTTACAGTCATTTAAAGTTCTTTCCATTTTGATTCATGTTTACGTTGTTTCAGTACTTTTTGGAGCTGTTTTTCCTTTTGAAGTTGTCAGTTGGTTTCTGATTCTCATCGTCTTTTGATTGTTACCTTTTCCAGTTTTTCTGTTTTAATTTCTTTTAATTGATTGATGTTCATATGCCCACAACAGATTTTTCTATATTTGCTTGATGACAGTTGGAGAAAGAGTACTTACTACTAATTTTGATTTGTTGTTTGGTTTTACTTTCTGTTATGACTGCATACTGGTATCCTGCTGCTGCCACCAATGTTATAAAATTCTTTATTCATCATCAAATTTAGTAAATTACTGCTACTATGTGTTTAAACACCAAAAATTCATCTTGGCTGTTTCTATAGGAACATGTAGATAGATAGTTTGAGAGCAGTCAGCATGCACTTATAATTTCCCTTCTTTACAAGAAAATTGTTGTAACTGTAAAAAGGATTATTCAACACAAGACAGATGCAGACAAATATTCAAAATACACACTAAAATCTTTTCTACCATTCTAAATGTATTTCCTTTTCTGTTGCTCTAAAAATTCTAAGTAAACAAACAATAATGCATGTTTTCTTAGTCATGTCCATTCTTCAGTTAACATTTTGTATTTTCATCATATATATTTTAAGCTGTATCACCTTTATATTGAAGTTTTTCATTTAAGTTTCTAAAATATTTTTAGGTATTTATTTCAGAAAATAGATTCAAATGTTAAATATATATGTGTGTGTTAATTTTAAGAACCTATTTATTATTATTATCTATTTACAGATGATAATGCCCATTGGTATATAAAAAAATTAATATACAGTGATTCATGATGTGTTCTAAAGGAAGTGGTTCCAGTTTCTGATGTTTTGGCAGACATCCAGTGCTACAATGATGTGAAAAGAAACTGCTAAAGGACCAATCCATGAACAGCTAATCTGAGAGGCTGTAAAGATATTTTTTATTCACTGGCGTTAAACAATATATAAAAAGGCTGTTCAAGAGATTTGACAATCATTTGCATTTATAAAACAATTTACAAAACCTCAATCTGAGATAGAATTATCTTAATGAATGTTCGTTATAAGAAGATTTTCTGGATTTTCATTACACCTTATAAAAATTGTGGATCCACCAAGTAATGTCATTCTGAGCTTTTCTGCTCCAAAAATGCTATTATTCAGCACCTTTTTTTGGCAATGCAATGACTGCCACGTGTGCATTGATGTTCAGGGCATCACATTATTGACAAAATGCTTTAACTGTTTCTGATGAGATTGTCAAATTGAAAAAAAAATTTTCTTTGGAACCCTTCTTGCTGTACATCTGATAGATGTTAGAATGATTTATTACAAAATCACATTTAATTTTTTAGAAATTATTTATTGCCAGCTTATGATCCATTACTTACATAGACATGCTTAGCATTTTTCACCACTGCAATGCATGAATACTCAGTGCTGGAAACAATATTGAAATATTTTTATAACAAAAGTTATGAAAATCAACAAAACTTTATTTAATCTGTGTGCTCTAAATTTATCTGAAATGCAGGTATCTGTGATTTTTAGTTGTTACATGGTTTTTGAGATTTTATTGCAAAACAAATATTTCAATACACATGTTATCTCAGTATGCTTATATTGAAAAATGGGACCATTGCTGTGTTTGAGTGTGATCATTAAAAAAAAACATTTAATATGCAGAGTTGAATATAAAATTCAATATGACAACTACAGTATATCTACAGTTTGGACTCTTACTGTTGAATGTATTGGAAGGATTGTCAATCATTTTTAAACATAGAAGCAGACCTGTCAATTTCTCACTTTGTAAAATCAAGAATAAAATGCCAAAAAATTAGGACATTTGAAAAAAAAAAAAAGAGAAAGACACAGCATTGACGTCAAATTTTGTTGAATAAATGTTTTTGCTTGCAATCTGTATGAATTTATTTTCATATTAATGATTTTATACATTTTAGGTGCATGTTACTGTCACTGATCAACATGTATTTTGTAAATTAATTTCTTTTTGTCTAGATAACAGAATTTTAAAATTTCTTAAACATTTATAATTAAGCAGAAATTTCATACTTGTAGGCATTAAATAATTAACAAAAGTTAAACGTTTTAATGATGAAATCATTGATAATTTTAAAAAATTACCATATGTACGTTTATTTCTTAAAAAAATTTTTTAAATACAGGAATCAGTAATTTTAAGTAATTCATCTTTCTAGCCATGCACTGTTTATTCTGAAGAAACAGAAAGAAATAGAAGAATTGAGGGAAATAAAAAAAAATCCTTTACTCTCTAAGAGACAAGAACAAAAAAATCTGTCAATGTTAAAATTTAATCAGGACAATATCCCACGCAAACACAATAATCCCTCCCCCCACAGACAGTATCCAAACAAGACAATATCAATATACCTGAACATTATATGTAGCATAGATGGTTGTGAAAATGCTGTACGTTTGCATCATTGCTGTGTTTGGTTTGTTTTAATACCTTTTTCTGTACATACATACTGGTCCCTTTTAATTTCAGTCTCATTCTATAGTTTAGTTTCAACCCTAAAACTCCATGGAATTTGTAAGATCTAATAAGGAAAAAGAAAATCATCTTTTTGAAGGATTCAGTATATGTTAAGCAAAAAATTTAGCAAATGGAGTTGTGTCTTGTGAATGTGAACAACGTTGTTACACAGAATCCTGTAAGGCCAAAGAGTTGTAGGATGAAATAATTGACTAACTACATAACCATACCCATGCACTGGATCCAGCCAGAAAAGAAATTATTAAAACTGAACAAGAAATGAAGATGCATGCTGAAAATACACAAGAAACACTGCAACAAATAATCTCATAGACTGAATTAACAATAATTGAAGATGCAGCAAGAAAACTGTCTTCTGTTCATCATCTACTTTGTGATGTCAGATGTTGCAGACAACAAGTGCATAATTCCCTCTCCATTCCATTACGTGCAAAAGACCATTACAAGACTACAAAGGATGGTCAGAATTTCTTTTTATATGATTCAGGTCCTGCAGCTAAATAAATTTTAGTATATGGAACACACAAAAAAAAGTTATTTAGAATGTTCACCACGTAGTTGGTTCCTTGATGGAACATTTAAAACTGCACCTGACATATTTGCTCAGCTGTATACAAAACATGCTTTTGTCCACAAATGTGCCATTCCTTGCATATATTCTCTTTTACCTGATAAAACTGAAGCAAATTATACCACTCTGCTTCAACATCTGATAACTATCAGTGGTAATTTGAGAACAGAAATATAGTGGTCGATTTTGAAAAACCCATGATAAATAGCATGAAGTATTTTTTTCCTGAAACTGAAATAAAAGGTTGCTTTTTTTCATTTAAGTCAAAAATATTTATAGAAATATACAACTTCATAGCCTCAAACAGCAATACGAAGATTACACTGACTTTTTGTTTAAACTGAGGATGATCACAGCACTTGCTTTCATTCCACCAGACAATGTCACCACAGATTTTGAAGTGTTGTCAGAGATATTACCACCAGAATTGTATCCGATCAGTGATTATTTTGAAAACATGTAAATCAGCAGACTACAGCGTCAAGGGCATCATCAATCAATGTTTGAAATAAATCTTTGGAATGTGTATGAATGAGCAACAGATGAGCTGCCAAAAACAAACAGTTCTGTTCTGTTGAAGGATGGCATCAAGGCTTCCAATCAAATGTTGGATTTCTCACTCATATGTTTGGTATTTCATTGTGTTCATTGAGTGTGAACAAGCTTTACAACAAGTTTACAGCACACACATCATAGCTGGTCATGATCCACAGCCAGGAAGAAAGAAGTAAGAAGATGTAAAAGCAACTACTATAAGTGATTTTAGATCAGAGAAACTGCAACATTCTGGACTATTTGCATAGAATTGATCACAACTTAGGTTTTTAGATGTACTAACTTCAAGTATAACTAAGTGTAATTTTATAGTTTATATATGCTTTTCTAGTTTTAATAAAGCTGCTTTTCAATTCAATTTTAATTGTGTTTTATTGTCTGTGAGAGATTTTGTCCTAGACTCTTATATACATTGAAATTATAAACTTATGATGATACTTGTTTATTTTATTTTGGCAGGAGAATTGTTGGTTTTTAATGCATTAAGTAAATCCAAGCCATTTTTGTTTTGCTGTCACAGTTTTTACAACTTGAGTTAAACTCACTAGAATAATTGACCAGAAAGAAATCACCTCTTACATTATGTTGATGACTTGAAAACGTTAATTAGTGAAGGGATCTGTGTTACAACTATTGGTAGCAGTAATGGGGCAGCTAAACACTATGGTCACATGCTCAATATGTTGACAGTGAATGCAGCTGTAATCTTGATCTTGTGAAAGTGAGAGAGATCAATAAAAAGAATAATGGCAGGAAAAATGAGAGCAATCACTTGAAAAATAAAATTGGAACAATAATGGAATTGATTTTAGAGCACTTTTCTTGGGTTAAAAGATTGAAACATTTCTGATAAAATCAAGACACTTGACAAGTCTGTAGAAGTGATACATGTTCTACAATTGCTATTTATTTTCATTCTGGATACAAAAGAACAAGCTTTTGTTAAAAGTTAATGTAAGTAGAAAAAACAAATAGTGAATAAATTTTCCAATGAGTATTATTTATTTTTTGACTGTTTATGGGATTGAGAAATTATTGGAAGTATTTCTTTGGATGCAGTCATTAGCTTAGGGCATTTTAGATAGTTGAATAAAGAGAGAGAGAGAGAGAGGTGGATGCAAAAATATTTAAAGTGACAAGTTATTTGAACATACAATAAATTATATGCATACACACACAAACATTAAAAAATTTTTTTAAAAAGTAATTTCATTTGATACATTTTAAAGATGTTTGGTTTATCAAAAATTTTTTTCCACCCTGCTATTTATGAGCACAGTGTAAGCAATCATTTGTGTTTTTTTGTTTTGTTTTCTCTATTAATTAAAATCTAATCTCAATTTTTTTTTACAGATATTATTCACTGCTTTGTTAATTATTAACTATTTATTGTTATGGAAAGTAAAAGATTTTTTTACAACTTGATAAAACTGTCCAACAAATTGTTTATTTTTATTTAAGGTTCAATGCGCTGTAGAAAATATTGGAGGTGTACTTAGAAGTATTGGAGATTCATATATATACTTAAAAGTTTATAGGTAAGTAATTTTTATATTGCACTTTTTAGGTTATACAGTATTTAGCCAACTATAACTTTTAAATCTTATTTGAAAATGAATTTAATATTTTAGTGATTCAGGAAAAATTACAAGAAATGTTTTATTTTGTAACGGGTAGTTTTCATAATAGCTATTATATCTTTTAAAATTATTAATAATGGGTACCAGTTGCAGGTAACTTACCTTAAATGATTTTAAGAAAAATAGAATTTAGCAATGATTTAAACTCATAACTTTAGTTTAGTTTAGCTACTACATGGAGATACTAAACCATTATGGCTTATGCAAAGAATCCCAGGAAAAATAAATGCAGATCTTTGTCATTATATTTTGAAAACCATAGAAGTTAAATACCTGCCAATACTATTGCTTTATAACAAAACAGAGTTTTTAATATGCAAGTTTCACCAGGTAAGATGATGATGCTCTTTGGATGCACAGTGCACTAACACTGATACTAATGCTGCACAAGGGCAGAAAAAACTTGTTAGCAGTCACTGTGAGTATAGTGGACAACAGCCTATTTTAACTGTACAGTGAGAGTGGCAGGATGTTGTGGTTAAAAAAAACAATGGTTTATTTATTTAACTATTTATTTAAATTCCTTGCGACTTTTTTTTTTTTCACTGGTAAAAATAGCTGTGGTTTCTAGTTGGAAAAAACATGTAACTGAAAATAGAGTACTTTTCAACTTAATTGCAATTCCATGTTTCTTTTTTTAAAATTGAGATTCTGTGAAATATTCACTGTTTTGAGTGTGATGCAAACATTATTTATAAGCCACAGTTTGAAAAGAAAAAATTGATTTTATTCATCAATTTTTATTTGACAAAAGATTAAATTTTAAATTTTACTTTTTAACTTTAACATTTTTTCATCAACTGTCCATCTAGTCTTCCCAACATTCCATGTGCATCAGATGTTTGGGCCTAACTAAACACTCCTACAAATGACCATATATTCATTCAAATTATAATGTCAAGCATTGTTATGTCAGGATGCACACTTTGTATTTCAGACTCACTAGACTCCCAGACTTTGAATGCATAAAAAGGCAATTCTCCTTCAAACAATTGCTCATACTACATCAGTCAGTGTAATGTCAGGATAAACATTTTTTAGTGCATTGAGCTTTCATAAACATTTTTCAAAGACAAAGTATCTTCCTTTATAACTTACTAGACTCACATAAAGTGTACTCTTTAAAAACTCTCATTTCTTTTTGGTAGGTTAGAAAGTTTACTCTGAGATATAGTCAGGCTGTATCTGGTCCAGATTTCCTGATATCCATGTGAAAGCTAGCTTTAATCCTTTCTGGAGCAAACGACTCTGGATTTTGCATGCTTAAAAGGGTAGAAAATACATCCACCTAATTGAAATTATTAAAAACATAATAAGTCATGGAATGACTCAAATAGTATAAATGAATTAGCAAACATAAAAATGTTTAGAAAATCAAAGGAAAAATTTAATTTATAGTGTAGAAAGTCAAAAACATAGAGCAAGACCACTCACTTCCAGCAATTGGTCAGTGAAACATCACATCCTGGTCAGGGAAATGGTACAGAACTGGCTATAAAAGCATTTTCACTCTGCTACTAGGAGAAGTTTTGCAACCATTCCTGGAATACAGCATGCAGAATTTTTTTCCTCCTCTATCATCACCAGGATATGATGGCTTTGGTTTTCAGCATGTGCGTAACTATCACTTTTACTGTTGGTGGGCTTTAGTTTCCTGGAGCAATAGCCACTCCTCAGACCCTCAACATCCAGCCTAAAGTCTTTGTGTGTGTAGCCACATCAAAGAGACATCTAATTGTGATGAGTTGTTGTCTGTTAGGATCATCAGGGGCAGGTGCCTGACTGATGTTGCAGTGGTGCCAATGATTCAATTTCTTGAATCTCTTTAGTGTCATGACTTTTGTTACTACTGCCACATTAGCCATTTTATAGTTGAGCTGTAGTATTTATGACAGTGTATAAATTAAATAATTTGTGATGGACCATTTATTCAAATCTTTATAATTTAAAAAATTGTACACAGATGTTTCGTTTATTTTTAATTGTTCAGCATTTTCTAAATGCTCAAAAACTGGAAAAATACTTATGAAAGTAAGTTTTTCTAGTATTATTTTATAAGTAAGGACTTCATGATTGTACAGCATATTTAATTTTAAGTTTGGAACAAACTAAAATACTGAATAAATTTTTGCTCCATTACACACACACACACACACACACACACACAGACAGACAGAGTGGAAACTCACTCATTTGACATCCATTCTACTGTCAATCCGGATTATCTGACTGGACTCCATCAATCATGCATGCAAGTACAAAAACACTACAATGTATACTTAACCCATGAAAAACCAATTTCATTTCCATTTCAACTACAGGGAATGTCTAGAACACATTTAAACTTTTTACAGAACTTTTCTAACAAGGAGACCATGAACAGCAGAAAAAGCAAAAGGGTGGGTCTATTCTTCAAAGAAAAATTTGGGACTCAGGAGAGATTGGATAATTTTACTTTATTTTATCTGTATTTTTAATTTTATTGCACAGACAGCATATTTCTTTGCAAACAAAGTTTGTAATTGGGTTTTTTGAACTTATAATCGGCTATTTCCAAATAAACATTTCACCTATATGACATGGGGTCACTCCTGTTAAAATTGGATAAGTGAGATTTTACTGTATTTATGTGTGTGTAATGTAATCTGAATAAATTTATGCTATGTAGCATTCATATCTATTGGTTGTATTGTCTAGTTGTCTATTTTATTATTAAAATTTGAATATTCGTGAAATAGAGTTTCTAAGCCAGTGTGTTTAGCAGCTAATGAAAAATTTTTTTTACCAGTCAAGCAGAAGGTATATCTCATAAATTTTAATACAATGCTTCTGTATAATTTTGAAAATAAGATTTTAGCACAACTTATTTAATAAATTGGGTACTCTATCTTATTGTTAACTGTTTATCCTTTTAATATATGAGAAATAACATCATAATTGTATCAGAATTAGTGTTGATGCACCTAAATTTTCTTTTTGATGATGTCAAGGTTTTGTTTTTGGATTTAAAAAACACTATACAGCCTAGTTACTTGTTGTAGAGGTCCTAGCATTGATTATGCGGATTGTTTTAATAAATTAAAAGTTCTCATGAAATATTTTAATAAAACATAGAGCTTAAATTTTTTTTATTCAAGTGATAATGGACTGGACATCCTGGGATTTTTAATAAGTTTTAGTTATGATTACATAGTTTACAATAAAAAATGTTTTTTTAAAATTATATTTAAGTATAGTAAAGAAAGTGACTTAAATTTTTTATTGTATTGTGTGACTAATGATTTGGAAGCAGTATATATATATATATTATATGTAAGCTCAACAGCATCTTCTCTGCAGAATTTGTACCTGAAGGAATCTTCAGATAATTATAGTTCTCCCACATTTGATTTAGTAGGGGTTTATTTTTTTGTCTTGTGCTATCAATGATTTTTTAATTCTAAACTTTTAATAGACAATACTGTATGTTGAGCTTCCATTAGCATGGAGAAAGAAATAAAATTACTCTAGATGTACTGTAGTCAGAAAGTCAAAAGAAATTAAATAAAATGTTGCACAGTTGTTTTTGAGTTTGATCATAGAAATATTGAACTTTTTACAACTTTATAAAATTTTTGTTTTGTGTTATTAAAGAAAACCAAAAATTTTCAATTTTAAGAATTTCTTATCAGTTAATATTTATTGGGTAAATAGATACTTTGATTTCTCCGATTTTGTTGGATTCATACTCTAAGAATTTGTTGTTGGATCAAATGGGAGAAAAGTTATGATTTACAATTACATATAGAAGCAAATGTAGATTTGAGAGAAGTGGCTTTCTGCATTCAGAGGTTGAAATATAATTTTTTTCACATCCAGGTCAATTTGTTTCCATAATTTGTTCCTGTGTAAAACATTTTGCTAGTGTTATGCAACATCAAGAAAGTCTCAAGCACTTATTACAAATGCTATTGATATAATGTTGATTTAAAAATTGTTGTCACTTTTATACTTTTCTAGATTTAAGGAAGAAGTGGTAACTACTGAACTGGATAAAATTAACTCTAAAATAGAGGAGTATAAAAAAAAGGATAGGGACATTTGCAAGAAGATTAATGAACATATGGAGGTAAGTAAAATTTATAAACCGAAAGTTTCAGATTAAAAGGACAATCCCTTGTTATTGTTATTTCACTAAAATACAACAATAATTGACAAAAGTAGGATGGGGTTGCTATGAGTTTTCCACTTGTGCTTATTCTAACAAATTGTTGTAATTATGTATATATTTTACTTCTAGGTATGCAAAACTCATGTGCACTATCATTATGCTGAAAATAGGTGCATTCTGATCTTTATTTATTTATCTAAAGCCATCTTTTAAGCCATCCAATGCCAGTAGTTGATTGCAAAAGATCTTGACATTTCTTGAAAATTTCACGTAGGAAAATGTTAGTGCTGCACCAAAGTAATCTGGATGGTCTTCAGTAGTGACACCACAACAAGGAAGTTCAAACTCACCACACTTATTGTCAAGACTTCCCCAATTCTACAGTAATTAGCCAAAAAATGTCCAACACTATCATCACTGAGTTTGCAGCTACAGAATATATGTAGCAGAAACCCCTTCTATCCAATAGAAATAAAACAATTTAAAAAATTAGCAACATATTCAAGTATTGGTATCATGTACTCTGATGAGCCCAGGTTTCATATGTTTACATGCCTTCTGGCCACAGTCAAGTAAGGAGGTGGCAGTATCATGGTATGAGCTGTAGTCTGATATGGTGAAAAGATAGTACTGGTGTTTGTTGAAGAATGTCTAAATTCTGCCAGATGCTCCATTTTATAAACATTTATAATTGGACCAATAAACCACACTGAAATTTGATGCCAATATTCTTCAGGAAGTTGGCACTATGTTCCATACCCCTCCTGTGACCAGTTTAGAAGAATCAAAGCATTTAGCTTCTTCCCCGGGCACCTCAAAGTCCTTGTATGAATGCTGTCAAACATCTTTGAGAAAATTTGGAATGTTGGCTGAGAGCAGTTTGCCAATGTTTTGCCAATATGATGGAGAATAACTCTTTCCAGGGTAACTCGGCCAAAACAAACCAGGCAAGTCAACCACTTTGACCAGTGGGCTGTAATTAATCATTTGTTCATTTTTATATTATAGCATAGATAGCACATGCAGGAAGATATATATATATATATATATATATGCTGGTCCATATTATCATCAATTTTCCTGCATCTATTTCTTATAACTTTGTTTTGCTGCAAAAGTATACCTGCCTGGGCAAATTCTGTTGTAGTGATTGTATTTCATCCACAATATGCACTATGATAATAAATTTTTTTCTGATGATATGGAGGTTTCAAGCATGCAACCCATTGATCTCTCATCATTCAGCTAGTTTGATATTGATTAAAACTAGTCATGTGATGCATCTGACTTTGGCAGTGATTATGAGGAAGATGGCAGGGAGTGAGAGGTCCAGTAGAGTTCAGATCATCTGTGACTGGTCATTGTTCCAGCGTTTTCATAGCCTGTTGGCCCAAAGATTAATCTTGCTGATGATACCAAGCCCTTTGACTTCTTTTGTCAACTTATCTTGGAGGATTTCTTCACCAAATGGCAGAGGAAACCAATCAGTACACTGTGTAAATTCAGAAGAAGGCAATCACTTCGGGCAACACCTGAACACAGACAACCATACTTGAGGCTTTCATGGCAGTAAGCATCACCTTGTACCTTCATTTGATTCCATCCATCAGTGCTATTTGGAGTGCAGACAACAGACTGAATGTGATAGACTAGTGAGTCTGAAATTCTTGATGTGTATCCTGACATAACAGTGATTGACATTGTAATTTTAATCAATTAGATGTTTTCTCCAACTATAAACCACAGCTATTTTTACCAGTGGGAAAAAAAAGGTCACAAGAAATTTAAATGAATAGTTAAATAAAGTAAACAATAACTCATCGTTCAGTTAGAGAACAGATTTAATATTTAATTGAATAATTAAACTATTTCTTTTCTTATCTTGTCTTGCTAATGGTATAACTTCACAAAAGAAAAAAAAGTACCAAGCTTTTCCATGTTCTGGAGAAGATGACAGTAGCATTACATGTTGTGTTACAGTCATCTTCTCTGGAACTGAGCAACCTTGGATACTAATGTGTAAATCATTTTTCCAGCTTAATCTGTGTACATCTTAGTACATGGCCAATTAATGTTTTTTTTTTTTTTCTATAAACTAGCAATGGAGGTAGTGTAAATTAATTTTAAAAGGTCTAGGTGGCATGTAACATCAAATGAGGTGGTTCAGGCCATCAGGATGATTCAAGGGGGAATGATGAAAACTTCCATTGCTTCCTAATACAATGTTCATTGCAGCATCATTTCTATGGCGCTAACAAGGTACTGTCAGACTGGTCAGTTTATAGAGAGACCTCATTCAGGTTGTCCAAAAGTTACAATTTCTCTGTGAGCATTGTCATCTTGTCACCCTTGCCAGAAGAAACTTTTTAACAGCACAGTATATCTAAAATGGCCTCCAAAGAGCAACCAACTATAAAGTTTTAACACAGACAATTTTAAACAGGCTTCATGTTAGTGATATGTAGTCCAGAATACCACTGCTGCATGCATATCCATCTAACATAGTTCTTTTTACTGATGAGTCTAGATTCTGTCTGGAGACAAAATGGAGAATGATTTGTTAACTGCATCATTACCCAACATGATTTATTTGGAAGCGGCAGCTTGATAGTGTTGGTTGGCATCCAGATTGGCCAAAGAATTGATCTTGTCATCATTAGAAGGTGTAGTCAGATGAAGGGATGAGATCATTATGTTTGTAGTTGTCCCTCTGGCCAATGGCACTATCCAAACTCTCTTTTTGTAAATGACACTGAAAATTTACATAGTGCGTGTGTAAATGTTGCATTTCATGTTTACAACATCACTTGCATGGTCTGGTCTGCACAATTTTCATACTTAAAATTAATTGAAAAAATTTGGGAAATCATTGGAAGGTGTGTTTATGATTACCATGTCGGCCAACAGTCTCTTGTTTAGCTGGAAGTTGCCCTGATCAAAGAATGGCACAATATTCCACAATGACAGCTGGATTATTCGATTTAGTTGAGACCAAGATGTGTAAAGCTTATATTTGGGTCTGTGATGGTCCCACGTTAAAACTTTTCTGCCAATGGTAATTTGCCCATGATCATTTTTAGACCAGCTTTGTTTCCATTTGGCACTATTATTTCAGACAGCATAGCAATAACATGTATGAGCATATCACACAAGCACTACAGGCTTGGAAATGCTTGTTGCTTGCTTTTTTTGTTTGGAGTATATAAAACCTTTGTCTATCTGTTTGTTGCTGACTAATAATTCTGAGGGTTACTAAATGGGAAACAGTTTCAGAAAATAATTTAGGGCTTATTACCAATAAAAATTGGACATGTGAAAACAATACATTTCAGCTTTTAATAAAACAACAGAATGTCAAACCTGTCCACCTATGGAATTTTTTAGAATCCTATGAAATTAACATGAAACTTAGAATCCCTGAATAGCATATTATTCTAGTTGAAAAATTAAATGTCAAAGTTGTAAGTAAGAATACTGTGGGAAATGTTGTCCCTGTGTATGTATGAAGGCATCTATATGTCTGTATTTGTGTGTTTAAGGTTACATATCCACCTTTGGCTTTTGAGCAGAATGGTATCCTTTTTGGCAAGTGCAAATACTACTACATTATTATTCCAACCTCTCTGCAAGGAAGGTGATGTTCATAGACAGAAGAAACAGGCTTGCTTCTGTTACAACATGCTTAGTAATACAATACAGAGCAAAAGATAATATACTTTATAAACGCTATATATAAGCACTAGGGATGATAAAATGAAACTCAGCCAGCTATCTTTATGGTGGTGCTATTTCAGAAAAGATTAATTTGTCTATCCTTAGTATGTTTGTATATTATATATAATAATGATATATTAATAAACAAAGTAAAATGTCCTAACCATTCTTATTATAGCCAATTAAAAACAATGGTATGAAAGTCAAAGAAAGTCAGAATCTAGCTGAAAATCAAAGAAATGCACAATATTAATTTCATCTGTGAACCATGATTTCATAGAAACTACGGCTATGGTCAAAAGTTTTGCATCACAATAGGGTTTTCTAATTTCACTTGATAAAGTTCAAATAAACTTGCATAATGTGCACAATAGTGTTATGTTAATGCAGTAAAGTGCATACTGCTTTATAATTTTCCACATAATGAAAAAAATTATTAAAATTTAAAAACGTGAAATTTGAATCTGACAGGTTCCATTTGATGAAGTAGACATGAGCTGAAAAGAACTACCGCATGAATAAACAAACAATTTGTTGTCACTCATTCAACATTTATTTACAAAAAAAGGAAATAACTAACATTTTAATTTGGTGAAAAATCACAAAAACAAAATCAAACTAGACTCTCAAAAATTCTGAAAGCAGACAACAAAAAGCAAAATCTGTAAGAATAATACTTTGATAAAATATTTTGAAATTAAATCAAGAAGGAATAAATTACTTATTAATTTTTATGATCAATTACTGAAGAATACAAATAATAGAATCTGGAATTGCTAAATATAGCAATGTAACAATGAAACATACAATCCTCGGCTTATTTACACAACCTGAACAACACACCAAAGCCCATAGAAGGCTGTGTAGCACTTAACATGCACAATCTTATACAGATTTTTCCTCATGAAGTTGGGAGGTCTGGAATGCTATGGAAATGAGGACTTCAGGTTGATGGATAGGTGTAAATCCGAGAAAATTTCTTTGTTGATCTTGTCTTTTGAAGGATGTTACTTGGTGTTTGTTTGGGTGTAGGAGAATTAAGCAAGTTCATTCAGATTGTTCTTGCTTTGAAAGATTGGTCTGTAGTGTCTGTCCTCTGGATGTGTAAAGTTTGTTTAGAATACTGTTAGTGACAGACAGGAAAGAATGATTAAGAAAGAAATCGTTTATTGGATGAATTTATTTGTAAATCAGATTCTTAGTCGGAGCAATTGATGTATTTACCTTTCATAAATAAAACTGTCATATATGCAAAATAAATAAAAACTTTATTACTGAATTATAAAATTCATTGATAAAATAATGTCAAATTAAAATAATTATTTTGTATATTTAAATTTTCTTGAATTCTAATGTCTTTTAAACAATTTCAGATACTAAAGACTTATGAGAATGATATGAAGTTTGTAAAGAGGAAAGTGGCAGAGAAAATAAAGAAGGAAATTAAAGAGGTTCTTGATGATTGTGATCAACAATTGCTTGCATGTGAAAAAGAAGCAAAAGAAGAAATAGTAAAGGTAAGTGAATTCACATTTACCTATAAATTTATTCTGGAAAAATATATTGTTTTGTTTCTTAGCCTTATTTTTTTTAAAAAAAATGTTATATTATTACCAGGTTATCAATTTAAAAGCATTACAAGTTATTTCACAGTGTTATACATAACTTGTTCAATTATAAAACTGGTACCCATGAAGTCTCAAGCATACAGATTACTTTTCACTTACTCTTCTTTGGCATTAAGAATTTTACTATTTTGGTAACTACTATTCAGATACTTAGAATCAAGTTAAGTGTACAGCAGTTAGTTATTCTCCATTCCCTAACGAAGTTAACACTAATTCTTTAAATTGGTTCATAATTTTTTCAAAATTTTATTGGACTCTGTAATTAGTTTTAAATCCCCCAAAATGGTTACATCAGTGCCCTGTTATTTTAAAAAAAAATAGTATTTGTTTATCCATACATGCCAATATACATAAAACACAAGTATGGAGATTTATTATAATAACTGTATTGTCTACGATAGTAGGGGAGATCTGGGCTAGTTGTTACAAGAGTAAGTCATTACAGCATCAGTAATTTTAAATTAAATATATGGATAAGACTATAGGCTTCAATGCTCTAAATGTTTCACAAAATAAAACAGTAGAGTTCTGCTAACTGGTGATTGTAGAGTCTGTTGAAACTAATTTAAGTTAAAAGAAAACATTAAATACAGTAAATAAATAAAATTAAGAAAGGAACAAATCGCACACATACAATATTATGCAGTCAAAGCAAATGACATTGATTATAGTCTCTTCTACTCAAAATGCAAATGTAAACAAAATATGAAGGAATTTCCAAAATTGTTGAATTATTAACAGTAAGTTCTGCATTTTTTAAAACAAAAGATTCAGTGTTTGTATGCAAAAATTTTGACTGCAGTTATTCCCCTTGGCCTCATGAAGTCCCGATATGAACCCCTTTGAGCAGCACATATGAGAGTGATAAACTATTAAGAGCTAAATGACCAAGTCCATTCTCTCAGCAGAATACATTTGAAACTTTGTCAAAAAATCTGGACCAACTCACCATTAATAATTGTATGTCTTGATATATCTACAAGCTCTAAAAAGTGCTCCTGTCAAAAGAATGAAAATGACTTTTTGAATAGTTATACATAAAGTGCAGAACATTTGCGTGTGAAACCTATAGTGCTGAAAACAGTATGGTTGTGGTCTGTGTGTATTTCTGGTAGATAGTAAATGTTCAACAATATATGGTTTTCTGAACATGTATATGGTAATGCCAATATCAGTGGTGATAGACACCATTATACAAGTGTCAAGAGGTGGCAGAAATTTTCTAAATTTGTTATAATGTTGAAATACTGATATTTTATTGTGGTGTAAATCTATAAAACGAGACAATTATGCATCTTTTTCCCAATCAATATGATTTACAGTAAATCTGGAAAACTTAAAATTATAAATTTATAGTCACTGCATGCATTTATATTATTTATCTACAAATCATTACCACTTAGTTACAGTGTTTATGTATTTGATGTTTTGTGTGTTAAAAATGAATTCTAAACAAAATAAACTACAAATAAGAAATCACTGAAGCAGATTCATTTTATACTATTGATAAATATAGTTGGAGAGAATTAGGAAATCATTAAATTTGTAATGATTCTCTTTTCTTTTGAACCAATTGTCTAAAGTATCATATTTCAACATTTTACAAGACACTATTTCAAGCATTCACCAATCTATTACTGAAAAACAATTTGCAAAAAATCAGCCTAGTTTATAAATATTTAGGTTATAACTTGTAACCTGTGAGGCTAAGAGAATACTATATGCTTCCCTAATATGTCAAATCGAAAAGTTTAATTTGTACATATTCCCCTGAATAATTAAAATTCTTCATTCAAAGTTAACAAAAACAAGCTTGGACAGCGTGCTATAAATAAGATGTAAATCTGTTTTGATATTCTTTATAATTATTTTTTTCACCAGAATCCAAAATACAGGCTGTGCATACATTGCAAAAAGATGAAGTGTGGAATGTTCTGATTGTACTGATCTCTTTAAAGAGGATAATATTTTTAAAGCTAATAGATAACTTCACTTGCAGTTATATTTTTGTTTTATTGCTGATGAAATTGGAGTCTAATTCATTAGGAATTAACCAAAAGAAAAAGAGAAAAAGATTCTATTTGATGTAGTTCCCAGTCTTTACTTATCCTTCATGCAAGACATTTTA
This sequence comes from Nautilus pompilius, assembly GCA_018389105.1. Classification (NCBI taxonomy): domain Eukaryota; kingdom Metazoa; phylum Mollusca; class Cephalopoda; order Nautilida; family Nautilidae; genus Nautilus; species Nautilus pompilius. The sequence continues at coordinate 1,043,309 of JACATO010000605.1, read as the reverse complement.
GAACTAAAATCCAAATTAAAAAAAAAATTTTGTACCAATTAATTAAGAAAAGAAGCAAAGAACAATAGATTCACATTCAGAACTTTTGCATATGCATTGTATTTACATCATAGCATAGTTGAGTTAAGCAAAATTATTTTTCAATTGATTATTATATTTCAAGTATACCAGTATATATTAAATCAATTTCTATTTTTGGCACACATAATGACAAATCTAAAATGATTAAAAATATAGAGACATCAGTTATGAATCAATATCTTCAATTTCTAACAAATGATAAACAAAATTCACATGATGTTTCTTGAATATACACAATATTTTGAAGTTTAGGGGTTAGCTACTGCATATTGATTTTTAGTTTTGTTTCCGATTTTTTCTTTCTTTTAAAAATGAGGCAGTTACCATGTTCTGAAATTCTATTTAGTATTTTCTCTTTTATATGTGACCATTTTGCTTTATTTTTAACATTTTCTGAAGAATCTTTTTGTTTTTATAACTTTACCTGCATTCTCTTTTATTTTGTAGTAATTTTATCTTAGTTTTCTTAAAGAAAGTTTGATGAAGTTTAAAATTTATACTACAAATTTTTTTTTCTAGTAGGTTTACTTCTGAAATTCTGCTCAAATAACAAAAACTGTAGATGGCCATATTGTTAGTTTAAATATTTCATCTTGAGGCTTTATGATTGATCATGTGAATCTGGCATTACATTGCAAGTTATCTACACTATTTGATATGGGGAATATTAAAGAATTCATGTTTTGATTAAATAATATAGCAGAACTAAGCTATTTGGATAATATAATACAGTATACTTCCTTTAATACAGTAGGTACTGGATTAGGTGATGTGCTGGTTTATATCCACATAGTGAAATAATAGGCATAATTTACGTATAATATGGGAAAATCACATTGGCAATAACTCACCTATGATAGTAATGTGTAGTAAAACGTAATAAGCAATACTGTAATAAAAACTCACCCAAATTAAATGAAGAATGAACAGTAGTTGTGTGTAGCAAGCAGTGACTTTTCTTACACACAGTACCAGTAGGACTAAACACAGTATAGCTGTACTGTGTGCTAATGTTAACAAAATTCCTCCTTTTCATTCCATGACTAGTTAAAGGGCTATTCTTTGACGTCATCATGAAGTAATTCAAAGGAATGAATGCTTATTGGAGAAATAAATAATATAAAATGATTTCACAGAGCATTAAATGTCCAAACATGCACTAGCAAGTGCAGGAAACTGGTTCACAGTGCCACATAGTGGCGATAAATTACACTGGTTTGGCCTGGTGCCAGTACACTCAAAGTGCCGGATCACAGGTTGCTGGATTAAATGAATTTTACTGCAATCTTTAAATGTGAAGAAAACACCTTAAGTTATAAATTTTACCGTATTTGTGAAGTATACCAAATTGAAAGACCTTTCCGATTTGGTACATTTTTGCCTGCTAATTAGAAAGAATGCTAATATTTTAGATTGATGGCTCTGGACTCATGTTGAGGTATGATGCAAGTAGAAAAATATGTTCAGCCTCTGCACTGTTTTATATGTCTAGATACTATTTGACATTGGGAAACAAGATATAGTCATCATAAAGAAAGGTAGAATTGAATGAATAGATCTATTTTATATTTATGTTTTGAAAATAAGTGAATAAACTTATAGGACATTTATTTATATAAACCAGGGAGCCTTCTTTAATTATGATTTTTTCACAAAGTTAACATTGTTTTATTGCCTGAAAGCAAAGCAACTCTCAAAAGTCAAGTTCTGACTTTTTGTTTTGCCTGTAAGCAGATTCCAATGCTTGATGTGTGCTTTCAAAGATCATTTGTCTGCCTTATGTCAGCTTGTTAGAAATTTCTTAGCAAGTTTTAGTTAGAAATATACTGAATTATTATCCCTTGAGTGTTTGATGTTCATAAAATGTGTAGCGTCTGCTTTAAAAGTCATATACATTTAAAAATAATTTTATTCTTTCATTTTGCATCAGACTTAAATAATGCAAATTTAACATGCTAAAATGATTAAAATTCCTTTTTAAAAATTTTATTTTAATATTTTTAACATTTTTAGGAAATGGAAAAAATAATTTCTAATGAAAATATGATAAAAGAAAGAGTAGCAAAAAAATATGCAGATGAAGAAAGGCAGCTGATAGAAGACGAAAGAAAAATAGAGAGTGAATACTCCAAAAGGAATGATGATATTAGGATAGAGGTAAGTGGTATTTTAAAGATATTTGATTTTTAGTAAATGCTTTTGACTTTTAGATTATATCTTATATTCAAATTTTTATTTATTAAAAATAATTTAATGTATTTACTGCATGAGGCTATAAGATTTGCAGTTGCTTGCAAATATATTTCATAAACATATAATAAAGTTATGCAAGTTCCAGGTTTTCGTTTGGTTTGTGATCAACTGCTGGTGGTTAAAATGTATATGTATTTAAAATGCTCACTAGCAAAATTTAAAATTTAACAATTTATAAAGCAAACAAATGACTCAACCAAAACAAAATAAATGATAAAATATTTTATGTGGAAATCCATTTTTAAACAGATTTAATTAATACTGTTTCCAAAGTTTTTCAGAACAAGTAAACAAAGAGAAAATGTTTATTTATAAAATATGAAAATGTGTGCTAAATTTATTGATTGTGTGTGAGTGATTGAAATTGCTGACTAAGTATTTCTGCAAATGATAATCTTAACACTTGAGATACAGAGTATGAAAAATGTAATGATTTGTTTTTTTTTTTTATATAATGATCATGAATTAATTTTGACATATTTAAAAAATGCATGGAATCATCACTTAATTAAAAAGAGAAATACTGAAGCCTTGAAGAAGTTTTTGTATATAATCTGAATCTGGTTTTTTTTCTTCTGATTTATGAAATTTTCTCATAAAGCAATAGTGATAATTATTCATAATTTACTCTGTAGCTAAACAAATCAAAAACATTGTAACAACATATTATTTTCAATGGAAATATAGTAAATTCATACTTTTGATACCTTTCAAATATGTATGATCAACACAATGTAGCTCTTCCATGATGAAGACAACAGCTGAGTGCATTATAGTTCTGCAAGATGATTTTTAAGGATTTTGTTATCACTACTTTTTCAACTTCAGAGAAACAGAAGCAAGAAATGGTGGTCTCCAAAATATCAGTATAAGAAATGTATTTGATAATTTGTGATTGGTCATTTTAACATTGAAATTTAAATATAATATGAAGAAATCTTTGTTGAAACTGTAAAGACAGTTTCCTATAAACAGTTAGACCATGCAGTAATATTTGTTAAAATTGTTGGGGATTGTTCTTTTAAAGAATCATAATGTGCAGTAATATATAGTGAATTGAATCTAAAATGCATCTCCTGAAAATTGTTGACTCACAACGGTGTAACACGTTAACACTGGTCAATGAAACCTACACATGACATGACAAGTGCTATGGTCAATGGCTTACCTGAAGAAAAAATCTATTTATCTATCCGCACCAATGTTGATTTTTGGATTTTTCACAATTTGCAAGTGCTGCTTGAGTAATTCGCGAATGCAGCCTGAAATTTTACAGAACCTTACTTTAGAAGGTGATAGTCAATTTTCATATTTGAGCCAAGTGTGGTTATCAAAAGGTTTTGAGTAATGATGCCTTGAATAAGTGATCTTAAGGGAGAAATTACTATAGGAATGACTCAAGCAGGTAAGTCAACAAGGCATTGCGATACTCTAAAAATAGTCATACTACCATCATTTGGCTATGGGCCAAGCATATTGTGACAGGTTGGACTTGCGATCGCACATGCTGGACAACAAAGCATGATACTACTTTGAAAAATTAATAATGCAGCACAAAACATATAAGGAAAAGGTTTCTCCTTGTGACAGTTACAGTAGCAGAAATTCAAGGTAGATACAACCCACTGCACATAGATATCACACTAAACCACTTATGTGAGATATAGCTATCTGAAAGTTGTCCATATGTCAGACCCATTTTTTTTTTCATAAAGGAACCGTGCCTTTTCGCTTTAATAGGTGCAGCAGCATGTGCAATTTCCTCCACAAATGTGAATGCCTTCTTCACAGTCAACAGCCAATGTTTAAAAAAATATTATCTCTAACAAATACAAAACTAATTTTAAAATGCACTATCAATTTTTTAGTTATCTAGAATTTGAATGACCAATCTACTCCATTTGAACACTAACCATATTTGTATGTAAAAAATGTATTTTTTTTATAAGACATCAATTTATCGTTATTTAATTTATTTACTGAAAATTAAGTCATAAAGAAGCTTATGTTAGAAAACCCGTGGCAGTTATTCTTGACAAATACCAGTTATATGGAAGATATCTTTTAATATTCTTTTTTAAATAAAAATATTTCATTGATGCATGTTTTTTTATTTATTTTCTTCACCATATATTATTTTTTTATAAATATGTGCCTCTAATAACTTTTACAACAAATTAATGAGAAAAATTTATTTAATTTATAAATAAATGTATACTATATTCCACAAATTTTTCAGCAGCTTTCTAGAGGGACTGGAAAGTCTGCACATAATCACACTTGTAAAAAATCTCTGACTGCTGTACAAGAACAATTCCCATAGCGTGCTTCATACTTTTACCCTCCCATCCTGGCTGTTATTCAAATGAAATCTATCTGGATACCATTTGGCAATGCTATTTCAGCCAGCTTCTATTTTAACATCCTAAGTACTTAATTCTCTAATGAAAACTTTGTTCCAACTGTCCAGCATTAATGAAAACTATAATTTTCAGTTCATATACTTTTCAACTGTCATATAAAGTAAATAATGTCAATAATAGCTCTTTCCTTCCTACTCGAAGAAATTTAATCAGCCATGGTTAACTTTTTGCATGAAGTTTGTATTCTTCATATATTTAACTTTGTTCTCCTTGATGTTTGTTTATAAATTTTATTTGTTATGGAAGTTAACTTTACTGGCATGTAATTACTAGAATCAATCTTTTTGCCTTTCATGAAAACTGAATTGACCTTTGCTATCTTCCGCATTGAAAAAGGTACCAATACAGAGTTATGTGACTGCTTGAAAATATTACTAAGGTGGTTGACTCTTCAATCAAATGTTTTAGACTTTGGGACTGGTATCATCTGGATGAGAAGATTTCTCTATTTCCATTTGTTTAATTTTGTTATTCACTCCAGCTGCAAAGATGTGTAGGTACTTATTAGACATCATGAAACAGTTATAAAAACTTTAGGCATGCAAATTTGCAAATCATTTCTTAACAAACAAAAAATTGTTAAGGATGTAATTTAATATTTGAAGATAAGTCTTAGAATTTTATGTCTTTTGATAGTTTTATGAGCCTGGTTTATTTCTTAAAACAAAGTTTTTATTAATCTATTTGTCTTTTTTCATCTTTGATTTAATTTGAATTGTTTTAGCAGAGCATTCAAAGAGTGTATGCTGAACAGCCTGTATTAATTCCATTATTATTTGTAAATTTACAATCCCAATTAGTTTTTCTCAAAAGTTATAACAAAATTTTGTTAACCTTGTTATAGTCAAAAGCAAAATCTAATCCTGCATTGCATTGAGTATGTATTTATATCATTATGCTGTAAGGTAGGTTTTTTACATCTTAAAAATTCTTGCACAATGTTTGCATCTGTTTATTAAATAGGATACAAGTTTAAATTACAATAATCTGCCTTAGGAAAAATTTATACTTTAAGATTTTTTCCACAGCTATTTTGTCTCACAATTTTAGTATCTTTGCATACTGTTATCACCAATTTTAAAATTGTGTTCTCAATTTGAATTGACCGTTTAAGATCATAGAAACATTATTTTTCAAACAGTTCTATATCTCAGTTTCTTATATCAGGCATACCATATAACTGTGATTAATAATAATAATAATAATAATAATAATTAATAATAATAATAATAATAATAATAATAATAATAATAATAATAATAATAATAAGAAGAAGAAGAAGAAGAAGAAGAAGAAGAAAAAATTTGTTGTGAAATCCTTCAGTAAAAAAATCATTCTTCTGGCAGCTGTTCTTGGTTCAGTGTATTTTTGTTAATTCTAATCTTTCTTAGTGAGTGGTGAACATGAAGTGTGCATTGACTAAAAATTCCCTTAAAATTTGACAGAAAATTGCCCTGTTAGCAAACAAAAAAACCTTGCTTTACCCATGGTTTTTTATTTGTCTACTTTTGTAGAGAAAATTGAATAGCTCTGCTTATCCCAGGAATATGAAAAATTTAATAGCTAAATATGAGAAATAATGAAAGAACTAGAATAAATAGAAAAGAAAAATAAAAAAAATAACAGAAGGTTTCAATGTTTGAGAAAGATTTGCCATGAATATAAGATGTTTGTAGAAAAAGAAAAAGCAACTGTAAAATAAAAATATGTACTAATAATATAGAATTTCATTATAAACCAGACAGGAAACCTATGCAGAAGACCAAGTTAATTGATAAAAATTAGCATAGATGCTAAAATAATGAGAAACATTTTTTTAAAAAAAACACCTTTTAATCAGAGTGAATTTATTAATATAGAGCAATATTTTCAAAATTTCAACTGCAGATGCAATTTATTTTTGTAGGTCACCTATTTATTTTAAAATTCTGGTTGCTTTTTAAAAAATTTTATTTTTGAAAAATATATATTGTAAAGATTTAAAAAATATCTTTTTTGTCAAATATTATGTTTTTTGTTATATTTTAAGAATGAAAATTTAAATACTGAACTAGCTAATAAAAGAGGAACACGAGGGCAACGTTTACTGGATGATTCAGATATAGGAGAAATAGAGAAATTTGTAAGTCTAACTTTGTATTTTTTATATTGACAACAACAAAATTTGTAATTTATTTAGAAAATCAGTAAGCCAGAAGATCAAATATAACTTTTTTGCAATCAACCTGGACAATTTTTCTAGGGTTAGGCAATAATAATTTATTTTGCAAAACAAAACAAGTTATATATTTTTAATTACTTAAACAAATGAAAGTTAATATTTCATAAATCAAACTTAGAAGCCTATCTCCCTGCATGGAATATTAAAAGAAATTCTGAGAAATCTCAAATATTTGGTAACTTTTTTTTTCCCTCACAACATGTAAGTGTAGAAATTATATTTGTTTGTTTAAATGGCTTAGCAATAAATTGAAAGTTGTATTAGTTTTTGCTAACTAATGATAAATTGAAATAAAATGGGTTCTTATTTACCTCTCACAAACACACAGTTTTAGATGTGAATAGAAGATTAAATAATGATATGTTTGTTTCCCATTATTATACATCAGTTTATAAAATAGCATAGAAAAAGTAGAAGATCCGGTAATGTTTAATGCAAATATCAAGTATAACATCTTATATGGATAATTTCTTGACATGGCCTCATGTTGCTCACAAAATTTTGAATGCATATCTGGTATTCTCTGCTACTTAGTGTACAAAGCCTGGACCAGTTCAACTATATTCTTATATCCATTTCTTTCTGTTTAATTTTAAAATTAAAGAGCAAGCTGTTGTTTAACAATACATAAGTCATTTAACACACAATGTGCATGTGCTGACTTAATTTGAGAATGTTGGAAAAATGACTGCTTAAAAAGAGTTCTTATATATTATTTAAAAAACTCAATGGGTATCCAAAAATGATAATTATGGCCAACATTTAATATAATTTTCATAATTTTATTTGCAGCAGCTGTAATGTCATTTAATGCTCACTGATACTTCTAACATGAATAGGTAACAGAAATACTGAAATCTACTAAGAAAAATTATAACAATTAGCTTAATGAGATGGTGTTGTGTATCCACTGAATGCCATTTAAATGATAAATAAAAAACATTTGTAAATAAAACTGATTACAATTCTCATTAATTCAGTCATTTTAGAACATTTTAAATTTTAGTACTGTGACTGAGATTTTGGCTGGAACAAATATTTTTTAGATTTTTCTAAACTATGAACAATTTTTTTAACGAGAGATGGTGGTAACCCATTGAGCTTTCTATTTTTCTACACTTTAAAATTAGGCATGAAAATAAATAAATGTGTTCCACTCACATGTATATAAATCAACATTTTCATTTTTCTATATTATATTTCTGACTCTTTACTATTCGTGATCTTCTATAATTCTAAAATATACTATACAAAAATCATAACTTTTATTTTGCTACTCTCAAATATAAATTTCTATCCACACTTTTATTATTATGTATATAAATGAAAAAAAAATTATATTGTTTAATTTTTGTTTATTTTTAAATTTAAGTTTTATGAAAACAGAATGGCTAGAATGAAAATGGTGTTACAATCCCTTAGATGTCATGTCAAGCTTGAACAAAATAATGAAAAAAGCAGCAAGGTATTTATGTTTTTAATACTCTATGGAAAAACTATTTATGATGAAACCCGGCATTGTATGATTTGTATTTGTGATTGGAAGTGTTTATATTTATTTACAGAACAGTATTAATTTTTTAAAATGTTCATTTTCATTTATTTTGAATGCTTCAAAATAACATTTTGTGGACTTTGGCCAGTAGTTGTAAAAAATGGAGGGCCAAGAGAACTAGAAACAGTTATGTTCAAACTTTCATCATGAGTAGTTTATATTAAAGTTTTACATTTTTGAAGATTTTTTACTTCATAAAATATTGTGACAACACATAGCAAAAATCTTTTGTAAATATTCTAGATCATTAAATCATGAAAGCATACCAAGACATGATTGCCATGATATAGAATCCAAACTCTTCAGAAATTTTTAATGTTTCTTGTCTAATTTACTAAGCTAATTTGCAGATTACACTTTAGGAAATATCTCCAAATTAACATTGATGCTCCAGACCATAATAATAATAATAATAATAATAATAATAATAATAATAATAATAAGAAGAAGAAGAAGAAGAAGAAGAAGAAGAAGAAGAAGAAGAAGACAAAATGGGCCATGAATGTTTTATTTCTTTCACCACTTAGTTGATTTATTTCTAATTCAATAGTTATGAAAAAATAAAGATAATAAAATAAAAATTAAAAATTTTAAGGGTAATATTTTAGGACATAATTTAGTTAATATGTTCCAGTTCATGTTTTTCTTTGCAATTTAGAAAAGAAAATTCCCATAAGTTTTCTGCAAAAAAAAGGAAGATAACAATAATAACTTAACCCCTATGTTAATTTATGAAAGTACAATATGATTTTTTAAAAATTTGACAAAGTATGTGTACTAGTGCATATTATATATAATTTTTGTTGTTTATAAATAATGATAACAGTTGTATTATGTTAGTAGCAAGAATGATAAGTTTCAACATTTGGCTGCATTCAATCATTTTTTCCTTACATCTATTCTAAGCTTGTTTTTTAGTAAAAAATCACATGTAGAATTTTTTTGTTTATCAAATTAAATACAAAATTTGTAAAACTTCTAGACACAAAATTCCATTGAGTGTAATTTACAAGGTTTCCATTTTACTGGGCCAAAATTATTCAAACATTTAAGTAAGTAAAAATCTGATGTGATGGTTAGTTTTCATTGTTATTTTTATTTGTTTGTACGAAAAGCAACATCTATACATGGCCATAACACTGCATTCAACATTTTCAGTGTGCTTTGTACTGCTCCCATTTTTACTTTTTAACATATGCTTGATGTATGTTATATTTTGAATGTAATTTTATCAACTGTACAAATTTTATTTACAGCACTAAAGGAATGCAGCTTTGATTTTGCTCGCACACTGGTAAGTCATTTCTAAAATAGCATTAGATTTTTGGGAAATTTATAATAAAATACACAAAATTACTAAAATATTTATTTAATAAATATTCCTGCCCACATTTACAACAGTCCTTTTATGAAAAATCTCATTGTTTGTCCATTTTATTTTCTACAATTTCTGGTGTTTGTGTATGTTTTATTAACAACTTTTAAAAATGATTCTATTCTGCATTTGCATTATAAAGTAGGATTTTATTCACAGGGGAGAAATATTTACAAGAGAAGTAGACTAGAGATATAATATTTTTGGCACATGTATTTCAGGCTAAACTTTGTATGAAAAAATTGATGGTTTACTGCCAGTCAAGAAAACAAAAAAAATTTTGTAGTCAATTTTTTGCACTTTAAAATTTATTTTATTTATTTAATTCATTTTTAATATTGTACACTAAGAATAATTATTTTCAGTTAGTTATATGAAAAACTGCTGGAGTATTACTGCTAAGAAAATTCTGGATCATGAAATTTGATATAGAATATAATTTATTTTTTCTTAAAGCTTGCTTTAAAATCTACTGGAATTTCATGTATGACTCACTTCACACACCTGCAAAATCAGCACTGCTGATTAGACAGATTTTTTTCCTTGAACTATGATTTTATGTAAGCAACTATGCAAGTCCCTCTAAAATTTTTAACAGTAACAAAGAAAACATTTAATTGTAAGAGGCATCAAGATAACTCAACTAAATGTATAACACCTGATTAAATTTACTTTACTGTATCTTAGCAGGAATAAATTCAAGTGATGTGCAAAACTTCTGATGCAAAAAAATACTCAGTTATTGTTTGTTTTCTCCATTACAGGGGTTCTAAATCTCCATTTAGATTATAAGATGAGGGATTGTTTGCTTACTGAGTGGGTTTCCTTACCACTTCTTAGCATGGGACACCATGAGTGAAAGTCCCTAACAGAGCTATTTAGTACCTTTATACTAAATGAAATGATTTTTACACAGAAAAATTGTTTATATCTATGCATGGTTTTTTCAACTATTTAAACAAAAACAGTCTAGAACATGCAGTTGTCTACACTAAATTGTTGGTGTTTATATTCATGATCATTCTTTCTAAAACATGAAAACTAGTTTTATTTCTCATTTATTTCCTTGAAACAGTTTTATTTTTCCAGTAATCACAATTAGGATCATAATCAATTTGGATTTGTAACAAAATTATAGAGCTGTTTTAACTTGCTATTCTCTTAATCTAAAAATTTCTGTCATGACAAAAATGTAATTGGGAACTATTTACTGCCAGTTTATGCCATCATTCTAGGCAACTCATAAACCTTCCTTGTCAAATAAATCATTGGAAGAAATGCTCTAATGATGAACTGGTTTAAATTCTGTCACATTACACGATTAAAAAAAAAACAAAAAACATCCTTACTGCTAATATTTAAGGAACAGAGAGAAAAACAAATGAAAAAGGTTTTACCACTGATAAAGAGAAAGAAAAATAAAGGCACTTCTCTCCAAGATAGCTGCAAAATGCAAATGTATATTTGCCAAGTAACAATGCATTATGAAAGAAGCAGTTTATTATGTGTGAAGTAACTAGTTTATTCATAGAATCAAAATGTTTGGTGTGAAAGTGCATACATTTCGTATCATCACTTACAATTTTGGAAATACAGAATCATGGAGAAGATAGAATGTTTTTAAAATTATTGATATTTTGGCATGGATCAGGCCACTGTTTGCAAAGATTTATGACGACACAAAGTTTTGATAACTTTAAATAACTATTAATAAATATGCAAGATATTCTACTGGGCACACGCATGTATTTGGTTTATCTTATTACATCAATCTTCATGTTTTATTGTTGTTATATCTTTTCTTTTTGACAATACACATATTAGAAAAAAATAAGCCTTTATTTAAGAAACCAAAATATGAATTAGTTTTTTTTTAAACTTTTTGTTAAAGCAGAGATCAGCTCTAGTAAATATGGTTTGCTCTCAGTTGCAAACATCTTGCAAAATTTCTCAGTCAAAATTACTAAATCGACATTGAGAGGGGATACACAAAGCTTCACACTTAGTCAACAGGGTATGAATGCTGTGGATATAAATGCAATCTTATTTTTTTCTAGAATCTAAGCAATTTATGAATGTTGTAAATGTAACCTAAGTCCCTATTCTTAAAAGTTGGTGTAGAGCAAAAAGTAATTTACACCAAGAATTAAATATTAACCATTTCTTTTTACAAGAAAGCAAAGTAAAATCCAGTAATGTCATTTTTTATCTTAAGGTAAAACATTTATTAAGAATAATAACAAATTTTATTTTTTATTTAAATCAGACTTTATATCATTCACTGAGTACATTGCCCAACACATAACACTAAAACTTAACCTTAGTCAGGTGTGAGGACTGCTGCTACTCATTAGTGAATAATGTATAGATTCTAGGCGACCTCTTTTGAGAGAGTTACATGCAAGTCATGCTGAACATTGTGCTCCCTACTATGTCATATTCAATAGAGTATTAAGCAGCCTTTTTATTTGCAGGTAACTTGGGCATATAGCACATAAAAATATTTTATGTTTGCAGTTAAAATATTTTTTGCTTTTCTAAAAAATCTCATGGAAAACCGAGGCTTCACATGCCCCATGGGGGTCCATGAACCCCAGATTAAGAAAACCTAAGTAATACTTGTACAATGTGCTATTTATAATTATCCAAATTCTAAATAAATTATTTATAAAAGACTTCCATAAAGATATACCTTCTAAAATCTACTGTATTATTTATGCTAGGAAATGAATTATATTTATTACAATTTAAATCATACATTTTTTGATTTTAAAATGAATGAGCATGATGACCAGAGAGATGGAGAGCAGGTCATTCAGTTATGAAACTAAATATGTATTAGGACTTTTAGCTATTCAAATTGAATGTCTCTATAATTTTATTATTGACTCCTTGTTTATTTATTTATAGGGTTCTTAATCTAGAATTTGCTTTGCAAATTGCATAGCATCATCTGTAAGTGATGTCTAGGAATCACCTCTTGTCAGAAAAAATGATAGCAAGTAGCCTTGACTAGTCTATTATCATGTGTCACAACTATACAGTTCATCTGTGATTGTTCACTTTGTTTATGTATCTCACATGGTTTACTCTACTAATGTTCAAGCTTAGAAAAAAAAATTTCTTGTATTTATAAAGTTACAGAAGTCTTACATAAAATTTTTCAAAAATAAGTAATAATATATACAGTGTCATTCACAGATATTTGAAAAAAATTATGACCCAAAGATGTTTCCCATTTGTTTTATCTACTCCTTCATCTAATTTTTATGCAGATCACATCAAAATACTCTAGCATTCCTAAAACTATAGTCAGTATCTGAAACATTTAGTTGTACTTTTTTCATATATAATTAATTGCACATTAATAATGTAAACAATAGTTTTATAATAGCAAATGTAAAACCATATGATAGAGATTAATAGGTCAAGAACATGTAGTCATTCTCTCTTTGAAAGAAGCCAGATGTATCAGATACTTTCTGAAGTGCATTCCACTTTAGGAAAGCCTGTAGATTGTCTTTTTGTAATTCTTTTGTTACATGATGACAATAACTGTCTTTCTAAAGGTACGCTGTTTTTATTTTTTGAAATTTCACTTGTAAGCATTTATTAAAATTGAATAAGAAGTGAAAAAATAACTTTTAAAGGATATTATATAGTACATTAAAATTGAAATATTTGTTTTAATTTGTATGTATGTGTGGTCCCAAATGGGTTATTGTTGATTGTATATTTTCTCACTTTCACTCACCATTACAAAATAGAGCACATTCAAATTCAGGAATCTCTTGAGAAAAATATAGATATTGACTGCTAATGTTTATGAAGAGATCTAGCAGCTTTGCTAAATATTCTAAAGAACAATAATTTCACTGAAACTTGAAATTTCAGAATTTATAATACTGCTGTAAAAACGTTTTACAAAAAAAAAAAAAAAAAAAATCAGCAACTTGTTGGCATCATTCTAATTTGTTGATGAACTAGTGCTGTGTTATTTTTTTTTAGATTTTGTAAAAAAGTTAAATATTTATTCTAAATCCAATTTCAAATGTTGCTCAAACATGCATGCACATTTATACAGAAAAATTACTGTATGGTGATGACAAAATGGAATTCAAACATACTAGGGTTGTTAAAATGATGCCCTGCTGAAAATGGAATAGCTTTGATTGTATCAGAATGGGTTTTATTTGAACAACCCTAGTAACTTAATTGTAGTTTTCAAATGCTTGCGTTCTCAATGTTGATTGCTGGTGGGCATTATTTGTAAAAATGTTTGTTTTGAATGGCCCATCTTTACTAGAAGAATGATAAGAAAAATATGGAAGAAATATGGAACACTATGCTCTATAACAGTGCAGAAGCCATTAGTTTTTCAATATATTAGATATTGTATTCAAATGTGCCCAAGTGCACATTTGCTTTTGGAATTTCTTAAATCAATTTTGGGTCATGTGGCATCAGGTTTGAGCTCATTTTGCAGTTAAGCCAATAATTTAAGGATCCTTTCTGACCACAAATGGTCTTAATTTATCTATTTTATTCGCTATATTTTCAGTATTAGTAAAATAAATCATTAATCCAGTTACACAACGAATCTTGATCATAAATATTTTTTGCACTGAACTGTCAACTGAATCATTTCCAGTATTCAAAGAATCTGCTTTACTAAAAAAACATCTTCTACTACTCTGACGGTTCAGTTTCCCCAAACCAGAACAGAAAATGTATACCCTACAGCATTTTCAACCAGCCTACAAAAATACTTTTTCTCCCTCTTGACTGAGGTCAAACCATCTTTGCAAGACTAGTACTGTCACCTCACAAATTCTAGCTATGAATCCAAGAAGTCAACTCCCTCATCCATGTGCAATAATTGCACTTGCTCATTATCAGAAAAGTACAGCAATTTAGCCAAAATTTTCTGAAACAAGAGGAATTACAGATACTAAAAAAAAAAAAAAAAACATATCTGGCATTCACCAGCATGTGAATAAAAATTCTATGCTCATGTAGCATTTCTTCTGTATAGCTGTGTTCTGTATTGTCTATAAATTATTGTAACACAAGCATGTAGCGCAAGAAATACTTTACATTTAGAGAAAACTCATGTTTACTCAGTTTTCCTCACATGCAACACTTCATATTTGCCATTTACTATATGTATTTTATGTATTTGCTCAAATACACTAAAATTCATAGTTTACAGATTAACATTACATACTATACTGTCTAAAAACAATGTGAAAATAGAAACAAAATATATGAATATAATTTTGCCATAAGTTAAATATATTCCAGAACTGAAAACAACAAAATGTTCATATACTAAATCTCAAACATGAATAAACTTTAGGTCACTTACAAGAATAAAATTATAGCTGTTATGAAATGATGAAAGATACAAGAAAAAAAATGAGACGTACCAATCTGATCTTCAAATAGTTAGGACTTTCCATCTGAATACAGGATATCAAACCTGATTGTAGGCATAGTAGTTGCAAAGCCAGATTTAATTAAACTTTTTGAAAAGTCTCCTTTTTCTCATGTCATATAATATTAAATGTATGTGGTCAGAAGTTTTAAACTAGAATGCATCAGTTATTAAAATTTTTTTCTGATATTAGCATACTTTAACCAGTTTACGAGTATAACCAATACTTTTGGTCACTTTAGATAAGAACCAAAAAAAAAAATCTCTTATGGTGAACACATTTGCCTAAAATCCACACACTAATATTTTAAAATTATTTAGAAAACTGAATACTGGAAATATTTGAGAGAATCCTTTGTAAGCCCTTTTCAATAATTCATCTTCTTTTGAGTATATGTTCGTAGCACATTGAAGACATAACTGATCTAAGGACCTTGAAATCAAACTAAAATTCTTTGATTTTTCATTTGGTGGTTTGGTTATTTATTCTTATTTTGTTAACATCAATTAAATCATTCTGTAAATTTAATGTCCCATATAATAAAAATGTTCCTTGTGAAGCCTATTCAAGTAATCTTCTGAAACATTGAAAAACCAATAAGCAAGCGAAACATTTATATGAAATTTTAGTAAAAACAGCAAACTTAATATTTACATCTACTTCAGTATCACTGACATAAATAAGGAACAAGAGCAGTCTTACAGATGGAACTAAAGATTCGTTAATGAAAGTGAAAGAATTTATTTAATCCAAAATTTTACCAGTATTAGTTTTTTTATGTGGAGCATTATCAAGTAATTTCAAATTATGGATATGAATATCAGTATCTGATTGTAGTGAACTTAGTATATGTAATTCTAATATCTAATTAGACTTTATGAAAATTAATAATGATGATGCATTTGGTTTGTAAATAAGCCTGTTGTTGCATTTTAAGTACAAATTTTAATGTTTTTATTGCCTGATTTTTAATCATCTTTCCTCTATAATTCTATGCAGCTGTTGTTTTGTCTTTTCTCAAGACTTTTAGAACAACCATGAGAAGAGGCATTAGATTTCGTGAAGAATTATTGGCGTAAGTAAATAAACTGTTGATATTTTTAGAATGTTCTTTTTTTCTGAAAATAAGGATAAAGTTGTTGAAAGTGGTCTTTCTTCCAATAAATCTAAAGTTTATATATTAGATCTGTTATACAATGTGGAGCCAAAATTCTTGCCTTAATCTAAAGGGCTATAATATGGGGCATCATTTATAAACCGTATAACAACATAAATAATACTCCATGCCAATTAAACATAAGAACAATTACTCTTTATGATAAAAGTGTAAGTTTTTGTTGTTTTAAAAAAGTAAACTGCTAAGTTCCTGCAGGTACATTTAAACATGTCTGAAAAACAAAACATCATGTAGGTTAGTTAATAGACACACAAAATACATGTTTGCTAAAGTGCAGGCATAAACTTACCCTGGATAGAATTGAATAAATTGATTTCAGTAATCTATGTCTTGCTAAGACATTTTTGTTAGACTGTTTTGTTTGTTTGTTTTGTGCACAGAATGGGGGAGAAAATGTTTGTGAAAAAAGCTTCAAAATTTAATTGAAAACAGAATAGTACTGAAAAAACTTTGAAGAAATGTTATCTACAATTTTTCTGATTAAACCTTTGTTGGCAGCTCTGTCTAAATCTATTTATTTTCCAGGTTATAAGATTAAAGTTGAATATCTCGATTATTGGAAAATCTGGAAGTTCATTTAGAATTTATATTCTGGCAGACAAAAGTTTGAGAACGATGGCAGAACAATCATTAAATTAGAACATAAATATGTAGAAATAAACATTTCAGCAAGGGAATTACACTGATAAAAGGAATCTCTTGTTTTTTTGATTGAGATATACACCAACATGATCAGTAGTAAATATTTTGCATACACTCACTTGTTTTATACTGTGACAGAATTTTATTGCAACAAAAGTTGAACACCAACATCTTATATTTGGTTGTTTTTTTGGATGGCTCACAGAATATAGTGAACTAATGTATAACATTTTTAGCATTATTCAGTGGGTAGAAAAGCCAGATAAATTTTAATATAGTCTGCTCAGATCATGGAGATGCACAAAGAAAATCTTTCATATTCCAAGATTGTTAAGCAGGTCAAGTGTCATAAAAAGATTTTTTTATCCAGCCTGAAAGCTGTGAGAGCAAACAGGTGGCCACACCAAACACAATATAGTGGAAGACCTTGAAAAAAGTATGTTCAGACAATTTGGAAAATTAAGCATCTGTCCAAAATGGATGCGAGAATTGTCTAGAGATGTTTTTTTTTGATTTCAAATTGATGGGGTTTATGCGAGGAAGAAAACCTTTGATACTTGCAAGAATCAAAGGGCCTGACTTCATTTTGCAAGGACCATCTTTATTGGGTCTCGAAAATGTGCGCAAAGGTATTCTGTTCCAACGAAATACAGTTTAAGGGGCTTGAATCAGATGTGCAGCAAAGATTTGGTGAGTCATTCCATTCAAAGTGTACCAAACTGATGATCAGAGGTGTGGGTTCAGTATGGTATGGGGCTGTTTTTTTTTTTTAATTATTCAGTTTATTTTGGCCAATATTTGCACAGACTGGTGTATTTGCCTTGTGGACAACTGCTGTGAATTTGTTTGTTCTACACCATTCTTAAACGTTTGTCCACCGCTTTACGAGTTAAACCAGCATTCTCTTAAAATAAAACTATGCATTGACTGATTTCCCCATAAACACATTTATTACTTTTTTGCTTTTTAGTTAGCTATGAGCTCATTGAAACAGCAATAAATATAATGTAAAGAGTCACCAATTTCCATTGCTGAATGAATAAATCAAGTTTGTTTTACCTTTTAGCGTACTACCTCCTCCATATGATCCACAAGCAGACACTGTTGGCCAGGATGAAGATGATAGTAAGATACAAGTATTTTCTACCCCATCTACTGTACTCACTGCATAGAAATAGATATACACAAATATTTTCAAAAAAATCTGTTTATTTGAAATTGTCTGCAAATTTAAAAGCTGTTTCCTTCATGTTATTCTGATATTTTTTAACAAATTGAGGAGTTAGCAAAGTCTGATATAGAAATATAATTTCAAAAAATGGCTATGGGATAATAATAAAGATAAATAAATGAATATACAGGTGCATCTCAAAAAATTAGAATATCATGGAAGAGTTCAATATTTTTTGTCAGTTATTTCAGAAAGTGAAAATTGTATATATTCTAGAATGATTACATGTAAACTAAAATGTTTCAAGCATTTGTTAATTTTAATTTTGATAATTACGGCCTACAGCTCAGAAAAATAGAAAAGGCGTATCTCAAAATATTAGAATATTCCATTTTGAGTTTGAGTAAATCACTATTTATGCAGTATGAATACCATGAATCTCTCAGTCTGATTCAGTACACACAACCACAATCATGGGGAAGACTGCTGACTTGACAGTTGTCCAGAAGACACTCATTGAGGGTAAGCCACAGAAGGTCATTGCTGAAAGAGCTGGTTGTTTGCAGAGTGCTGTATCAAAGCATATTCACGGAAAATTGACTGGAAGGGAAAAGTGTGGTAGGAAAAGGTGCACAAGCAAGAGGGATGACCGCAGCCTTGAGAGGATTATCAAGCAAAGCCGATTCAAGAACTTGGGGGAGCTTAGCTTCACGAGGAGTGGACTGAGGCTGGAGTCAGTGCATCAAGAGCCACCACGCACAGACATGTCCAGGAAATGGGCTACAAGCATCGCATTCCTAGTGTCAAGCCACTCCTGAACCAGAGACAATGTCAGAAGCTTCTCACCTGGGCTAAGGAGAAAAAGAACTGGACCGACCGTTGCTCAGTGGTCAAAAGTAATCTTTTCAGATGAAAGTAAATTTTGCATTTCATTTGGAAATCAAGGTCCCACAGTCTGGAGGAAGAGTGGAGAGGCACAGAATCCAAGTTGCTTGAAGTCCAGTGTGAAGTTTCCACAGTCCAAAGTCAACGCAACCGTCTACCAGGATATTTTAAAGCACTTCGTGCTTCTGTCTGCTGACAAGCTTTATGGAGATGCTGATTTCCTTTTCCAGCAGGAATTGGCACCTGCCCACAGTGCCAAAACTACTAGTAACTGTTTTGCTGACCATGGTATTACTGTGCTTGATTGGCCAGCCAACTAGCCTGACCTGAACCCAATAGAAAATCTGTGAGGTATTGTCAAGAGGAAGATGAGAGACACCAGACCCAACAATACAGACCAGCTGAAGGCCGCTATCAAAGCAACCTGAACTTCCATAACACCTCAGCAATGCCACAGGCTGATCACCTCCATGCCACACCGCATTGATGCAGTGATTCGTGCAAAAGTAGCCCCGACCAAGTATTGAGTGCATAAATGAACATACTTTTCAGAAGTTCGACATTTCTATATTATAAATCCCTTTTTTGTTTTTATTGATCTTATGAAATATTCTAATATTTTGAGATAGTGGATTTTTGATTTTCATGAGCTGTAAACCATAATCATCAAAATTAAAACAAAAAAAAGCTTGAAATATTTCACTTTATGTGTAATGAATCTAGAATATATGAAAGTTTCACTGTTTGAATTAAATTACGGAAAAAAATGAACTCTTCCATGATATTCTAATTTTTTGAGATGCACCTGTATACACTAGTGTCCATTACTGTAGATTCACCAGGTAAAATGATTAAAGCATAAAAGAGGATATTCCATTGGCAAAAGTCTAAAAATAAACTTTTTCTTTACCTGTGTATTAAATTTATAACAATTATACATGGGTGTTTGGATAAAAAATGCTATTTTTGAGTGCTGAACAGTATTGCTCAAAATAAATGTAGTTTAATCTGAATAAAATAAAAAATATACTTATGGAAAGTAGTATATACATCGCATGTTACTCACCTGCTTCAGTTTTATAAATATTCGTTTTGTTTAGATCTTCAAAATTTCACAACCAGCTGACCAGGAAATATTACATATAATACCATTTGCTTTTCACTATGAGGACAGTCAAATGGGGGCATACATAATATACTAAACGTTTGAGTAAAAATTGTTTAAAAACTTTTTAGATATATTTTTAAGTAGATAAGAAAGTAAAAAGTATATACTTTATTTAAAAATAAATAAATAATTAGTGTCAAAATGAAAATTTAAGTCATGTATCTATGATAAGGCATGCTATCCAATTAATCTCTTTGGATTTTTAAAGTTAGCATACAAAATTAATTACTAGATGTTGCATATTTTGGAACTTAACGTCATTTGCTCTTGTAACATCATTTTGTGATGTCATATTTGGTAGGCTTTGTAGTGTGGATGACATTGCAATATTTGTAGAGCTTGCTGGAGATAGGCTGGTGAGAATATTTGTTGTGATTAAATAAATTTAAATGCTGACCTCAAACTTTGAGATAAATCTCCCAAAAGATATTACAACTAAAATTGATTATTTTATTTATTATTTTAGTAGAGTGAAAATTAACCATGACAA
Organism: Nautilus pompilius; assembly: GCA_018389105.1. Classification (NCBI taxonomy): domain Eukaryota; kingdom Metazoa; phylum Mollusca; class Cephalopoda; order Nautilida; family Nautilidae; genus Nautilus; species Nautilus pompilius. The sequence continues at coordinate 1,022,430 of JACATO010000605.1, read as the reverse complement.
AATAAATAGGACAATTAACAGGCTTACATATTAATGCTTGAATTTGAAAACAGTATGAGATTTTTACTTTTCTAGGAAAATAACTATTAAAACATATTAAATCTTACATATCTTCTAATTCTTTTCTTAAAAATATTTTGAACAACTTCAAAGATTTAAAGACTTAGAGTAGAAATAACATAATATAAAAATTGAAAAAAGTTATTTAGTAAATTTACACCACAAATATTATTTTATTTTTGAGCCACCACAGTTTTATAAATCATAGGAAAAATGTACTTTAATAAATTATCTTAGTAATAAGCATCTATTTCGTTTGAAAAATTTTGAAACCCCTGTTTTAATGCAACCATATCTAGTTCATAAGCCTAATAGGCTTATGATTAAATAGATTAAAAATTTTTTTTAAAAATTGAGTGATATTAAGTTAAAACAATAAATTATATTTACTATAACAAAAAGAGAATAGCCATAAATTTTAAGGAAGGCAGAGTGATGCAGCAGTTGACTGCCTTGCTTTGGTATACTTCCCTGGCATAGTTTTTTCTTGGTCTTCGTTACTTTCTAGCTACATGGATTTTCACTGGGCAATTTAGTTTCTTCCCACATCTAAAAATGAAGGGTTCTAATAGGGATGTTTGGGGGAAACTTCACCATCACTCCCTTGGAAGAAAAAGTACTATTATTAGCCAAGAACAGAGGTAAGACATTGAGTACCTCACTATTGTCATAGCAGATTGTAATGGGCTATCTGACTTAAAGATAGTCAGATACAAATTTAAAATGAGGCCTTAAATAGACACGTGAGTTAGGCCCGTACCAAGGATTCTGAGTGGTGGGGGGGGTCTTTTTGCAAAGGGTGGAACTAAATGCATGCAATGTAACATGTTATCACGCTATATCATGAAGTGATATAAATGAACACATACTGTATTTATTTTTGCATTCAATATAACAAAGAGCAACAAAATATCCAAAACAATACTAACCATGCAATTCTTATCACAAACACAATGGTAGAGTTAATATGGATAGAAGTTCTGCAACTGTGAGAATGTCTTTTCGGTCAAACATACTAAGCAATAGCCACTGCATGCAAATTGCATAATCCAGACTAAACATACATAAACAATACTATGTGCATTTATAGACTTTACATTAAGCCAGTAGGAGCAACATGATGGGATGAAATACTGTCATGTCCATGTACACGTCATGATGACATTATTGGATGTACCACAAAAAAAAAGAATAACCTGGTAAAATGGCAGTGAATTTATGATCAGTAAGTTCAAAGCAAAAGCCTGTTTTATATGCAATACAACTGAGCCCATCATCCTACTCAGGATTATATAATAACTGTCTACAGCAATCTTCTTTTATCTGTAATTATTAAGAAGAGACATTATATAACTTTCCATTAGACCTGCAACAGCTTCAAATGAAAATAGGGACTTTTGATGTAGTGTAAAAGGAATGTTTGCCCTACCTTGGCAGGGGCTGGATGCTACAGACTTGTACAAATGAGTCTCAACCTAAATCTTGTGAATCTAATCTGACAGGATGCAGTCATGATGCAATCTTTGTGGGTGCTTTTTGGCAAATATATCTACAACTTTATCCAAAGATATGTCCTTATTATAATGAATATGCAATAACGCCAGACAGCTCAATTGTTCCTTCCCCATAAAAGCCCTCAGGTAATTATTGAGGTGCCTCAATATACTTGCAGTACGCTCACATTCACAGGAGGTAATGGGCAAAGTGCATGCAAGCTGCAGTAACGTGTGGATGTTTGGATACATAATATCATCACATTCTTTGATTGCAGCAGCTGGTGTGCTGGGTCTTTTATCTTCAGGGACCTTGTCATACCTGCAGAGATATCCAACACACAGTTTAAATGCACAAGAATTATCAGTAATCATCTAAAGCAGTTTAACTGTTAATAAGATAATTTACCTCATTTTCAAATGAGTGAGCTCTTGTGGAACAAGATCTGAGGAGGGGAGATCCTTCGCATATACTTCTACCATCCTTGATGTGTCAGGCAGTTGCTGGCACACAACCATTGGAACTAACCCCAGAAGGGAGGAAGCAGTGGCAGGCAGCCAGAACTGGAGCAAGCAGAAATTTATTGATCACATAATTTCAGTTAGGTCCTAAACTAACAAAAAGTGATATCAGTCTCCAAATGTCTATTGTCTATGAACTAATGTGGTCTCATGTATATCTACAGTGTATAAATGCTAATAACTTGTAACAAAATACACATGATACTAACTCATCAACAAAGTATATCTGTACTTGAAGAAAACAAAAAATTTTAAAAATTCCTTGGATATGAACTTACGAGAGAACTGTGCATCCAAGTCACTGATCACATGGTCCAGGAATGATATGACTGCATTCACCTTGTAGTGGTCACTAATGCAATCAGTAGGTATGTTGTTACAATGTTTTTGGTATTGAGAAATATGAGGTCGGCATGGTCATACACTACTGTAAATGATTCATCAACATTCTCTCTCTCTGCTGCATATACTTCCCTGATATCAGCAATCTGCAGAGTAAATTATGTATCAGAGAAAATACATCTGTTCAGAAGTAACAAAAACATGAAAAATATTATCATTTACTGAATAAGTAGGAACACTATAATTGTAAATAATAAGATTACTGGTCTTACCATTGTGTGTGCTTGGATAATATCCAAGGTGGTACTCTGAAGCTTAGTGGTGATTCCTGACAAATGGGACAGGTATTTATAAATCATCATGAATATGATGATGAAGTCAAAAGAAGTGATGCTTGCTAGAATTTTTTGTGCCTCACTTCTACTTACCGTGTCCCAGTCAGTGAAAAGCTGGTACTTATCAAGGTGCTGTCTATATCCAATTACTTCAAGTGCCTCAACCACGTATACAAATGCTTGGTAAGAGTGCTGGTATGCACTTTGACGTTCAGCCCAGCGAGTTTTGCACAAATCCAAAAGTACTTTCCTTCTGCTGCCATCCTCAACACCTCTTCTTACTATCTCTTCCAGAAGACCTGATCTCTTGGGACTAAAGAGGAAAAAAGTACAGCAGTGCTTAAGTCTGTCAATCACATTACGAACTTCTGGCATGGCACATGCATGACTTATCACCAAAATTCAAGCAATGTCTACTGCAGTGGATGTGGCAAGGGGTGACACCTGTCTGATTTGAGCCTGCACACCTACTTTGCTTGAAGCCATGTTTGAAGCACCATCATACCCTTGCCCATGAATATTTTGCACAATCAGCTCGAGTTCATCAAATGCATGCAGAATTTCCTGAGCCAGATATTCAATGGAAATCCACTTCAGAGGAATAAACCTTAAGAACTCCTCTCTGATATCTCCTTTCTTGTCAACGAACCGCGCACAAAGGGCAAGATGTTCTGCATTGTGGCTTGTGACCTCTTCTGCAAGGATGATGAAGAACCTGGCTTCCTTTACTTCATCCACTATTTCTGACAGGATAATATCATGATCAAGAATCTCAATTATTTGATTCTGAGTGTTTGGAGAAATGTACGTTGCATTATTCATGGATGGAGATAACAAGTGATTCCTAAGAGTGGTGTTGTGATTTGAAATCAGATGAAGTATACTCAAAAAGTTGCTAGGATTACCTGGTGTAGCTTTCGTGACTACCTCAAAGTGCTATACATTGGTTCTGCAACTGCTTTAACTATATCTGTTTCGTTGTAAATTAGCTGCTTTTCTGTTGTCCATAAAATTCTGTATGTTTGCATTTGGCTGCTCTATTGCTCTCAAAACTCATCTGCCAGTTGCTGTGCCTCTTTGTGATATTTTGTGTGTTCATGTTCTCTACACTTTTCTGACTTTTTATGCCATACAGTAAAAGATTTATTGACAAACTGACCTTTGTTCAAGTAATTATTGCAAAACAAGACACACTTGATGCAAAAGGCACCATCTAGATGCATACTATACACCATGGCAACTTCCTATAAAGGTAGTGGGGAAGATATAGTCGGGTCTGGTACTTTGTGATGTTTCAGAAGCAGGTATTTGTCCCTGGAACTCAATCCTTCAGTTGCTTCTTTGATCTATTTTGCTGTCATTGTTGCTTGAACAATGTGGCAAATGTCATAGGAAGATGTTTTAAACACTGTTTAAATAGAAATTTAATATTTTAAATTCTCAGCAAACATTATCTTTTGGCAAAATAGCTGATTGCTGATCAAAAGATATCTCACCACTTTCAGAATGAATGGCCACTGTTTTAGGTGAGACTCTGCGGTTCAAATCACAAGAAAATTAATTATAACATACTGACTGTAATCGAAAACAAGAAAAAACATTATAAGTGCCACACAGATCAACTTAGATAAATGGTATACCTGTCGAAATCATTAAAGCAAGCATAATTAAAAGCAATTTACAAATAATCTAAACATCACTTACTGACTCTGACTCACTGTTGGAGCCAATGTCGGCCACTCAGTTCACTCATATACACCCGTATTGTCCCACGAAGTCCCTGTCCAGCTTTTCTATGATCCGCTCCCAGTGGTGCCAACGAACCCCCCCTGGGTGTGATTGATTTTGAATTTACTGTACCAAGAAATAAGGCTATAGACTTTAGAGTCTTTTTAGACCACTTAAGACAAAAAGTAGTAGATAGTAGATATTTTTAGAGATAAGAAAGAGTTATAATTTTATTTTGACTTTGATCTTAAAGATCATTTTAAAAGCTAGCCAGTGATATGCCAGTTCAATTTATAGATATTACATTAAAACTGCCAGACGTCTTTGAAAAATTGATAAATACTCTACTAAAAGAATAATCCTATACAAAAATATCTGAGTTTATAAAAAAAAAATGGTATTAAACATACAAAATAAAGATAAAACAAAAATTTTTTATGGAGTATTTTTGTTTAGTTGCACCCAGTTAGTATTATTATAGGGTTATAAAGTATAGAAATTATGAGACAAAGTTAAATATGAATAGAATAAGTTGTTCAAAATATTTTAAAAAAATTTTAAATTATTTATTTTTTTCCTAGTAATTTTAACTAAATGTCTTTTTTGGCAAACTAGGAGATTTTGAATATTATTAAGATCATGAATTAAATTTACTTAGCTTTTTGTGTAATTTTGATACCACCATCTTTATATCTAATCGTGCTTATAGCATGCTCGATAAACCTTATTAATAAGTTTTGGTTTTTCTGACTGGATTTAATATTAAGTTTAATAGTTTTCTTAGACCACAACAATTATATTCTAGTAAATGTTTTTTATTTAGGTATTTATCCAAAGAAAACATGGCAGTATTCCTAAGATGATTGTACAAGGTGTTTCAGATGAAATGTCATGATTTTACACATTTATTACAAACAAACTATTAATGACATAAATATAAAACTGGTACAACTATATAGCAGAAAGTTTAACGTTTGTTTCATGTAAGGGTATGTTCAAGATAATCACCATTTTGATTAAGCATAGTTCCTATACATATGTAGATGTCTATAACTTTTCCCAAAATGTCTTGACTAATATGGCGAGTGCAATCCTGGATTGCTGTTTTGAGGTTGTTGACAGTCCTGGGGCAGTCTTGTAGACTTACTCATTGGAGTGCTCCCCATAAGAAATCGTATAGATTAAGGTCTGGGCTTGTTAATGGGCAAGGGGCTTTCATGAAAGCCTGCAGGAAAACAATTTAAGATGACCCTGCCACTGAGTTGGGAAGGGAGATAATCATCATGTGGTGTGTGGACACATCCTGTGAACTCAATGGAAAATGTTGATATTGCAGTTCAACAAAAGAGATTGTCTATAGCAGTGGTCCCCAACCCTTTTTTTGCACCGTGGACCAATTTCACATTGACAATATTTTCGCGGAACGGTCGTTATGTTCATTATAAGTAGTCTATATTTAAGTCTGCTTAAATGTACGATATAGTAATATTTTATTCTACATACATAATAATTAAAGAGTAAAGAATTTTGTAAAACCTTGCCTTATAGGAAATCTTGCAATAGAAAATACACACGTTATGGGAAAAATAGGGTTAGGTGCAGATCTCCAAAAATATTCCTCATAACCGAAACAAATACACTACTTAGCATAACACAAAGGATAGCCTAGTGAAAATAAATGTTAAATTCCTATCTAATAAGGAAGAAATAACGTAAATTAGACAAAAAAAAAATGACAATAACTTGATAAAGGAAGTGCTGAATGACGAAGACAGGGGCTGCATGTCAGCATCATCATCTGCATCTTCTTCGGGTGCGTTCGTTGGAGAAGGATTCGTTCAAAATGCTTCATAACACCCAGCTTCTCTTCAAGTGTTATTCTTTTATGATCACCATCCGCAATTATATCACCAGGACGTTTCTTGGCAGCACTCTTGTTCATAGACTTTCCCATGTTTATGAGTTTTATAGATTCGATCTATAACTCGTGGAAGTTACCGAATGGCTCTCCCCTCTGCTGACTGCTCACACGCAGGACTTTTATAGCCCCCATCTATAAGCAAGCTATTTTCACAATATACAACACCGCTAAGGGTGACTTTTTATTTGCACAAACAGAACAATGGGCAACACAGAAAAATATGCGAAAACAGCGAAAATTACGGAGTTCAACTCCCACTGCTGTTCGAATCAGGTGCGCGAATGAACAGAAGGTATGATGTTGTGGATGCTCACACGCCGCACAGCGCAGCGCGCGAAATTGAAATTCGCATTATAGCCAATACATACATTGTAAAGTTCGCGTTTTACAAGTAGTGTTCCCCTTTTCATCAGTCGCGTTATTGCCAATTCGCGTTATAGCAGAACTAATTAGAAGAATGGTTCAGTGAATCAGTGGGAGCCCTGGGCTTGTTTCCTTGCAAAAAGCTGCTCCCAGCGAGGTGTGATGGAAGACAGCGACACCCAAAGTGTGTTCCTCGTGTCCAGTCTGTTCCATAATTTCGTCTTTGTTGCAGGTCATTGAAGAAAACCCCGCTCTGCGCAGGTAAGACATTGGAAATGGAAGCAATGTTTTCAAGGCTTTCGTAGCTATCTCAGGATATTTGGTCTTGATTTTTATCCAGAAGACCAGCAGAAATGAAGTTGCCTCAAACATACTTTTAAACCCACCGTTATTTGCAGGCTCAAAGAGCTGATCTTGTTCCTTCACTGACATGGACGATTCGTCGTGGACATTCACAAATGGGTCAGGCATCCATTCCTTGGCAGTTCTTGGGTATTTTGTGGTTGGGAAGTTACGCTCTAATTCCGTCGACAGTGAAGTTAAGTGATCGCGCACCAGCTGGGAGAAGGTCACATCTGCCCAAGTCTCTTCCAAAATCCCTGCTAATGTTGGGATCATGTCACATACACCCCTGCCCACTCGCCGGCACCACAGTTTCAGTTTGGCTTTGAATGCAAACACTTTATCTGCTATATTAAAGACAGTTGTCATTCTCCCATGAAGTGACAGATTGAGTTCGTTGAGCAAGTTGAATATATCACACAGGTAAGCGAGTTTCGTGATACACTCCTGGTTACTGAAGTGTGCTGCCAGTGGTGACTTTTCCTGAAAGAAACTTATGCAGCGGCTCTCGTAACTGAAACACCCTGGCCAGGGATTTCCCCCTTGATAGCCCCCTTACTTGTGTGTGTAAAAGAAGGCATTTGTACTCTGTACCCATTTCGTCGCACAGCTGCTCAAACAGATGCGAGTTAAGTGCGTTTGCTTTCATGTAATTGATAACTTTAATAACGTCATTCAATACATTGTTAAGTTCAGGGGACATTTTCCGGCTAGCCAGCATTTCAATGACCAATCTAATTTGGCTGACATGTAGTCATTCACACTGTCCCCGTTATGTTAATCGTCAGCGACAGTGCACACAATATATCCTCATGCACATCATCTTGAAATAAATATTGCACATACACAAGCATTATTGCTTTGTTATTGAAATCGGTAGACCCGTCGACCTGTATGGCATACCACGGTGACTCGTTAAGCTTCTCCAACAGTAGTCCTTTGATATCCTCTGCTATTTCATCAATTCTCCTGGTAACAGAGGTAGCTGAAAGAGGAACTTGTGCTATTTTGTTAGCTGCAGCTTCTCCCAATAATTCGCGGCAAATGTCCATAACGGCAGGTAGAATCAACTCCTCACCAATAGTAAAAGGTTTCTTACTTTTAGCAATACGGTTAGCCACTAAAAATGACGCTCTCAATGCAGCCACATTTATAGATGTGGTGGCTTTCTGCACTCGCCTTTGTCCTCCTTCACGTTTCTTTCGCTCAAAAAATTCAACAAGTTTGTCTTTAAGAACAGGGTGCTTGGACTCGATGTGCCAAAGATGTTTTGAGGGCTTCATTGCATTGTTAGATAGCTTCTCTTCACATATCACACACAGGGGGGATGGAGCCTGTGAATCACCCATCACCATAAAGCCATATCTTAAATACGACTCATCACATTTCCTGTTGGAGGAGGGCCTCTTTTTTTTTTTTAATGGCTTCAGGCGCAGACTCTGCACTATCTTCTTTAGGCCTTTTATTCCCAATTCCCTTTCCGAAAGAGCTCTCGGGCGATTTTTGTTTGTCCATGTTAGCTAGTTGTAAATTGAGTCACTACACTTGAAGGTTCGATAATCGAGAAATTATAAGATTGAATTAAATTTCTAATCTTATACAAAGTTTTAAAATCTCATATGATTATAAATCCAATCATAAAAGTTGAAATACACAAGTAAAATCACTAATGATTTTATAAATCTTAATTACAATTATAATCACTAATAATTACAATAATCACTAGAGTGACCAGAAGTTGTGCTAAAAAACGCCAGAAATTTAAAATATTAATTGAGAAGAAAGATGAGCTTAAGAAGATGGAAGAGGGCTAGAAGATTAATCAACACACATTTTATTTGGGTAATCAGAAGCTGTTTTGTGAGGCTATCTATATGGAAAAATATGGGAAAAAATGTACAAAAATATATGGAAAAAATTATAGTGTGAAGCAATTGAAAATTCTTACTTTTAAAAGAATTTTGTGTCAGAACAATTGGTTCTGTACACCGCCGCTACTTGATGAGCACGTGGTCTGATGGAGCGAGTGGCTAGGTGGTGGGGCCATGCCTTGAGCCAGGAAAGAGAGAGAGAGAGAGGAGACCAGTAGTGGCTATTTATGCCAATCTGCCATGAGCGTGCATGCGTGCGCGGTGACCGGATACACCCCACAATCATTTCACATGTTACAGCCACACATTTGTAGAAATAAATTTCGTGTCAGAACAATCATTTCACATTTTCTAACACTTGCTTTCCTTTTTCTTTTTACGATATTTTAAAATGTAAAATATTTTTCACTGTGGGCTGGTGGTTGGGGACCACTGGTTCATAGTACTTCCAAGTAACCATTTTTCTCAATGTAACCATGAAAAGATAGAAGGGCTCTTTCACTCCCTCTTTGGAGATGATGTGCAGACCAATATCTTTTGGATATAGAGCAGTGTTCTGCTAATCTCATGCAGGTTGTCAAGCACCCAAAATGTTATATTTTTTTCTGTTGGCTCTGCCCAAAATTTTTCTGCACAACTTTGTGTCAATGAATCACTCAACAAATTTAGTTTGCTGCTGCACAGACAGTCTGCCATCCGCCATGTTTTTTTGCATCCAAATGCATTGCCGGTGAACAACAAATGGAACATGACACATGACTATGCAAAATAATAGTTTTCCCTTTATAGTGCACCAGTCTTGTGTTTGTGTCATTGGTAGTTTGTTAATAATAAATGTTGTAAAATCATGCTATCTTATCTGGAACACCCTGCATATATTTCTGAAGATGCTGGATCACTTTTTATTCCTGAGACAAAGACAAGCAGTTTACTACAAATTTTACATGTTCACTTTAACATTATTCTATCATTCTTCCTGGTAACCTGTTATTCATTTTCTTACTATTTTTAGTCTAACATTTAAAACTAAATTTTAGGCATTTTAAATATTTAAATAGGTCTAATTCAGAATAAAACAGAGTATATATTTAACTGATTCTTATTTATCAGTTTCATCTTTAGGTTTATTAGAAGATTTTATTGATGATTCTGTATGGAGTTTTTTTTTTTAGTCAAAGACAGTGAACAATTTATTAGGTTGTTACAAAAGTTTTGTCAGTTTTTTTACTGCAACAATGAAACTTCATATCATTGCTGAGCGTGAAGTTTATAAATTGAAGTAAGTTCCATTACAATCAATACACTTCTGGCAATGAATTACAAGCGCATTTATACCATTTTGAAAAAATCTGGATTTCTGGAGTTGATAAACTGTTGGAAGGCAGTTTCATTGCTGCTTGGTTGGAGAAGGATTTTATATGGAGGAAGCTGTCGATGTGTTTGAAAAGGTGGTAGTCTGTGGGGGGAAGGTCTGGTGAATATGCTGGGTGAGGGAGAACTTCGTACCCCAATGTGTTCAGTTTCTGTAGAGTCATTTTTGCAGCATGGGGACGAGCATTGTGGTGGAGCAGAATTGGGCCTCTTCGATTCACCAATGCCGGCTATTTTTGGGAGAGTTTCTGATGAACAATGTTTAATTCACGACAGTACCTTTCAGCTGTGATGGTTCCACCAGGCTGCAAGAAGTTATAGTGGATGACACCAGTTGCACTTCACCAGACAATGACCATGACCTTCTTTGGATGAAGGATGGGTTTTAGAATGTGGTTAGGTGACTTGTCTGTGTCGAGCCACTGTGCTGGTCGCTTGTGATTGTTGTAAAGGATTCATTTGTTATCACATGTAATGATTTGGTCAAGAAATGGATTGTATTTGTTTCTTACAACAAGCCAAGAGCAGATCTCCAATCGACAATTTTGTCGCTGTTCATTCAACTCGTGAGTCACCAACTTGTCAAGCCTTTTCACCTGGCCAATTGCATTGAGATGCCGGGAAACAGTTGCAGTGCTTACATCAAGGTCTCCAGCAATTTCTCGCACTGTTTATTTTAGATCAGCTTCAACTGAGGCTTTCAGACGGTTGTCATCACAGCTGGAAGGATGTCCGCTACGTTCCTTATCTTCGAGGCTCATGTCGCCTGATTGAAATTTTGCGAACCATCATTGTACTGTGCGCTCATTTGCTGTGTCCTCGCTCCATGCTTGGTTAATGTTACGAGTTGTCTCGCTCGCTTTGGGGCCTGGTTTGAACTCGTGAAGCAAAATGGCATGAAAAACCTTTCTATCCATGCTTTGCTCAGAACCCTGAAAAAATATCCATATAATGAATTTAAAAAGGTAGCTTTTATATAACGTATGCCAAAGCTCACGCTACAAAACGATATATAACTTATCTACACCCACCTTCACAAGTGTGCAAAAATGAATCCTAACTTGACATAATATAAAAACCAACAAAACTTTTGTAATGACCTAATATATAGTGATTATCAAGATTAATTTTCTTCTCATAGTCGTGAAATTTACAGAAAGAAGTGACTGTAAAAGTGGAGGCTGAAACTAAATCTGAAACAACTTTTTTAAAAAAAATATTTTAAAAAATGACTGAATAAAAAACCTATTGGGAAAATGATAGTAATGATTGCCATTTTTTTATCTGTGGAAATAATTCTACTTATACATATGTTGTAAAATCTATGATTTAAAACTACACTAAATTGTATATTTTAGGGAGTGGATTTTCTACAGATAATAAATACATTAAAAAGTGAAAATTTAGAACTATCTATATTCGATTTTTCACCTTTTAATTTTGCTCTTATTATTTCACAAACATTCTGTGTAGAATATATAAAAGATGAAATGATATCACTATTCCAAAAGATATTGATTCAAATTTTTAAAATTTGTTTTTGATAACTTCCTGAACGATGTAAATTAAACAAACCCTGAATCATTTTATGTTGGAGGTAGACATAACATTGATACTTTTTATGTTTTAAAAAATTATCCCAACTTTTCCAGATAAATCATTAGAAATAATTCAAACTTTATTATTCTCTTTCTGTTATCGAAAACAGACCTCCATCATATTTTGGATGACTAGGTTTGTAAAGATATCAATTTTGATTAAGTTAAATATTTTGTAAAGAAGTGCTAGGAATCAAAATAAACATTTTCAATTCAAGACAAATTATTTAATATATCAGGAGATATTAATTAAAATTTCATGAATTTTAAAAATCTAGCTTAATGATATTTTTATATATTAAATAATGATTTATAAAATAAAAATCAAAGAAGAGAGGGTTAAAAATGGATGATTTGATGTCATCTAAAGAGAGATTTAAAAATAAATTTTAATGCAAAAATAGGTTACCAAGATTTATATACTAAACCAACTAACTTATTTCAGAAAATTATAAATACAAATAAACAGATATTGCTGGCTTTTCAAAATATAGAAATAGTACCAGTAACATCTCAAAAATTAATATCATGGACTTGCCTATTCCATTATCAATATTTTTTGTTGCTCCACCTTTAACACCTAACAGGTGCTTTTCTAAAATAAAAGTAGATACAACGTTTATGATTTGACCATTTTTCTTTGAGAGTGGGCAAAATTAAGCACAAACCATGGGGGAAGAGTGAAAATACCTTAAAGCATCATTGGATGCCAGATTTGGGCACTTGCCAAAATTTAGTGATAATTATTTTTTTAAAACACTGATATCAAAGAAGTGGCCACAAAATATAAACAAATAATATAATTATAAATAGAAATATTTTTTGATGAATATGTTCTTTTATCTATTGATATTATGATGTCCATGATTTTGACTTTGATGACTAGTACCACATTATTATTATAAATAAACTATACAGACAGTAATCAAGTGGTAATGGAAACATTACCTCAAGTCTGATGTATGTCTAAGTAGTACTGTTATTATAGGTTAAAAAAATTATGAATTTAATTAAAATTTTGGTTCTTTTTCAAGTGATTTTCATATAATTTTATTTCAAACTTATTAGGTTTGTTTGAATTCTCTTAGTTAAAATGTCAGTAACATTTTCAGGAAGACCACAACCATCAAGGCAATCTTCAAGATCATCATCACCAACATCACTGAGACGAAAACAACCTGCAAAATTAACATTATCAGAGTCATTACCACCAGAATCATCTGTAACATCATCATCAGATCTATCTGGATTAGAATGTTCACCTGGAGATTTAAAGTCAACACCACAGTCCCTTCCATCATCATCAGGAGGTAAAATTTAAAAAAACCATCAAGTAACTTTCAGTTAAATTATGATGAAAGCTTTACATATATTTTGGTACTATAATTTTGTTTGTTACACATTATTTTTGTTTTTTCGAAATGTCATATAGATGATAATTGTAAAATTATCAGAATAACATGAAATTAGTAGGAATGCAATAGTAGCTATTGGTTTGAAAACAATCTTTATTTTTTGTGAAAATCAAACATTTTGAAAATCTTTTTATATAGGGTACTGTGTTTTGCACATTGAAGAAATATCTTTTCATTACTTTTGGCTGAAATAGCACTTGGTGAGAGGCCAGATCAATCCAAGATGAGGAATTGAATGTTCTTACTAAGACTCTTCATTTTCAGATGTGGGGGGTGGGGTGGACTACCTGAAGGAAAGCCATGCATCTGGCTGGGTTTGTGAAGAAAAGTTAGCATAAACCATAGTATATGGGTATGCAAAATGGATTTGGTCCTGCCTGGGATTTTAAGTCAGGCTCTAAAAGTTAGCAGTCTGTTAGACCAACAACTGGCCAACTGCACCACTCTTCAATGTTGTATAATTACTTTTTTTTAATCTTGATTAACTTGTTTTGTATCTGATTTTTTACATTTCAGTACTATTTATGTGCAATGATTAAATGTAGGACAAGAGTAACAACAGTTACTATTGAACAAATTAATTAATTTTAATTCATTTGAAAAAGGAAAAAAATGTGTATTTCTAGAATTAATAATAATCTTTATTGTTTTAGAGAGTTTGATATTTTCAAAAGATTATCTAAAGTTTTTTTTTAGTTTTAGCAGGCATCTTATCCTACATATGTTGTTATTATATTATACTAAACCATAGCCATAAGTGCACAACCGAATTTTATTACAGGCCACATCTGTAAAAAAAAGTTACTTTAACTTAATATTTATAGTGGACTGCTCATTACAAAACGATAATTAGACTTAGCTGCAATATACATATGCAGATTAGACATTAAATATTAATACATTATTAATAATTGTTGTTTAGTAGAATAAATATTGCAGGAGTAATTAATAAACAGTGAATTTAATCACATTCCTTACAATATCTACTTAATGTGGCTCAGTGCTGCCCATTGACATATTGAGGTATGGTATCGAAATCTGGGAGAGGTGAAGTAACAGTGGGTGAAAAATGGGAAAAATCAAGTCAAAAAAGTTGTAAAAAGTATTTATAATATATTGAAAATTGAAATTGAAGTAATTCGTTGGGCTATAGATTGCATGCATATCTCTGCTATAACTAATTTACAGAAAATTTAATAATGTTATTTTTTCAACTTTTTTACAATTAGCCACGTATATGCATAAAAGACTTGCTTAGGAAAAAAAACTGTGTTAAGTTCTAAGCTTTCACTTTCCTTGAACTAAAGCAAGTTTACCAAGGCAAATATTAGCTACATCTTTAAAAAGAGAAAGTCTTCCAAACTAATACACTGATTTATATAATTTAAATGATCTGAGAATCATGCTAATAAATTTTAGCAAACACCCATGCCTTTCATTGTTTTCACTGAGCCTTTATTCAAGAAATACACTAAATCCTTTAGAGAAACCTGAAGAGATAGGTTAAAAAGTATCTCTCTTTGAATGGGATATCTTTTAAAATGTGGAAAAACTATAAAAGTGCTTCTTCAAAATGTATGCTTAGAAAAACTTTAATGAATGATAATTAATTTACTATCATTCTTCAGGCAAAGTAAATATTTTTGCAAAAACATCAGATGAATTTCCTTTAGCTAATGTTATTTCCATCAAGTGTACTTGCAGTATGTATGGATGCTATCTACATTTATCACCACTAAATATTACAAATTGCCAAAGGTTGATTTTTTAAATAAAAATACTTCTTGATTCTATGTGACTGACCTACTCAATATTTTGATGAAAATCTTTGATTTTCCTTTTTAGTAAAATCCAGAAAAATTTAAAAAAAAAATGAAATAAACTATAAATAGAAACTTTATAAATATCAAGTTAATAGTCTTCCAATAGTAGAGCCATGTCTTTAACTCTGTTATTTTGATAGTTAGAGAAATAATTGTTTTTAATTTATAACTGACTGTATTAAGGGGATGTTTAAAATGGATAGCCATAGGCAAACAGTGTTTTATATCTTTACAAACAACTTATTTAGTGTTCAGAACACTAATGCAAATATATAAGCATAGGAAGTGTGCCAAATCGGTCTTAATAAAAAGTTTATTCCTTTTAGACAAAATACATGCTTTTAAAAAAATGTTTTTTTTTAACTTCTGTACCATCCTCTCTTACTACACATTTCAATTCTTTTTTAGTGATTCTGTGGTTTACTTGGACACTTACTATTGGAATTACAGATGCACATATGCATGTTAATTTTTGGCTACACAAGTAATAGGATGTACCTGCATTTAATTTTAGGTTTAGTGTGAATAGCAAAAACTATTACAAGATTTTATAATTGCATAGTTATTTTTGTAAGAAGTAAAGTCAGAAATATACTACTAAAAATGGCTAAGCATCAAGGGATACAACATCAATTTTATAATGTATTTTAGGTGCCATAAGAAAATGAAAGTTGGAATGTATATAAACTATAAATTAGGGAGATTAATGTCAGTAAATGTCAAGGATACTATTAAATAATGTCATCACAAGTTAATGGAGCACTTCTCAAAGCAAAGCTTTTTAATTATTGAGAGAGAAAGTGCAAAATCTGACATTTTTCTCCAAACTGGAAAATTCCTGTTCTGCATTTATTCAGTATCTTTCTATGAGAGCCTCCAGCATGAATGACAACTTGGCACTGGCATCTTATGCCCTGATGAGTCTTTCACTATGATGACATCACCAAGTTCCTGATGTACTTTAGCACAGAATGTTTTTCAGTAGTAGTCTGAAGCATGTTCAAAACATGTTTGATTGGATTAAATGTCTGGAGAATAAACTGTCAACTCCATATGGATTATTTTCAGCTGCTCCAGGTACTGGTCAGTTATCCAGAGAAAATTTGGACAAGTGTTATCATTTATGCAAATGAAGTTACTTTAAATATCACCAGCAAATGGTTTTATATAAATATCAAAGATCTCATTCTTGTACCTTATACCTGTCATGATGCCATTCTTTAATTCTTGCCATTCCAATTAATATTTCCCAATATCATCAATGAACGACTTCCATAATGGTTATGTTCAACAGCATTTTTATCTTGAAACCTATTCAACAACCTTCTCTACAGTCTGGCATGCCAATCTATAATGTCCAGACCAAAAGGTGGACATTTCTGTGAAAAGTACTGGGGCCAGACTCATGCTATACTTTACAAGATCTACAACACAGTCCCATTGCATCCTACATTTACTTCTGGTTAGTAGCATATGGATAAATGTTTTTCATGACTGCATACTATTAATTCAAAGCTGACTACATAAGTTTGTGTCCAGACATTGACACTTGCTGCATTTTCGAGATCAGATGTTAATGAGTTGGTATCTGGAAATGGTTTCTTCTTGATTAAAAGACCTAAAAGTGACCCTGGCAATGCATTGTTGACTTGGGATGACATCTAGCAATTCATAGTTTGTTGATAATCATTTTATCCTTAGCAAATCTTTAGTAGCATAAGTTTTGCTACCAATTATTAGTGTTGTCTATCACAAGTTTTTTTTAAAAATCACACATCCTTTGCATTTAAAATGAAAAATTAAATGAATAAATGTATAAAGTAATAAAACAAAGGTTTAGATAAATAGAATGAAGAAAATAGTTGCCTTTAGATTTTAAGCAAAGTTGATAAATGACAATCACCTGAGAGATTTTAAGATCAAATTATAAATTTTATTATTGGACACATCTGTCGATATTAAACAAAGAATATAAATATTTTTTTTTTTTAAATTTGCAAATATGATTACAATGAAACTGTCAGAATAGTTATACTATTAAAAGGCATAACTCTTACTTCGGAGAAACAATTATTATTTAATTAAATTTAAAATGTTATCTATCTATTACATGTTAGGAATTAGCATAAATGTCTGCTAGTCATTAAGATATGTTTCTCATTATTATGTATCATGATTTTATTTGATTTTCTGTCATTCTGCTTAATAAAATTATATATACACACACAGTATATTAAATTTTTGTTGATGTTTTATTAGTTTAAACATTTCTAAAAATTTGAGATTAATAATAATTTACAAATCTTATTACTATAAAATGAGCTGCCAAGATAGACAATTTTCCCTAGAAAGTGTAAATAAATATGCCTTTATGTGTTGTGCCTTTAATAATTGATCTGATTATGAAGGAAGGTAAAACAACTGAATACCAATGTACTGATTGTCATGCTACAGAATGGCTTGCTATCTGCAGAATTTGCACTGACTGCTAACACATTCTTTAAACTATTGCAAACTTAATATCATTAAGTTGACACTCAATGCAATATTTCCAGCATTGATTTTGGAATTTGGACAAGCTGCTTGATTGATATTAGTGACAAATGTAAATAAAGGCCATTGCAACATGCATAATGGTAGCCCAGTATTTGTAGTGAAGTCAAATTTTTGGTCTTGAATAAGGTTGGAAAGGCTTTTGACTGAGTGTTTTTGCAAGAGCTGTCAAGCATGACAAACTTTGAGAATTTTTGAATAGTAATACAGTATGACACATCTTGCATTTATTTACTGATGTAAATTCTACCAGTCCAATATCAATTTTTGGAATAACTCTTTGCCTATATTTGACTAAGTAATAAAAATGTAATTTTATAAAAATATTCAATGCTCATAAAATTTTGAGAGTATTTTAAAATAAATCTTTTAAAATTTTGCATACTTGCCAAACTGAATAATTTCAACAAAATAAATATGGACTATTAATTATAGAAGATTCATTAAAATGTCAGAAACAGTGAAATTATGCTGTGGTAATGTGTCAGAAGGACTATTTTAATTTTTTTCTTTTCTTGGGCATGGAAAATTATATTTATACTTCTATTTTTTTCAAATTTATCAGCAGTTTACACAAAACCAAATTGTCATCGAAAGATTCAATTTGGTACACCACAAAATACTTACTACTGCTTTCAATGAACTAATAAATTATTTTATAACTTTGTATTTACAAAAATCAACAAATTTCTTAACATTTGAAGAAACCTTTTAAAGTTTGATGGTGCTTCAGCATTTAAAATTTTTAGAATCGTTGTTGTTACCTGAGAACTGCTTCTTTGTCAACACCTATGAATGTCTCTTAAATTTTGGATTTAGCCTTTTATTCTAAGATTTGTCATTTCTTGCCAGATCTGGTTTCGGACCTTTGTCCAGTAATATTTCAGACTTGATAAAGTGTGTGTGTGTGTGCGTGTGCGCGTGCACCACTTTGTTGCCTCTTTACAGTGTCCAGCTGAATTTAGAATTAGTTGCTTTTTCTGATTTTTATAACAAAATTTGGTTGTGGCATGTTTATTGGGTGCCAGATGTAGTTTGTTTGTACATCACTGGTTGTCACATTCATGTTTTTACAGTACATTGTTTGATTATCATTTCAAAATGCATTGATGATTGGCTTCTTACTGATAATCTCAAATATACTTACTCTTTGTCTGCTGTTGCTATCCATTAACTTGGAAAATACTTTTGCCTGAGGGATGTGCTTTATATATTATTATAGTTAGTTATGTTAAGATATATATTTTTTTATAATAATGAAGTTTCAGAATGCTTGATAGCATAAAACTGAAACCTTAAAGTGAACAGAAATATAATAACCACGCTGTACAGCCAACTAATAGACTCTTGAATCTGTTAAGTTAAAATTTCTTTGCAATATGGCCATTTGTCAACTAATAATTACACTTAAGTACAGTTTATTATGCCATTATATCTTTTTAAAAATTTTTTTTATATAATACTATATGTAATACAATTATATTTATTGATGATTCATGAGCATCAAGTCATGTCATTGAAATAATTCTTTTCACTTACATTTTGTTAACACTATTGTGTTCTGTTGGGAAAGGCTCTGGTGATAGGTCCTGCAAAAAGTTATTTATGTGTCACAGGCATCAAGATTAAATAGTGGAGGTTGCAATTAGGTAACAACCAGTTGTGTAATAGCACTCCTCTTGTAGAAGCATCTCAGTCACATGACATCCCATTTCATTTGAATGCAACAAATAGAATTTGTGAATGACTAATCAAGAGTAGACCAATTGTTAGTCAGTATGGAGTGAGAGCTAAGTTTTTTTTAGCAACATTCCACCATTCCCATAAACATAATGATCATCATTTAAAATGAATAAGGGTCATAAGGGTTAGCCTGACTATAAAATTACAGAAAGGAAAACAAGGTCTAGTAAAAAAGTACCTATAATTTTATGCAAAAGAAGGTGTCAGCAGAAAAGACTACTTGGAGATGCATGCAAGTAAATAGAGATTATTAGAAATGGTGATAGCATTCTGAAGAAAGTGGATGACCTTAATCAACCTGGAGACAAAGGTACCATTAATAAATGTCTATCTGGAGGTTAAAAGGCAAACTGAAGAGACCAACATTCTTTGAGCAGTTACCTTCACTGTCTTGTTATCATCTTAGAACTGTTTAAGCTGTGCACCAATGAAAGAATAAAGACCTGTTCCTTGAGCCTGAATCTATGGCATAACTTGAAATTCAATACAAACTGTTTGAATTTGATGGTAGCATATTCACTTTAAAATTTCTCCTCGTACAACATCATTTTTTCAAGGCAAGATTACTTGCAATAAGTGGATGCAACAAAGTGATGGCACTTCATAGTTGTTTCATGCATAGCTGTACAGTTTTACTTGTTCTGTATTTGTTATCTTGATAAGAAAGAAGCTACTTCATTTTTATGCTGTTGTGTCTGATATGGTGCCTCTGCAACCAACTGCTCTCATGACTGACTTTGAAATAAGGAAGTCAATGCTGTCCAGAAGGTTGATCCTCAAAGTTGCCTTTTCTCTCTGCCAAAGTGTTTACAGACATGTCTGTTTCTTTGAATTCAAATAGAAGTATGAGGAAGAGAAGTGAAAGTGATGAAGCTGCACATTTTTGCCTTTTTTGCCTTTAGATAAAATCGTCAACATGTTTGAAACTATATAAGATGATTTATCTGATGAGGTATCAGCTTACTTGAGGACACAAAGGTAGATCAACCATGCAAAAAAGGCAGATGACTGCTGATATTTCTTGTTCAGTTTTAAAATGTTCGTGATTATGTGGAACAAAATCTGCTTTCCATGTATAACAACTTAGAAGGGCGACATCATAGGTTCAGTAGGTTTTTTCTTTATGTGTTTGAGATTTTGTCTTTTCTAATTCATTTATTCATTTTGTACATGCCATTTTTTCAAGAATAAAAATAAAAATAAAAATAAATTAATAATTCATTTTATGCAAAACATCTTATCCACAATAAAAGAAGGTCAATGTCTACAGAAATGACTATAAGATTTGCATCACCCTAAAAATTTAACAAATCTATCTTCAAATCAAACTCATCTGGATGGACACTCAGAATAGCAGAACCAGGGCACATGTCCCGAATTTTAACCAATTGCAAAAGAGTTTGTGCAAAATTAATGTTGAGTATACTTTTTTGAAAGTTTAGAACTCAAGTTTAAATTTAACCATAGTTTGTTTTAATATTAAAATAAATATTTACTCTTTTAGATTCTCATTTTTACAAAATCAATAAAATATTACAAATGTTCCCTGTTGTCTATGTTCTCCCCAAGTTTTAAAGATCTACTGCATGTGCTGACACTGTGCCAATGATCAATTCTAGATGTCTGCATTTGAGTACAGTACTTCTACTGGACTCCCATGTTGTCTTGATTGATAAGGTCTTTTCAGAAATGATGTATTTGCATAAAGATTTCAAATTTTCAAATTTGACAATTTTTGTCATTTTTACCAGTAAGTACATGGAAATGTACAAAGCAGTATGCACTTCAATCCATTAACATAACATTATCATGCGAGTTAAACAGGATTAATTTAACTTTATCAAGAAAAATTAGAATATTTTAGAGTGATGCAATTTTTTGGCCATGGCTATTACAGTATTGGAAATAATTAAGGAAACATGCACAGAGGATATACACAAGCAATGAGTAATTACAAGAGAGATGAAATAATACACACTGCATTATTACAGAAAATACACAAAAACAAAATGAATATGTTGTATGGTGCATTAGTATTTTGAATGTGAACTCTTTGCTTTATACAGAGTATGAAACCTTGGTTATCAATGTATGACTGTGAAATGTTGTTCCAAATATCCTGTAGCACTTTCCACAATTCATTTAAGGTGTTGGGTTGGCATTTGACTTTCTCTGTAACCATATAACCCCACATACAGCCTCAGTGATGTTCATCTCAGGACTTTGTGCAGGCCAGGACATCTTTGTTAGTGATCTATCAGCCTGTTTACATTTTAGCGCTAGTTTTCATCACACTGGCTGTATGCTTAGGATCATTATCATGTTGGAAGATGAATCTCTGCCCAATGAGCTCTCTTCTTGAAAGAATAGCTTGATGGATGAGAACCTGTCTATAACTATGGGCAATCAGCATACCTAAGGTTTTAAGTAAATCTATAATACCCTTGGTTGATATGCAGTCCCACATTTGTACTGATCCACCTCCATGCTTCACTGTAGCTGTCAGTCAGCCTTTTAACAAAATGCAATTGATTGTTGGCAAACAGTATAAACTTGGTTTTATCTGTAAATAGCACCTTCCAGGTTTGGTAATCCCACTGTCTGATTTCTGCTTCTAATTTTAGCCTTGCTGTTTAGTTGCCTCTGTTCAGTAATGGCTTTTGAGCAGCTACACATCCATTTAGACCACTTTGTTCTAATTAATATGCATCTTAATGTTCTTGAAGAGATTTTAATGCCTGTACTTGCAGCTAGGCTATTTCCAAGATCTTTACTAGTTTGTTATCTGACAGGTAGAGAACATACCATCAGGTGCTTAGCATCACTTTTGGAGAGTTTGGGCTTTCTTCTTTGACCTTGTCTATTGTCGGTAATTCTCAATCACATGCTCATAATTTTCTGCCATACAATTTCTACTCACAGTTATCCTTGAACATTATTGTAAAGATTTCAAAAACTTTTCAAAATCGCATCTAAATTTCATTTAGTGCATTTTATTATTTCCATAAACATTTAAAACTTTTAGCATTATAATTTCTATTTATTGTGCTTAATGACATGAAAATCTTGTTTTGAATCTTTTATTAGTATACTTGCATTATATTTTTCTTAACATAATGCAGTTATATGAAAAATTAAACTAACAATTTTTATTATTAGACCATAAGTTTGTCTGACTTAATTTACTATTCTCTAGAAATTACCTGATTTTAAATCTCACAAATATACATATAGCCTAATGACTCTAGAACATTACTGAACAAATTGCAATCCAAACTAGAACCATAAAGTGTATTTTGATGCATCTTGTACACACACACACACACACACACACACACACACACAAAGTTGTATGCATTAGGCATGTGTTTAGTTGTCATTTTTATAATGTGTACGCATTCTGTATCAATTTCATATGCATAATCTATTATTATGTACAAAAAATATTTTCAAATTATTTTTGTATAAAATACATAACTTTCACAAATTATGAATGCAAATAATTCGCAAAATGTCAGTGTATAAATGTGACCTATAGTGCAAGCAGAACTCTATTTTTACACTAAACATTTCTACACAAATTTTCTAGGCAATCTAAATTAGTATAATTTAGCAGCTTCCCACAGGAAATTGATTAAAATAAATTTATTGTCCAACCATCGTCATTCTTTTCAAAATTTTAAGATAATATTTTGCTTTAGAAAACTGAGTTTGTTCCTTGGTGATAAAGTTTGTTGTTGTTGTTTTTTAAATTTATTTTAAATTGAAAGTGTTGTAGCTATATATATTTTAGTTTTGGATCATTTGTAAGAAAACCCATGTTATTTGTTGTTTTTTACTTTAAATTTATTAAATATTGTTTCAAGTAGTTATTTTAAATATAAAATTCCAAAGATTGTATAAAACGTTTTTGTAATTACATTTAGCACAAAGAAAGCTCAACAACCACTTTTCACAAATTAGGATTATAAGAAAGAAAATTTGAAGAGATATTGTTTGGAACTAGAAAATAAAATAAAAAATTTTAATATCAATGATGGCTCATGGGATAGTGTCTGCATTCAGATTTCTGTACTCATCAAAGAAGCTTCTACAGCTTTCATACATGAGAAGAAATTATAAACCTCTCTGAACCATAGGATTGAATAGAATGTTTTCACAAGTGAAACAAGCCAAGGAAGCTTTTATAAGAGAAAATAATAAAAAGTGATCAAGAACGAAAAACCAAAATACCCAGTCAAGAAAAATTGCAATAAAAAAAAAGAGGATGGCACGGTATAAAAAATTCAGAGAGCTATGAGATAAAATTATTTGGAAAAGTGTGAAGCATCTTTAAAAGGAAATGAATAAATCTTAGCTTACCCCATTTGAGACCTATGGTTACGCTAAAAAGAATTTTGAGATAAATTAAAATGTTACATCAGGATTCATCGTGAATTTACTGTTTTACATCACATGAAAATAGAAATATATCATGTATTGCCATTGCAAATTGCATTCCACATTCTCTATTTTGAGTTTTTTGATACATTGATTTTGCAACAAAATTGTAAATGTGGGCAGCAAATTTCCTTTCTGCTAAGTTACTTACCTTTCAGAAATTTCACAAAATGTGCTTGGTAAGCATTTTATGTCAATTTTCGATTTGTTGGTCTTGTATCAATAATCTATAAATAATGACTGTTTATTCAGTTATATGTTTAAGGCCAATGTCTGGAAAAGTTATGCCATATTTGGTAGTGTATTGGGTTGCAGCATTAATATAGTATCATTACTATTGTTTGATTTTATAAGATTTTACTCCAATCAAGAAAGTTTAACTTCTTACAGTCCTGGAAAAAATAAGAAGAATTAACATCATATATAAATTCACTGAAAATGAATAAAATTTTTACAGGATGAATGTTTTTCTGAAATTTCTTGTCTTTTCCAAGATGAATCTAGCAACACAGTTGAGTGAAGGGCTCATGTAAACAAAATGGCTACTGTACTAGTTTTGTCAAATCAGAATTGTTTAGTTTTCAGCAGTCAACACTTGTCCAGCAGCAGGGATTGGATAACCACACACATGTTAAAAATCACTAGCAGTCCAGAAAAAAACATCATAGTGATTTTGTCTAGCAAAAAAAAAAAAAAAGAAAGTCCAGAGACTAACATTTTTTGATGTGGTTAAATTCTGCATTTAAGAGAACTTGGTCAATACAATTTCCAAAAATTGCACAGCACATGGCAAAGTATAATTAGCTTAAGACATATTCTAAAAATTATAAAACAAAACTTAGAGAATTAAATGATACTGCAGAGTTTATGTATAGTAAGATCTCTGTTATTCATTAACACTAAAGTATGATTTGTTCAAATTGCTTTTAATTCTTGTCAGAACTAGACTGAATATAAACAATAAACTACGACTCCATCACTTGAAGCACAGTATGTCCAAATTTTTAATAAAAAAGACCAATAAAATAGAATATAAATTTTCAATGAAGTTTATAAAACTTAAAGTATTCCTTGAGAGTAATTTAAGGTGTTCTATGAGAACAATTTCCAGTAAGGATACTTTTATCACCATATCATGTAAATGTCACATTTCACAAAACAATATTTCATCTATGAATTAGTTTTCTAAAGATTTGTTGGGCCAAACATTTTGATGAAAAGATGTGGAAGAAATTAAAAATGGGCTTAGAACCTTAGAGTGAAGCATAAAATCGATAGACTTCAATAAAACCCCTTCTTTTATAAACCAGTACAAAGCATTATTAATCAAGCACATTAATTGTATTTAACTTTAAAATCATGTTTCATAAACTTGCATGTGAGTGTTTTTTTAAAAATCGTCTTATTTTCTTTATTTAAAAAGTTTACAGTATGGTTCTGTGTGTTCTATAGGACTGAACAAAGCCAAATGAGACAGCTGCCTTTTCTATTCAATAATCTTAAGTGTCTAGTAGTGCACCAAACAACTGACTTTGTGTAATGCAAGACCAGAAATTCATGTAATAGAGGAATCTGTTGAGTGGAAGATAATTGGACAAAACACTTGCACATACAAATATCTGAGCAGGATTGACAAGGGTGTCATTGACTAAATGGAACCCTTCACCCGTGTTTAAAATATTTGTATACTTCAGAGCTATGGTGTCTTTAAGGTGCTGCAATGGCATAATATTCTTTGTGAGTAATGTAAAAATGAGTTTTTGCACCAGTTATTAGTTGTATTAGCGCATATCTCCTGTGTATAACATTAGCCTTTGGAATGATTAATATGATTGTTTTGAATAGTTGATTTTCTTGAAGAAACATGCCACGTAGGGTAATTAATTGAAAGGTAGGTATATTGTTAACTCATATTTGAATGTTTCACCATAAAGCACAAGGAAAGATTGCTTATTTATCTTGATCTGTATATGTTCCATGTATTTATTCTGTACATTTTATACTTTTTGTGTGATTCTATGTGTATTTGATTAACTTCTACACGAAGTGGATGGAGAAGAATGTCCAAATTATCCTTGAAATGCTTCATTGATCCCATACAACTGTTTCAGTCTGCCATTATCAGAGTAGATAAAAGACACTTTGTATGATCCTATGAAGGGAAACTAGAGATGACGGCATCACAGATGGACAAGTGTGTCTATGTGCTGAGTGCTGGTTGAGCATAGGTTGTTACTTTGTAGGGTGTGTCTGATGCTGTGTGATTTTTGAAGTCTCTAACCTCAGTTTTTAATCCTATTACTTATATTTTTTCTTCAAGAAGATTTAAAAGATTGGAGCATTATGATTTTTAATGATTGAAAAAATATTTTCAAATGATGCTGCAGAACATGAGTTACAAAAGGAAAGGGAATTTGTCAAAATAATGGAATTGCATTGATTAAAAAACTGACCAACTTCTTTGAAATAAGATCATATGCAGGTGTATCAGCACAACCAGCAGCAATGTCATCAATATTTAACCAAGTAGTGATTTTCCAAAAACTTAAAATCTTGAAACAATACAAATACCAGTGTCTATTTTTAATTTAGCAGATGACCTTGTTGCTCCAGCTACAAACAATTTGGAAACTGGCAACAATGAAAGTGAGGCATTGCCAAATACCAATGAATCCATAGCCATTATTACTGGTCTAGAAACGTGGATTATAAATGAAAAGCATCACAATTATTAGTGTAAAGCTTGTCCTACTCAGTGCCATACCATGATCCAGATTTAAGCTTTACTCTGAGATTATACAATAAGGAAGAAAATCCAAAATTAAGATTTTGCATGAAAAGAATGTGTTCACACAATTTCCAATAGAGAAATAGTAAAAAGAGTAGCTGTTTTATTCCACATAGCAAAGATATTTTGCTTTACATATCTTCTGTTCTCATCAAAGAATGTACCTTTCATCAGTGGTTTCATTGACTGTGTACATGCTAACCATGCAGTAAAAGAACAAGAAAATATTGAAGAACATCGAGTACCAACTGTTAACTGGTTGAAACAAGCTGCACTGTAAGGCCAGGTAAATGCTGAAGATTATGTGTAAATTGAAACTGAAAGAAAATATTGGCATTCATTGCTTCAGCAACTTGTGGAAATAACACAATTTTTCATTAAACATGGTTTGGCTTTTAAAGGAGATGATGACATAATTGAGTCCCCCAACAATGGAAGGATTATCTGAACTCATTGCAACATTTGATGTTTTTCATGAAGAACATTTTTCTAGATTTGAAAATATATAGGAGCTGTGGAAGTCTAAGTTATTTGTTTTCTACTATCTGTGATGAAATGATCTTGCTTATGGGTGTGAAAGTTCTATCTTTTTTCTGCAATTAAATACAACTAGCAAAGTATTTCTCAGTTTCTGTTATGTCATTACCTGATATATCATGTATTGATCAGCTGATATTTACAGTACATTCTGTGAACCTGTTAAGTGTTTTAAAAATTTATTTTTAACATTTTTGCATACTGGAGAAAGTATGTATGGACATCTGATAAAAACATTAAAATCATTACTGATAGCTGTCAAGGACAACTAACAAATGATACAATCAGAGGTTTTTGTTGACCAACAAAAAGATCAATTTGGCAAAAATGAAGATATAGAAAATAAAAAGATTTCCTTAATTTCTCTGACATATAAGTATGAAAACTAATGTGTTTGGCAATGTAAGTGCCACAAGGATGAGTTTGAAATGCCTGAGGAAACATTCTCAGAATCTTCCATTTAAAATTTTTGAGGTCAAACATTTTTGGGAATATTGACTAAACTGAAGCCACCACTTATGGAATGACACGCAGCATAAAAGTGGTCTCTGAGACCTATGTTTCCTACAGTTTTTGTGAAAAAGTGATAAATAATGTTGCTTATTTCATTGGAAAGTATAGGGTAGACTTTGATGCTGATTGTGCACTTGAATTTGAATATTTTTGTTTATTTCGGTGGACATATGGATTTGCAATGAAAGCAAAATCACTATTGGAAGTTTTAAAGTTCCTTAAATCGAAGAATGTTGATGTCACCTTTCCAGGTGTTACTGTTGAATTTAGAATTTTCTGACTTTACATTTGACCATGTGTCAAAAAGAGCATTCACGTTCTAAAAGGAAATGGATTTAAAAAGCTTTTCAGTCAACTCCTGATAAGAGGGTTTGAATTGTCTCACAATTTTGGCAATTGAAAGTAACATTTGCTGCATTTTGGACTTACAACATTGGCTGAGCAGAAATATCATAACAAAGTGTGAAATTTTGAAGAAACAAATTATACATATATATTTTCCAATATTTTAAAATTTCTATACAACTTAGATTGCTTAAGGTCCTTGAATTTTTCATATTGTCTGGCTCTGACAGATATGAACATTTTTATAGATAAAATTACAGAATCATAGACCATTATTTAAGTAATATTTGATGAAATATTAATATTTTTATAATAATTATTTTAGCTTCATCAAGTGAATCACCAGAAGGAGGAACAGAACCACAAAGATGTAAACTATTTTATGAAAGTAAACCAAATTTTACTTTCAGCATCTGAAAAGAATGTTGATTTTATAATAATTTATAAACCTCTTTACCTTATCTATTCCCTTTCCACATGTTGATATTTGAGAGACTGTAGAATTTAATGTGGAGCTCTGGCAAATATAATCTTATAAAATGAATTGACGAAAGCATAAAATGATAAATCCTTTTTGTTTTTTATTTTAAATACATGATTGTTTTTAAATTTTTTGAATAAAAAGAGACCAATATTCACATGTATAAAGTTTTTAAATACAATTTTTAAACCAAGGCAAAATAGAAATTTAACCAATTAATATGAAGTAAACACTGAAATGTTTTGTAGTACTTAAATTTGTTATTTTGGAAAAAAATTAATGATTTTAAATAAGTTTCAATTTATTTGTTAAGTAAAGCAGAGTAAAAAGAAAATGTTATGATGAATTTTGAACAAGAAACTGAGCAACTACGAAAATTAAAGATGAATTTAATACTCTCTTTGAATGTTTTACAATTTTCAATAACATGGTGTGTCCCTTGGATATAAAAAGTGCAATACATTCCACTTTATTTTAACCTTTTATTGACCAAGCTGTATTATCTCATTGGCATAAAAATAAAGAAAAGTTAAGTTTACTGAATATATATTTTACAGACAGCTTAAAACGTCTATCTAACTTAGATGTTTTTTGGATTTTTAAATGGAGAAATGACATAATATTAAAAAATAATAAACAAGGTTTTTTATTCACTTGTATGCAAAGAAAGTCAGCCAAGCACAAAATTTGATGAAATAAGTAAATAAGTCAGCAGGCTTGAGTATTTACTGTTTTTGTTTTCTTTATGTGTTTTTAACAATTTTGAGGTTACTTACAAATCAACATTTAATCTACCAGATTCATTTTCATTATTATTATGTTTTATCTGAGAATTAATGTATAAAATCTATAGTTGACTAAAGCAGTATATCAGTACATTTTTCCTAAATCGATGTTGCAGTTCATTAAAGAAAATGCATTCTGTCTTTATATAATTAAACAAAAACAACAAAATATTTATTATAATAAGTGTATATTCCTGGAGACCACTTTACTAGAACTAACTTAATGCATTAGAAATATCAATAAAGATATTTTCTAACTTATTAGGAATGTAGTGGCTTCAATAATATTATCTATTATTATTCTGAGATTCAATCACTCACTAAAAAATTGTCTTTGCAAGTAAAACAGTTATTTGAAATAAAAGCAATCAAAGCTATTTATATGGTGCTTTAATTAGATAATTCTTAAATTACTGCAAATCAAACAAATTTTAAAATCCATTGTTTGGAATTAATTGTAATTCTAAGGATTCGTTGTAAGCTAAACATTTAAAATGTTTTCCAGGTAGTGCATAAATATTAATATTCTTACCATTAGTAAAATTTGTCAAATTTTTCAATCAAGAAGAAATAAAATGCACAGTGCCTTGTCATGGGTAGTGGAATTTTTAAACAAGTTTGGATCTAGCAGTACTCTAGTTGGGTATCAAGTTTACTTTCACCAAAAACATGAAATGCAAAGGTAACACTTTGCATCAAAATATCATGCAGCTGACCATAAAACGCATTGAAAGTGCTGTAACACAAATAAAAGTTGCTGAAAGCAATAACTTTAATAATTGGTTTAAAGAAACAAATATTTACAATTTCCTATCATATTTTTGTGAAATCACTTATCTTAATAGATTTAACTAAGTTATGTTTTCAATTCATTCCTTAGTGTAGACAAATGCCCAGTCCCTCTATCCCCACACAATGCATTGATCAAAACAATATAAGGATATTGTGAGATAAATTGCATGCATTTATTGAAATGAAACGTTTGCACACAATAAACATATATAGTCCAATTTATAAAATATGTGGGCATTGTTCAATGAAATTAGTGGTATCATAATGGAAAATAATAACCAGCATCTTTGTACTCTAAAGTCATATGGCCTTTAGTAGCATGTATGACCACCTCTTGCTTGCACTGCAGTATTGCCCCTGCATCTCATATTATTCATTAGATGTCTAATGCAGTCTTTAAGAAGTGTATTCTATTCTATCAAAACTTGATGCTTCTGTAGAATGGTGTTGGGAGCAGCATGTGCTCATTCCAGTGTGCCCAGGCAGCTCTTTACAGACATGCTTTATGGAGTTTAGGTTGTGAGAATAACCAGGCCATGAAATACAAGATAATTTTCTCTTGATGGTGGTTTACAACTATTTTACAAAAATGAGTGCTTGTAGTATTTTCCATGCAGATAAACTGATTATGGTTGCTGCATACAGATGGAATAACAACAGTTTTAATTCTGTAAAGCAAGTAATGCTGACCTGTAGCAAATTCATCATTGAGAATCAGTATAGTTTTGTGGTTTTGTGACACAATAAACTAGGACACTGCCACTCCCAAACAGACTCTTTAACACATTATAGTCAACATAAAACCTTAGCTCATTTTCTTACTTTTTTTTGTTTGTTTGGCAAAAGTTGTCACAAATGTGTGTGTAATAGCACTTTGGTTAAGATTTACAAAATACTGATATTCCATGAAGTGTGTTGATGGAAAAATACACACAGTTTTGAGGTTACAAACTTTGACAGAATTTTCAAGAAGTTGCTAAAACAGAAGGACTCTGAGTTAATTGGAGAATAAAAGCTAAAGATGCAGGTTTTGCAAAAAGGATTCTGCAGTGCATGGAATATGCACAAAACTAAAGAATTTTGTGTACATTCAAATAAATATTGCAGCTCTATGTTGGTGGAATTGTAACCATTATTGCAAGTCTAGAGCTCCCTTCCCCAAAAATGGTTCTGCAATACAGGATTGATTTTTTTATTGTTTCAAAATTTTTCCCTGAAACAGATGAGCTGATGCAGGAAGAACAGGATATCTCAGGCAGCAATAAAACTGTTTGAAATAAATTATAAAACTGTTGTTCAGATTTAAAATGTTACTGCTAAAAAATTTAACATTACCCTTTATAATATGAGAAAGAATCATTTGGAATGATAGTCCTAGATTATTATATGTATTTTCGGAGAGAAAAGGTCAAATTAATTCCTTGAAAATTCATGAAAAAAGTTAATGTGCAGATATGACCATGAGAAGTACTAGGTCACATGCATGAGTAAGATCGTGAAACATGAGGTAAAGGGAGGTATATGGTGGGGGGGTTTGACTTTTACTAAAAGGTGCAGGAAGCTGATGAAATATGAGAAAATTATTTTCTAAAAAAGAGTTATCACAAGAACTTGTTATGTCAGGCATTACACAAAAGCTGAACTATAATGTGTCATTTTAACAAATTAATTTTGGTTATTACAGAGAGATAAACCTTCCAGGAAAGAGAAATATATTAATATAATTTTAAACTGTGTATGAGGTTTAAAAAGACAGACAGACAAATGAAGTTGTAGTATTGACAAAGGCTGTTAGTAGTAAGCAAATACACCCAACACCAACAAAGAAAGATCTGAAACTGCAATTTTTACTGTGATTTCTTCCTCCACCTTTGAAATCTGTGAAATTGAAAGTTAAAACGTTCATTTAGAGAAAGCAATGATGTTATTGTACATCTTATGAAAATAAACTAATGTATATACATTGTCTTTTATTCACAGTTAATCAGTATTTAAAATATTAATTTGTTTGTTTATTTTATATTTCCGGTACTGGATTCACCATCTTCTGATTATGAAGGACCTATCAGCGATGGTATGTATAACTGTACTTCATTTATTTACACACTACTTGTCTTGTGTAAAAAAGAAATTATTATTATCATAGCTGCTGTTTTCTCAGCTTACATAAATCCTATAATTTTTAAAGTTAAGTTATTGTGATATACTGAATAATTTTGCTAAGCCAACTCTTCAAAAGATTTACCACACTAAAAAGCACTTACGGGCAGAGGTTAATGGGGTGTGCAGTGAAATGAGGCAGTTACCTGGTATGTTACATTGAAGCAAATCAATTAGCAGGGCATGTGCATAAATGTAATGAGTAGTGTATTCTGAAATCCTGCATGTCACCACATTTCCAATTGATAAATAGATGCAATAGAAATTTCTATCTTAAATTACTTCCATAATAAGGAAAAAGTTTATTGAAAAACAGCAGATCTGATTTTCCTGTGGCACACAACCACAAACAAAACTCAAAGTGAAATGCCTACTGTAATGGAAGTTGACTGCAGAGATAGTGCCTCACCATTATTTATTCTTGTAAATGAAGATGTGCCTGATCATCAGGTAGGCTAGATTCAGAAGAAAAAAGAGTAATGATACATAACCTTTGGCTGAAGTCATAAAGAAAACTCATCCCGGTATGATCGTGCAGTGAGACGGATGTAGCGAGGGTAAACTCTGAAGACAGGCCCAGCTGTTCAAAAGATTTGCTGCTATATCAATTTATAAAAGTGTCTATGACTGACTGACTTGATATTTGGTTGGATGATATGTTGTAAACAAAGAAAATGGATGATTCTTGGACAATGTGCTGTGTTTGTAAGCTTGGATGTAATAGCTGTAGCAAAGTTTGTTTTTTAGCATACACAAGAGTAAAGGAATTTTCAAAGCAACAGAATGAGCTATTTTCTCTGCGTTATTTTGGATCCAGCTAATTGACCTAACTAGCAGATTTATACAGAAGAAAATAAAGGAATTCACAGAACAGACAATAAATAATCAGCTGTAAAGATATTATGGGAAGCAGAATGAGAAACAATGCAGCATACAGTTTACAAAATGGCAAACCCAGAGATCAAAGTGACAATCAGAGTTATGCAAAAGGTATACTGTACTGAAAGGAATGACTGACGTTAGTCCAATTCACCTGATACTATCCAAATATAAGATCTAAATGGTGAAGGCCTTAGATTTTGTCTGCATTCATGTCAGGGCTGGCTCCAGGACCTGGCTAATTAGATGGTCACTTGGAGCGCCATGTGTTGTTGTGCCAAAAAACACAGAGAAAAAGCTTAATGAATAAAAAGAAAGGAATAAAGAAAATATAAAATGATCTAACATGCATTCAAAATGTTTAGGAATGTATGATTATTATTGTTTGGGTGAGAGAAAAGGAAAGTGTCATGGAGGTCAGCTTGGTCATATGATCACATACAAGTATGAGGGAATGTGTCTCATGCTCACTTGGGATGGGTGCTTCAGCACTGATTATTTGCCTGTAATATCTGTACTAAATTCTTTATTCCTATATTTGTAAGTTTTTATCATTATAAAAACAAATATTAAAATGGTAAGTCTTAAAGGTGCTGACAACCCTAGAGCCTGCCCTGATTCATGATACACTGCTGAAATGTGAAAAAAATCCTGTGGTCAGATTATGGTGTGTGACAGAAAGATTTCCTCATTGTTGCATGAAGCATGCTGAGTTTTAAAGTATTATTTATTATCTACTTGAAATGTGAAACCTCAAAGGAAGAAGAAACTCAATTAATATTTCTTGACTTGGAGAATCAGACTGCAAAAACTATTGTGGAAACTGTGCCGAAATTCCTGAAATATTATGCATTAAAAAGGACTACCTGAGGAGAAAACTTGTGGCAGTTGCATGTGATGGTGCCAGTGTTATGCTGGGGAGGATATCTCGCATAGCTGGTTACCTTATCAGTAAGTACCAAAATGTCCTAGTGTGGCATTACTTGAATCACATGCTGGAATTGGGACTCTCTGATACGATTAGTGAAGTAACTGTCATAAATCATTTTCAATAATTCTTTGACACGCACAAGCATTACAACCATTTATCCGAAAAGGAGATGAGGAGCCACTAATTAAAATGGACCATATTCTTTTAAATTTGCTGGGTGGTAAACAAATCATATCGTATCAGCAATCTAGAAAGACTGACAGTCATTGTGTCATCACTTTGAAACCGCATCATGTGAGATACAAAGAGACACCAAAGAGATGTCAATTTCTCCTGGTTTGTTAGAAAGAGGTTCTTCACTCAAATTCTTGGTGAATCTAGGCCTAATGTATCTTGCTTGTATGAACTTTCATTCCTAGTTGAACTCTTACAGAGTTGGCAGGTATTCTTAGTGCATGAAGTCAAACATGCACCATGCTATTTTTATTCAAGCGCATATGGAGAGAAACAGCTTATGGAAAACAGAAGCCAAAGAAATTGTCTACAACCACAAGTTCAAGAGTGTCACTCAAGCTAAAAGCAGGAAGGTAGTAACAATCAGACCAAGAGGATTTCTGACAAGCTTGGTTAATAGTGTGACTGCCACATTATTCAGCATTGCCCCATCAAATGAAAGAAAAAATATTGACAGGATGATAGCAGCAAGTGAATATGTTGAACTTCTGAAGCAGTTACCTGTTCTTGACCATGAAAGCTGGCCAGTCGATATGGGTCCTGAGTATAGCAAAGAAAAAGTCACATGATTGTACATATGATTTCATCTATCAGTGACAAGAGCAGTCCACACCTATCAAGACTGCTTGAACAAATGTGATCAGAGAGTGCCCCAGGATCTGAAATTTCTTCTCAACTGCGCACACGTTGTTCCATGCAGTACAGCTTAATGCAAGCAGGTCTTCAGGCACATGGACCTCATCTTGACTATCAACAGAAGTAACTTTCTGACAAAGAATGTATTACCCCTCATATTTATAAAGTTTCATAGTCTTTTACTCTCCATGTAGAAGACTTTTACTGTTGCCAGGTCATGGCCCAGAGTCGTGGGTACTTTGTGAAGATATCTATAGACTAACAACTTAACGCTGCAAGCACTGCCTGACACTGGAGCCTAGATTATGTATTTTATAAGTATTGTAGGACATCACATACATATGCTACAGGTCAGTTCCTATATATTGTTTTTCTGAAATAAATAGTTGATTCAAAGTGGAAGAAAGAAAGAAATGTCTGTTTTTTTTCAAATGGTTTTAGTATTTAATATTATGAATAAATTTTGCCGTTAGATTAAAAGATTCTATAGAATTTAGGAAATATTATCTATCTTATTCCTTTAGATTATAGCATCCCCCATCTAAAAGAATTAAGGCTATATCCTTACTTATGGATGTCAAGCTTATTATGATTTTGATAAAGTTGTAGCCTGAACTTCTATAGAAGGGAAAACCTATATGTAAAGCTAGAAAGTTTATTAAAATACTTTCCCTTCTTTAATTCCATTTATTTATTGGAATCCAATATTTAATTAGATGTTGTCATTAATAAAGAATTTAAAATCATGTATTTTTATTTCTTAATTTGCAGAACATATACTACTTTTTGTTTATTGTTAGAATAGTGAGTTGAAAATCACTATCATTTTTAATTTGTATTAAATTTTACAGGATTTTTTCTTTTATTTCTGAAATTTAATTTTTTCCATGAAAACTGAGCAAATAAACTGTGTATCTGCTATGTGAACATTGTTAAAGCATTAAAAATATTGCAATGCTATTGACTTTAATACAATAACTACTTTAGATTTTAAAATGAATCTACATTCATTCGATGCCAGAAAAGAAAAAAAAAAACTTATTTTTCAATTTAATTTAATATTGACTAATTTTCCTTTCCTGTTTAGTTTTTAAAAAATTATTTTTCTAGTTTTGATTTCAGTAATATGACATTTTTATTTGCATATATGTTTTTCTTTTCCTAGAATTTCCACCTTTTCCTATCGATAACTCTACGAAACCAGATGGACTGGATGGTATATATATATAATTTTACTACATGTATTTTTAAATCCTGTTTTTTTTTTGGTATGCCACATGGCTGTTAAGTAGAAGGAAAACAACAGTGGATAAAAGTTATAATAACGAAAAACAAATAATAGAGACTTTTAATAGCATTTAATTATATTTTTGATATGATGTAACCTCTTATTTTTCTGCTTATTGCAGCATGTGGTTTGTGGATTGCAAATAGTATGGCATTCACAGAATAGTGAGAGCTTTCTACTTCATTGTATTCTTTGTCAGGGTTAATGTACTTATTATAATACTCCTGCAATTTTTTATGCATTTTTGGTAATCATTCTTAGTAGATTGCAGTTACTATCTTTGTCTGATATAAGCTTCAACTGGTAAATGGCACAGTATTCTTCTGTGCCCTGTTTTACATTACATTTTAATTCATGAATATAGTTGGATTTTTTGCCAAAATTTTCTCAATGTTTGCTGCCAGCAGGCAGATCTTTTCCTGGAAATTGAAAGTAGTTTTTAAAGTAACATAAATACATGGACTATCATCTAGCAAATAGTGGTCTTCACAAGTATTATATTCTTCATATATTTAATTTTTTATGGTATTCCTTCAATTTTTTGCATAAAATCATCTATTTCTTCTTCTTCTTCTTCTTCTTCCAAAATCATCCACCATTACTAATTATTGGATAGGTTAAGTGGGGAATCTGTCAACTTTTTAATGTTCAGTATTTTGTTTAAAAATGTATAAAACTAATTTATTTCAATTTCTAATTAATGTTTATTTTTATTATGTTACTTTGCTTAATTTTTTTTAATTTTTCAAGTTTTCAACCATTTTTAAATTTAATTCTTTTCATGACATTTCTTTAATGATTATTTCTGGTTGTATAATCACAGAGCAATTAAAAAAGAATATTTTAGTCTATACATATATAGGGGACTTCAGACCTAGTTACTACAAGGGATAAGTTGTTACAGCAACAGTAATTTCTAATTAAATGCAGAGATGAGGCTTTAATCAATATTATATATAGTCACATCTGTTTGTTTCATTATAAATAGCTGATTTTTTTTAATTTTACAAATTTTGCTTTTGCAGATACTGTATATTTTCTTTCTGAAAGTTTGTGTGCAACTCTCACACCAGAAAAGACTTCAGGTGAGTATTGTCAAATTTGGTAAAAAACCTTTTAAGATGATACTTAATGAAGGATTTATTTCAGTTTAATTAGTATAAGTGTTTTGATTTCTTTCAATTTATAAAATGTTGACAAGATTATAAGGAAATTCGAAGAGGTAGAAAGTTTATGTAAGTCCCTTTTCTATTCCATATTCTGAAACTTTTATCAGGTAATCTCTTAAATAATATCTGTAGTCTAAACTAGATAAAACTAATAGTTTTAGTCATTCAGCATTTGAAACATGTTTAAAACCTGTGAACATTTTAGTGATTCTATGCTCAACTTTTTCTAATAATTCAATACTCTTCTTCATGCCTGCAAAGCATATTTAAGATAGGACTTTTGGTTGAATTTCATTGTTTTCATGTTTGATATTGTACTTAACTTTCTTAACATTTGTTAGCTTTGTTGGCAGTTAAAAGACTTTGTGTTTTACATATCAGCATTTTCACAATAATAATCTCTGAATCTTTTTTGAAACTACTTTCTTCCAATATAATGTTTTTAATAATTTAATAATTATATTTTCGACTTTCCCTTGGTTAAATAATATTTCATTTTTTGTTATTTTACTCCATTTTCCGCTTTACCTACGAAACCATGCAATAAATTATTCAGGCTATCTGGAAATAATTTCTGTCCCTTTCACTATTAACTCTGGCATAAATTTTAGTCCCCTCTTCAGCCATGTTGCACATGAATAGAGATTTTCAGATATAATTTTGATATATTGTTTAAAATTACATGTTGCTAACTATTTTTAACATAATGCTTTATCCCCAGCAAGTGTGTACTGCAGACGTATTTCCTTAACTCTTTCTTATAGTTTTCTATGCAGAGGTTTACCAAAAAGCATTAGTGAAATCTAAATAAAAAAGTTTTTTTTTAAATTTTTATTATCAACTGAGTTGAGAATTTTTTAGAATGTAGGTTTTACTTAAATAATTTAGTAAAAAACTCTACACACTTTTGAATTTAACCTGATTTGCCTAAAGTTACTAGGATCACTTCCATTCCTTTTTTTTAAATAAAAAGATTGGTTTACTTCTATTCATTGATCGGCAGAATAAATTTTAGTGAAACTGAGAACAATTTAACAACTAAACTATGAAATTTTGTTTAGTATTTATTGAAAATATTATCTGGATTTGCTTTATTATTAAATTTGAGTGATTTTAAACTTGTGAGTAACCATACTTCTTGTAATCACTGTTGTATTATCTTTTCTTTACAAATTTTCTGGCCAGCTGGTGTACTGAAGCCTCTCTGCAAGAAATATCTAATATATTATATATTAGATTTTTGATTTTTCTAATTTTACCAAGCTTTTTTTTCTTTTTGAATTATGTATAAATAAAAGGATTTACAATCACTTTTAATATTTCTACCAAACTTTTCTAAAATATACTTTTACATTTTTCATTTAATTAGTGCAAACCTTTCAAACATTTGTGTAAAATACCAAATGACCAGCTTTACATAGGGTTTACAATTATTTTACATTTATTTAAGAATCATTTTAGAATGGACTTTTGTAATCCTTATTAATACTGAACAAAATGTCTTCCATTGTTTATTAATATTATATAGATGTAAAACAGGTTCTGAGTTAATTTTATAAATCAATTTACTTTAGTTTTTTTTAAATCTCTTTTTGTTTAAGTGATATGTTTCTTTATACCTCTTTAACCATCTGCTTACCACATTTGAACCTACTACCCTTCAAATCTGTATTATGCAACACATTTTGAACCATAAGGGATATGAAAGATACCACCCTCATCTCTAATACGATCCTTTATATTGACAAAGTTGTATTGTTTCAATCTCATGTGTTTTGCATTAAGGGTGCATTGACTAAATATACAGCAAGTTCAGCATAAATACTAGTGTATCTAGGCTGGTTTCATTTGCACTCAATGTGATATAATATATAAAAGTTATAAACTGACATGGTATACAGAGAATTAATACTGATATTTCATGATCCACTTTCTATCAATTTTTGGTGAGTTACTTTGATCAGTGTCAGAAACAAATGCTGAATCTACATTGCATTATCTTGTATTATACCAGAAGTTTTTCAATATCCTTTTATTTATTTATTTAAACATTTGACAGATTGCAAAGTTTTCTCTTTTTCCTCATTATGGCAATCAGAACTCGTTTTTGTTTAATATCTATTTTGTTCATCACATATTTTTCTTAAAATAGAATCTAATATTGTAACCAACTTTTTTTGGTATTTTTCTTGTATAATATTTCTATGAATCTCAATTTCATAATCACACATATAATGGCCACAGTGGTATATGTGGATATATGCCGCTGCTTTGATCCATCTGGTAAATACAGTTTATATGAAATACAGCATTCAAATTTACTGAGAGCTTTTGGATCTACAAATTGTTTTCTGAAGATACTATTGAGTCTTATTTGAAAAAGAAGTAAAATACTAATGCTATAATGTGTTGCTATTACCAAACAATGCAGAAAGTTCTACAAGAAGCCAAACATTGGAAAGAATGACTAATGTTTCTTTGAAAATATATATATTGATAAAGTTAATGCATAGCTACTAATATGCAGGGAGTAATCAGTAGTAAACTTAACAAGCAATTCTCATTTTCCAGAGTTGATGCTCTAAAATTTGAAAATGCCAGCTGTTAGGTTCTTATGCACAACACTTAAATATTGGCAAAAATTTATTTTAATTAAAACAATTGAAAATTGATGACAGCAGGGTTAACAATAAAACAATGCAGTGCTTGTGGCTAAATTTGGCCTTATCGATTGAATTGTTCTGTAGAAATATTCAACTGTTTCATCAGATTTTTTTTTTCTTTCTTCCAGCACCATGCTTCATCATTTCAAGTTGTTTTGGAAAATGAATATATTTGTAATAAAACATTAGCACCAGTGTATAGCTTAACAGCTTTTGGCCTAGAAAATTTAGGATCACAATAAAATTAACAATTTAAATCTGTTTCCATAGATTTCTAAACTTCCAAAGTTATTCAAATTCTTTGTTTGATTTTACTCTCTTTTTAAGAGATTCATATTCTTTGTGTGTGGTATAGAAAATAGTATTATTAGCATAAACAGTTATTCTTTTAAAATAGTTTGACAATTTTTATTTATCATTAAAAAATAAAATTTAAAAAAAAACAAACACTGTACATTGTAGAAAGTTTTGTAAAAGTCACTATGAACCTCTGGTATCTAATCTTCTGGTCAAAATACAGCACAAGCACTTAGTATGAAGTGACAGAAGTAATGAATAGTTAGTCTATTGATGAATTAATCAAGAAATCTATTGATTTACAAATAAGCTGTGAAGTATCTTTTAAGAATGTTGACAAAATTTTGTTGAACTTTATCATAGAGCCTTTTTATATAAGCATTATTTCAGTAATTTTTAATATTAACACTAATCTAGTTTTGTTTTCCAAAAACACTAAAAGATTTTTTTAGTCTAAAAAAATCTATACTGTGAAAATTTGCAAAACTATCTTTTGTAATTTTATGTTATAAACTGTCTTCATGAAGGGTCTATGAAGATTAAAACTATTGCATTTAAATTAATTGCTTTATACTTTCTATGATTACTTGTTTGAGGTGTAGAATTTGCTACTTTTTTCTTTTTTATGGAATAACGTTTTGTATTGATTAATTAAGTGGCTAAACATTTACAGATTATTTGTTGAGTTTTACAAAAAAATCTTGTCAATGCCTTCACAGATTTAACTGATTTCATCATCCTTAATATATCAATCTGTTGGGTATCTTGAATTTGTCTTCAAAGGCAAAAAATATTAAAAAAGAAATGAACAAAATTCTTTTTTGTCTATTATGAATTTTCAATACACCATTTTGACTTTTACT
This sequence comes from Nautilus pompilius, assembly GCA_018389105.1. Taxonomy (NCBI): domain Eukaryota; kingdom Metazoa; phylum Mollusca; class Cephalopoda; order Nautilida; family Nautilidae; genus Nautilus; species Nautilus pompilius. The sequence goes on along the minus strand of JACATO010000605.1, from coordinate 981,149 downwards.
TTTAATTAAGCATATAACATAATAAAGAGATGATTTTTACCAGCAACTATTTCAAGTTTTATAATTGGCTAAAATTAACATGAAAAAACACCTGATCCTTGATCCTTATTTGTCTAATGCTCTTATGTCAAAATTCTAATTCTTTATGACATTTATTTTAGTTCCCCCATTGTCAAGCTCCAGTAAAAGATCACCGAAAAAAACCCCAAAAAGACTGGTATCAAGAAGACGATCCATACCCTAAGGTAAACAATTAGCTAAATTTTACTTAAGAAGATATTTTATACAAATTTTCCATTTATTTTAGTACTATAATTTTCTTTCTCTGTACTGATTTTCGTTCTTTAAACACAAAAGAGTAGGTATTTATGCTGTATTTGCTTCTTCAGATAAAAAGTTGCATCACTAAATAAAATCTGAAATGTTATTCTTTGATTTTCTTAGCTGTATTTTAGTATTTTCCAAAAATACATGTACTTTGGAATAATGAGTGCTCTCTACTCATAGGTGGAATACTTTCTGTACACTGTTAATGCATACTGACATATATACATGTGATAATGTGAACATTATTGATATTTGTAGAGTTGTTTGAAGAAATTACAGACACTTAATAGGTGCACATATCTCTCTTGAACAAAAATGGCTTTGAGTTCACAACAGACATTTTATTTTTGAAAATCAAATCTAATTGTAAATTATATCAATGAAAGCTTAGTTATTTATACATAAAATATATGTATATTTGTACAACAAGTTGTTTGGATAAAGTACAAGTTTAAACAATAATCATATTTCATGATGGTCTGTCTTGTTTTCATAACTTTTAAGATTTTCTGAAAGTTTAGCAACCTTCTTTTTCGATTATATTCCTTTTATACACTTCCTGTCAAAAAACTTAAAGAGTGGTTTTAATTATGCGGGGAACCACTTTTGGCCCACTTGGCATCTGCATGTTGTTGGTTGTATTCCACAAGATGCCAAAAGACAGGGAAGATACGTAAATTTGCATTCAATATTTTAAAACCAATATTCCACAAAACAGACTTGATGGTTGATAGTGGTGTTGTCTCGAAATATTTCATCACCATTCAAATACAGAACCACCATTTTAGAACAAACTTAGTGAGCTGCATTGCCTCTACTACCATGGGAAGTAATGTGGCCATGCCCCAAATTATGAAAGAAATCTTCCAGAGCAGCATTATTCCATCTGTTGTCATTAAATTAAAATGTGGCTCAGTGGACATCACCAACTTTATTATTGATTATTTTCCTATTCATGCTTCTGCAGCAGTCATTTTTATTTTTCATTTTGAGAAGAAGTTTTTGCACTTTGAACTGCTTCTAAAGCCGATAATTTGTAGCTCACTGCACCTTGTTCAAATATACTCTTGATGAAGTCTAACCAAAGGCTTAAATGAAGGAGATACAATGTCTACATGTTTAATTTATCAATTATGTTTAATATATATTTTTTCTCTACTTTACAGTTGGCTAATTTACTTATGACATATAAGTAATATTGGATATTTGTTCTGAAATCTGGTCCATCATTGTTACACTTAATAAATGTATTTTCCAAGTTACCAAAGTTCTTGTTTTTTGTGACCCATAAAAAAGATTTTCCAAAAGGTAATTTATTGATTTTATTTTTAAAATGTTAAAATTTGGCTACTGCATTCATGAAACAAAGTTACTATGAAGGATACCATGGAAAATAGACTTAAGATGAAAGAGTGGTGTTCATAGTATACAATTTTTACACTTATAACATTTTATTAGATAATATATGCTACATATTGATACAGATAAAGTTTATGTAAAGAAAAATAATAAGGTGAAGTTGATTAAGATATAAATAAGTACTGCTCTGTTGAATTATATAGCGTCCTTGTCTTTTGCCTCATATTATAAGATAGTGTTTATCCTACCAAATTTATGTCATCCTTTTCCCAGTTTTACTGAAAGAAATGCACATTACCCTGCCACCAAACAAATACTGATTCTTCTAAAACATTTTGTGCACTTTACCTGTAATTAAACACACTGTAGACGTTTAGCTTCATTTACAGCTCTTCATAGTGGTTTTCATACAGCTATACAGCTATTTAGTTCAGCATATATTTGTAAAAACAGACAATGAGTTTTCTCTGTTATGATTTATTTGTGTAGTGAATTCCATAGCTGCAAGTCATATATTTCACTTAATTGTTACCTTAATATGTTGGTCATCTGCCTTTGATGTTTATTTTTTGTCACAATTTGTCATATTAAGAATGAACTGTGTAATGAGCATATGGATATGGATATGTCAAATCGTTTAGCAATTTTTTTCTCAGTTCGTCATTAAACTGAGTACATACAACAAGCAGTCCAAGTTGGAAGATTAACTGACTTTATCTTGCCCATATTCATTACCATTTCTTACTGCCAAACCTCACCTCTTCTGTCTTAAGTTTCTGACAGAATATCACTTACTTTACCTGACTTGTCAGTTCTGCCGACATGATCATTTTGTTTTTTCATGCCTCAGTAGGAAACTATTTAAAGTTACGTTAAACAGTTTATATTGTTTTCTAAAAAGTCAATACATGTCATTTTTAACTGCTAAAATGAAATTAAAATATATAAAGTTTCTTGATCCTGAAAAGATACCCTTTGATCCAAACATTTGAACAGTATTGTGTGCAATGATACGGTTTGATCTGATTCTGATAAAAAAATTTGATATTTTTGCTGATACTGACCACTTTTCGTTTATTGTATGCCTTGAAATAACTTATAAGTAAAGAGCCTCTTGGACTCATGCTTTAAATTACGCTGGACAACAACAACAAAAAACTTTTTGTCTGCTACTGAGGTATATGTAGGTGTCCCTTATCAAATCAAGCAGCTGATTCCAAATCTGAAATCAGAACTGACCCAGCAGTCAGGATTTGTAGTTTTAGAAAAATGTCATTTTCAGTCATTGTTTATTAATAAATCAAGCACATTGTAAAATTTTAAAAAATTAATTTATTTCACAATATAAACACATTGTACATTATACAGTAACTGTTACCCATAAGCTCAAACACATTGAACAGCATAAACACATTGTATAAAGTATACATTAACTGTTTAGAAATGCTTTAAGTACTTGATTTTATGCTTGTGAATGGCAGTGGTTTGTCTCTGAAGAAACCAACAGTGTTGGAGTTGAATCTCCCCTGATAGCGTGTCTCCATTGCCTTTATGTGGTGGTGGAACCTCTCACCATGCTCATCGCTCACAGCACAAAGGTTGGCTGGGAAGAAATCCAAGTGTGAATGAAGAAAATGCAACTTCAGCAACATATGGCAGCCCATTTCTTCAAAGGCTTTTGCCATAAAGTGAAGCAACTCGGCATAGTTGTCTGCTTTGTGGTTCACAAGGAAATTGTGGACCACCAATTTGAAAGCCTCCCATGCAGCCAGCTCCAGTGGGTTAAGCCTTGCTTAGAAGACTGGATTGGAAAATAAATTGTGAATTTGTGGTCCAACAAATATTGCAGCCTTCAACTTGGCATCAGTTAAATTTGCTCCAAAATTTTCTTTCAGATAAAGAAATCCCGCACCTTCAACACTCATTGCCTTTTCAAAGCTCTTCATTAGACTCACCTTTACATGCAGTGGTGGAAGAAATATTTTTTGTGGATATACCAGTGACACATATTGCACACTGAATTTACTTGGAGTATGGTCTGTTCTTGATGGCCATTCTTTGATCCTATAGTGATTTGCATCGTCTCGGCTATTCCACAAGAAAGCACAAGAAGCAATGTGTTTATCCCACATAGCCTGCTGTATGTACACAGTACTAAAAAGAACACTCAAAATATATAACATTAGATTTACATTTATTTCTGTAACTAAAAATCCTTACGTATTGGGTTAATCCTGATTTCAGATTTGAAAACAGCATTCTCGAATTAGTCTAAGACACATACTTTTACCTGAGTAGCAAATTGGTTGTTGTCCAGTGTTATTTATTGTGACTGTTGAGAACATATTTTATCATTTGCTTAATGTTTGTTGTAGCTATGGGTGCATGTATATAGAAGAATGGATGCTGTATTGAAGGCATATGTACAGTGTACCATTCTTGTATACAATGGATACCTTTTTCTTGTACAACTGTCATTTTACAAAATAAAGAGCATGCACTATTTCAGGGTTCACGACTAATTCACTAAATATTTTTATTATTGAATAGTATAGAATCTCAGATAACAAAGAACTAAACAAAGTAGTTCTCTGTTCAACTATAAGTAGCACAAAATAATTTACCAATTAAGCACTACGAGTAAGAGTGATTAACAGAAATGGGAAAACCATTATAAACTAACATTTCAGTTATGAATTAAACTTCAGTATGAAAATTAACATGAAAGAAACAGATTGTATAGATTCTGAAAAAACTAAATAACACATTAGTTTTATAGACCCAACAAATAAAATTACTCCATTTCATATTTAAACTGATGAATGTGGGTTTTCTGCTGAATGAAATATTAAATACCTACATTATTTAAAGCATTTTTTCACAAAATGTTTTTTCATTATATATATATGATAGATATAAATTTATAGATTTTATTTTCTTTTACACTTTTAAAATAATGAACTATAGAGGTAGGTGTATTTCTATATGATTTTAATATCAAAATACAGCTTTTGTTTTCACTATAACCCTGTACATCAGCAAATTGGATTTTCTTTGGCGCCATTTGACAAGTGGTTCTATCATCTTTTTCAGGTTGCTGATCAAACTCCAACAAAACCAATAATATTTCGTAGGACTTTTGATTCAATGTTGAACATAATATTTTTCGTTACCAATGGTTACCAAACAGTATCAGAGTTAACTCTTCACTTTATTATTTTCATCCTCACTGATCACCTTGCTGACACTTTATGTATTCGTCCTTTATAATAAAATAATCTACAACAAAATGTGTTGCTGTTTTCCTGTGGACATCGCTGTACATGTCATTCTAATTGTGTACATGGGAGGTCTTAATCTACTGATACTACTATTATTTCATTTAGCAATTCAAGTTGTTGTTCTTTTCAGGAAAGCAGTAGAATAATTATATTTGGCCAAAACAAAGCTGAGCTAAAGCAGCCAGTATAATGTAACAAAGTGTGGTGTATCTGTTACATTTCACCTGCTACTTTGTAAATACAAGAAAAGGGGAACGTCTCTCTGACCAAAACATGAGCACTTATGTAGTTCTTCAGGTAATATCCAAGCAATTAAGGAAACTACATATGAAAAACTGGGGTCAATAAAAACTTTGGGTCAGCATATTTCAACTTTGCAACTGATGAAGGTCATTTTACAATGATGTTGATAACTTTGTTGCTCTACTTCTTGAGTAAGGAACACTGACTGCTCTGCTCTGCTCACCTGGTCTTAACAGCCATATCTCCAGTCCTGGCCTGGCTGCTCTGCCAATTTATAAGTATGACAAACTCTATAAAGATATTATCATGTGGTGACCTAAAGATAAATATAATTAATTGCATTTCTCTTTAGTCCTAGTTAATGCCAGTAAAATCTTTTTAAGTACAAGCTCTGAAGAAGGAAAAAATCTAAGGTTTCGTTAAAATTCCATGGTAAATTGGCAAGCTTGCAATTAAAATATTGTACATAATTTGAGGTGATGTAATAATAAAAATACCGATTTTGCTTGAGGAAAGACAAACACTTACAAAACCCCGTAGTTGCACGTAGAAGGGCATGTGGCTGGCTTAATTTTCTTGATGTGGAGAAGTTGCTGAAAACAATTTACTAAAGAGTCACATATCTGAGAGTGATTAAATGGTGAAACCCCAGTTTAATCTTGTCTGCTGCCAACTAGATATAGATTAGGCATGTGCTTTATTTTAAAAGCCTTATTGATTATATTTTTTGATTAATATCAACTGTTGATGAAATAATTATTTGGGCTGTACAACCACTGCTTTCCAGCTGGCTCCATGGGTTTTCTCCTGCTTCTAAAAATAAGAGTTCTGATAGACTCTTTCTATTTTGCTGACTGCTATCTTGTGTAGTAGCTGCTTTCTTGTTTGGTTACCAAGAAAAGGGCTGAGCACTCTGCTAACCACCTGAACTCAACAGTGGATACTGGTACAAAAATGCCATGCTGAAAACATTGATATCTCTTTGTTGTCTGCAATGGCTCAAAGAAAACTGTGATTTATACACAGATAGTATGCAAGGTTTTAGAATTCTTTATTTAAGACAGTCTACAAAATTATCTAATTAAAATTACATTTTGAGAGAGATTCACAGCAAAGGTTTCAAGCTAAAAAAAAAATTGGCAATAATTTGTTTAGATCTTCTGTAAGACTCAAAGTTTCTTAAATGTGTAGATCAAGTTGATGTTTCCTGTTTAGATCTTTGTAATGCTTTTGATAAAATACTTCTTAAAAGACAAGATAAAAAGTTAAAGAATAGTTGTAGGTAGTACATTTTAACTAATTTGGGTAGAGAACTTCTTAAAAACAGACAATGCCTACTATTAATTAGTGTACCATCATCATATTAACAACTACATGGTTTGGTTTTGGAGCTAATTTTGTTTATGATTTACCATATTGTATAAGCAAAGTTCCCTTTTTTTAAAACTAAAAAACAAAGACAATTTTGAGGAGATTATGTGAGTATAAACTCAGTTCCTCTTCTTGAGTGTTCAGTATGTAGGAAAATTAGTTAAAACAGTCATTAAATATGAAATATTTCCTCCACTAGGAAACAAAATGCAAATCAGTAATAACAGATGAGCAAAAGTTTATGCAGCTTTGAAATTAGATAAAACAAATATATATATATATACCAGTAAATTAATTAGATCTGTAATAAATTTATTGATTAAGCTTAAACATGGTTAGTGAAAATGTTATGCATTGGAAGTGAGAGAACAACGAAAATCTAAAAAAAATACATGCTGGATACACACCCAAGTGGAGGATATAGCTGGCACTTTGTTTGAGCAATTTGTCTAGAGAAAGATAGACGGTGAAGGTGTAGCGAACATGAAAATGTAACAAACAAAACCATGACAGATTGACTCCAAGTTGTATCTAAAATATTTCACAGCATCTGCTGATTGGCTTGCAAGATGGAAAAGAAAACATTGCATTTCCCAGGAAAGGATTACAAATATTACTCAGAAAGTTCTATTGGACTACAAACGAAAATAGAATCATTTTGCAATAGTTTTTCTTCTTACTAGACGTTTGCTCTAATTACATAATGTATGTTATTGTGAACATGAATCAATGTTTAATTCTGATTTTTATGCAACTTTCTCAAATTCTATTGTGGAAAGTTTCAAATAATGGATCTTTGGCAAAAGACATCACTGTCACTGCAAGAGGGGATAAATTGACTGCATTCTTCATTTGCAAAAAAAAAAGAAGAATGGGATAGGATACATAGTAATTGTGTTATAAACTTGCTATCTTTACCTACAAATCGTAAAACAGCAGCAAGGAATTACTGGAAGAAGTTTTGTACTTATAGACTGAAAAATTATGCAAAGAAACATATGGAGATTGTTAACTTAGTTTTTTTTACAGAGAGTAAATGTAGAATGTATTTACCATTCAAACATGTGAGGTTGTCATATCAGTTATCATTTTCTAAATTTATTTGAAAACCAACTTTGTCAAAAGACTTCAGCACACAACTTGTTAGTCTCCTTATCATCATCTAACATGCCGCATTCTACAAACGAATACAAAGAGCAACCAATAAATATTGGTTTGAAATTTCGCATTATAAATGTTGAAACAACTCATTTCAGAACGGTTCAACCAAAAATTGGCATGAGTTCTACCATTGGAAAGGACAGCACGCATCGTCCTACAGACAATAAAAGACTACAACGACCAGAAGGACTTTTCAGGATCAGATTACACATCAATTTAAACCACCCAAAGACACAACGAATGCATTAGTAGGCGAGCATTTGGATAAATCCCATGACTTGCCTACTGGAAGGAGTCGAGTGGCCAGCTTTTAACAAGTAAAAACTTTATAAACAGCTACGACCACACATCCAACTACACTTCACACATACACACCTGGTTGCAATTTTTAATCGTAGTTAGCAAATTTCTAGTTCGAAATATATGTAGTGTATTTCACCCTTGAGTCAGGCCTGGCTTCCCTCAATCAAACAATGAGAAGAAAGTAATCCCCCAAATTTATGACCAAAATCAGGATACTCAGAATCACTGCGCACCTAGGAGACAGAACTTTCAGAGGAAACTCCAACAAATTAGGCAAACGATGATACATCGGACATGTCCAACTTCTCATCCGACAGGGACATGGAGCTGGACGCCTAGACTACGTGTCTACCTACACACCATTTTTAATGGAACAAAAAATGGACTAATGATTCTTTAACATGTGATAAAGAGATCACTTAATGTACTAATCTACATATGTGGCTATAGCATTAACTTTAATGCTATACTGTCCATATGGATGGCTTTATGTAAGTGCCTTTGTGCTTTACAAAAAAGAAAAAGAATTCTTCAAAAGGTGTCATTGTACAAGCTAAAACAAAGAATTGTTGGATGAAAATAAACTAGTAAATGACTGGATGCAGCAAGCAGTTTTGTCAATCTGAGGTCCTTTTGAATCACAATTTTATGATTGAATATGATGCGTCGAATGGATAGTTTGCTGATAGCATTAAGTCTCTTCAAAATCATTAGACTAATCTAGTTTCCATCCAAGTTGTAGTCTTTAGATGTTTGTTTTATCGCTCAAACTTATCAGTGTCTTTAGAACTAAATACCCTGATGCTAGACGATACTCCCACTGCTCAAGTAGGTACAGGGTTGCTGCTGAGATAGATAAGGTGCACACTAGTTATAACCTTATTCTGCTCTTTTAGAAGTAGAATCAGGTTAGTTCAGACACCAAGAGAGCCAGGAGAATCAGAAAAGCTGAACAATGAAATCTTAATCGAGTCGGATTACATCGAAACGATAGACAATCTAGCAGAGCCTGAAAGACAGCAGTACACAATTCTGTCAAACAAGAAACTCATTTAAGCAGACAAGAGAGGACAAGAGAAATTTTAAGTAGCGTTGGGTAATCCCATCGTAAATAGGATACAGGCTATTAAAAAGAACTTTGTGAAACCCACACTAAAAAGCAGAAGGCGCCAGTTAAAACCAAGGCACAGACCATTAAAAAGAGAGAAGCGGTCAATTCTTATGTAGCCTATGAAAAGATAGAGAGAGCTGTTAATACAACTACGAGTGGCCTAAAAAATCATTTAAAAAGGGACGGAACCGTAGCAGGAATACTCGAAGTAGGAATTCAGTACTACAGAGAATTATTTACTGGTGAAGAAAGCTATGCCATAGCTCAGGATGGTCTTCTGGGTAAGTCAGAATCTTGTTTAGACTTACTAGAAGCTAAACTCTGCGAAGGCAACCTAACTTACGGGACAGACAGCTAATCGTGCTTTTCGTACTCAGTCACTCCACTTTTCAGAAAAGGAAATGGCGAATCTCCAGATAGTTGATGGTCTGTTAGGTTACTAAATTACTGCTATGGAATTACAAACTAGGGTATTAGAAAACACTCTAGCTGGAATTATGGATGAATAATAAACCAAGATCAAACATGGTCAGTATATTAAATGGGTAAAGTTAGTTCACACGAATACCAAGACAAACATTAGTCAGCACACTGCATTTTCTGACACCTTCAGAAGAACAAGGCGAGGCTGCTCTCTCTCTCACCACCATCAGTCTGCACGATTCAGGATAGAGAATAAAACCATAGGAATATCGGTAAATAGTGCATGAAATTACGCAATACGGAGAAAACACCACAATAAAAGACTGAGACGATATCAGTCAACAAACAATTATTTCCGTGCTGCGCGTCTACGAAACTGCGGCTGATGACGTATTAACAGTTTCACGAACGTGGAAGGTGTGGCTGGAAACGCCTTGGCAATCGCAGCACCAATCTGACAGCGTAGTAACTAAAGAGAACAGTGAAAAAATGCAAATCTCAGAAAAGCCTTTTCCACAGCTAGTGTAGTTGTACGGAAAAATGTCCCAGACACGGGAGACTAACAACACACACACACACAGCTCTGCAAAACCCACACTGGTCCTGGCTACTTAGTCAGGGTCATTTCTTTACGAAAATTTACATATTTAAAGGGGCTCGTATCTCTTAATGACCACTCAGGAATGCCACATAAAAGGGGGGGGCTTATCACTTAATGTCTAGTCCAGGAATACCCCCTACGGTGGGAGGGGGCCCTTAATGTCCAGTCAGGGAGCGCCCCCCCCAACAGAAGGGGTTCCCCATCACTCAATGTCCAAACTGAAGACAACATCACAACAGCTAGGACAGAAAACAGATAAGGATAACTGGTGCGGTGAAAACTAAGCTAAAGTTCTAACAAGCCAACAAACTGGGCTACAGAGGCATGACAACGGATATAAACAATCTAGTTATCTCTACCCTTTATGCATAGAAGTAATATCCCACGGATGCCAAAACGAACTCCGTAGGACATCGAAAACGAACTTATCGACTTTGTGTGGCAGGTTTAGAAACACCTGGTAATAGACACACAGAAGTCTTTCCTCGAAACAAAAGAGGATTAAACATTGCAAATATATATAGAGAAAAATTGGTGCGCAGCTAACCCAGGTAGCTCCTAAAGTCCTAGACACAAACGGTAGTCCAGCGAAGTTGCAGGTACACCAACGAAAGTCACCGATGTACATTTAATTTCACAGCATTTAATTAAGAAAACTAAAACCAACATTTATAAGTCCAAGTCAGCTAAACTCGGGTCTGCTCTTGTGGCGATCTCTTTGACCAAGCAATAAGAATTGTCGGATTGGCAATTACACCACCGAGGCGCAGAAATGTCCGAAAGCTTTACATAACCGTAGAAATGGTCAATATGATCTATTTTGAAATTCTGCTCATAGGCTGACACCGTGTCCACGACCGCTTGTAAATGTTGCTTTTGAATACAGCACGTCGAATTCAATCACATTTGCCCTGATTTCTAAGGTTTTGTTGGAAATCATGTATTTGCCTGTTTGATTTTAAAATGCACATTTTACAATTTTGGTCATTTTAGCACTTACTACGAAAGAACCAGGCGCGGGTCGTTCTTCAATACGTAAATAACGCAACATTATCATGAAAATTTAGCAGGTTTAATTCGACTTTATCAAGCAGTATTAGAACATTCTATAGTGATGCAAAACGTTTGGCCATTGCTGTATTTTTGGTAGGGAGAAAAGTGAGAGCTGAACTTAATTCCATTGTGCGTTATTCTAACATTATTCAAAAGTAGAAAGTATTTAACTATTCAGAATATTGGAACGTGTAGGCGATAACTGGATCAGTTCCAGCTCTGGCCAGCGTAACTGTTTATAAGTGAAGGTTATCCCACCGTGTGGAAGTATTTGCTTGATATGAAATCGCTGGCTACCAAACTCTTTTTCCCGAAAGGCAAGAGATGTGCAATTTGTTCAAGTGCTTGCTTACTCTCTGTATATGCATCTTCTTCTCTAGGATAGCAGCAGTCGGTTCTGTAATTCGATAGTAAAGACACTAATGGCATCTTGTACAATCTACTGTGGTTTTCAGGAGAACACACCTCCTTTACAGTCCGCCTGAGCTGACTTGGGATCGTTCTTTTGAAATAAAAATAAAAAATGTAGTGTTTGCCAGGTTATGCTTGGCGACTGTTAAATGTTTACGATTGGTTTATTATTTGCATGCGTTTTGCCTAAGGTGTCGTTTATCAGCCATTAGGCCGTGAAGGAATTTCTGTTTATCGCACTTTAAGAGCGTAGTGCGCCTTCTTTTTGATTTTCTTCCTGAGGTAGTTGTGGAAAACACTGTCTATGGCAGTGAATTTGCGTTCCTTCAAAACTCTTTAACTACTCCACATCACCTTCTGGGCCACATAGATTAACATGTTCAGCAGTTTGTCTTCAACTTTGTTAAAGATAAATCCAGAGATACGCCAATACAGATGCAGTTGTCGTCTGCATCTTGTTTTCCTCCGCTTGGTTCAGGAAAATGAATCTTGAACGTCTCTTCTGGTGGATGTTTTATCTGCTGATGCCGACTTGCTGGATAAAAGGAGTAGAACGTCGTTGGTATTATCCTGCATTATTGTTGATTTTCCTCTTTTAAAACTTACACCAATAGGCTACATTTTCTCCGTTACACCTGAAGCAGTTTGTAATACCTTTGGTGTGGGATTTGTTAGTGCTGTTAGAACTTATATTCCGATTTATTGGACAAATTCTCTGGCATTCTTGTCCGCCATTGTCACTGCAGTTGTTGTTGGACAGTCGCGCTCAAAGAATTTGAGTGCTGCTGAGACCACAGACGAATTGTCTGGTAATGCACCGCGTATTAGGGGTCACCATAATTACAATAACTGGGAAGATATTTTTAGCACTAGGATAATGACCAATTCGACTGCTTTTTGATTTCTTGTTCCAAAATGGAAACTCTGTTCTTTCCACAAGTGACAGATTGAAATGAAGCTACAACACCTGTACAATTTCCTTCGATGCAGCATCTCTCAGTTTTGTTGTCACTAACAAATTTATGGGTGTCGAATGTACCGCTGTTTGCAATATTGCATATTTTTCTGTCTATAGTCTGTTGCTTAGTCTTTTGAGTGTCTTCCTCTCCATTCACCATATTTTTTTTAGCAGCGAAAACCACACCCATGCATTCAGTCTACAATCAGAATGTGTCATTTTAAAACCCTTTTAAAGAAACCTGCCATCGTAATACTTTGTCTCGATCTCGTGCAGTTATAATAGTGGAACAATCACCGAAGTTTATTTTTTCTCAGTCGAAACCTTTTTCCTTCTCTATCATTTACTGCAAACTATTGGATACTTCCCCACTGCCAAATTTGTAATATATTGGGTATTAACTTCGGTAATTAATCGAAAGAGACTCAAACGAAACGTTGCTATTTCGAAAGTGTTTATTGCGCATATGAAGATACCGATAAAACGATACATTATAGAGTACACGAAGTGTTGTCATGAGTGCGAGTATCCAGGTGTGATAGATATCGAGGTAGGGGATTTCTTCTCTGCTTTCGTAATAAATGTTTTAACGATGCTTCCAGCAACTTCATCCTCTACAACTATGTCGAAATTCCTTTAAACAAACCAGAAAAATTCCCTGTAGACATCTCCGTTTTGCCGGCCGACACCGAGCGAGTAAACATGGCAATTAACTAAACATTCACTTTAAAATAGCAACATTTATCAAACACAAACATAATTATACGGGTTTTGTCAGAAATAACGACTATAAACGTTTGATGTTTCGTGTATCAATGAGAAGGCAGGCGAGATTGATAACCCCTTGTTTGTCTGTGCGGACAGGGATTCGAACCGTCACTAAATGTCAGCCTGCGCGAAACTGGTGGCCTTTTGAACCCGGTGACGGCTCTGTCCAACCGTTCACAGCGTTCGGGGGGGGGGAGGGGAGACGCTGTATACGTCAAGAAGGACAAAGTTGGAGTTTCGACCTACAGAATTTTCGAAAGTTGCCATTTTGCAATCTCAACCATGTTTCAGGTAAGATTTTATTTGTTCTGCCGAGAAGATTACGCTGAGTACACGCCAAATAATCGCGCCCAAATGTTCAGAAATATAGCCGTCAGTCTGCCTACAGAAACGAACTCTTGAACTGCATCCATGTAATCGCTGTTAGGGTTAGGATTGCTCTTCAAGTTTTCAGCCTCCCTGCCAAGTAACTAGGTTCGGCGATGCCAGAACAACAACAACAGCAAAAATCTAACACACACACCCACAAGTGTGTAAAACTAGAAAGGAATTTAATTTGACTGTTTTACAATTTACATGGTTAAAATGGTTCACTAGAAATATATTGCTGAAGTTATGACGACACGGAACCCCGAACCGATGACGTGAATCACGTGCTCTAAGACGTGAACTCCAGGCAAACTACCAAGTATTAATGCCATTTTGAGGGCTCCTAGTATTTTCAGGCTCCCTGACCATTATTCTCTTGATTACTACTATTGTTATCGTCATCTGCAGTCTGTTTGAAAGCACATTCCTTATGAGGGACGTCCAGAGTCAATACTAAAGTTGGAGGGAAATTTATACCCATAAAAGAGGAAGCAAAAGAAAAAAAAATCTGTTCAAATTCATTCAAATGATCTCATGTAACAAATTCGTCAAACTTCCAGCGTATGGTGCGGTTCAAATTTTTGCATGAGAAAGAAAACAAATTTTTGTTGTATATTTAAAAAAAAGCTGAGCTTCCTCTTTAGTTCAATTCAGGGTTTGTTCCAGTTTACATTTTCTGTATAGTTTTATAATAATCAATAATTAAACAAAAATGTTTTTGTCCTATGTCTGTTCTATGCGCACTAATTGCAGCTATAGGTGCTCACATAATCGAAATTGTCTCTTTAACACAATAGAGAAAACTAACAAGCATCACGCCGTATCCTTACACTACTATAGCACATGGAGAATTATATTAAATTTCTGAACTTTGACCTTTTCGTTGCTTGAGTCGTAGTTCCCGTTTACAAGCTTCGAGGTTATACATGAATTTGAGCAACAGCAATTATGTCACCACGGCTTTCTTCTGCTTTTCCAACCATTTCAAACAACTGTCAAGCATCTTCTTTGCCTTAGAATGTCTAGGTATGTTACTTGTTTCATCGATGATAGTAACAGTTTCCTCACCTGCCTGATCGCCAGCAGTCATCATGTCTGACAATTTTTCCCATCTGTTTGTATTTGCCAACCAAGATCATCAACGTCACCATCATTATAGTGAACTTAGTATATGTAGTTTTAATATCTAATTAGACTTTATAAAAATTAATTTTTGTAAATAAGCCTGTTGTTGCATTTTAAGTACAATTTTTAATGCTTTTATTGTCTGATTTTTAATCATCTTTCCTCTATAATTTTATGTAGCTGTTGTTTTGTCTTTTCTCAAGACTTTTAGAAGAAGCCCGAGAAGAGACAATAAATTTATTCAAGAATTATCGGCGTAAGTAAATTATTGAGTCTTGATTCAGGTACTGGTCGGCTATCCGGGCGCGACGTGAGCGGGCGTTATCATTCATGAGAAAAAAGTTGACTCCGGCGCGTGGTCTCACATGAACGTCATTGATGTCCTCTCTGTACTTTAAACCTTCCAGGGTCCCGTTCTTGAACACGAGGTCTAACCGAAGCCTCTCCCAGTAGGTCGGGGTAGCGGTATGCAGATGGCGCCTTCCTTGACTGCACACCATTATCCCGAAGTCGGTTAGGTGCAGTTTGTGTTCAGACACTGCTGACACCTTCCCGCTGCATTTTGAAGATCGGATTTTAACTGAGATGGTAGTATCCGGGAATGGTTTCTTCTCATGCCCAAGACAAATAAAGCGATTCTGGCCATGCGTTGTCGACTTAGATCGAGTCGTCTAGCACCATCACCAACCGGATGCAGTGAGCCGGCCAAGGCAACATTGGGTGGGCATGCTCATGACCAGCCTCGTTCTGGATGTGTTGGCCGGTCTCGGGAGGTTTCCAAAGCAGACGACCGGTTCGACAATCTACGGTAGTGTGGCTGTGCTGGTAGTAAAACGAAGTGTCAGTGCGCAGACAGACATTTACAAAGATATATCGTGGGTTTTGTTTGTGCAAGTGCACTTCCTATATGAAGGAAGAAAACCAGGTAGGAATCTTCTCCCTCTTCGCTGGCTCCTCTCCCGACGTAGGTTAGTAAACAGGGTAAAACCTTGGCATCCGTCACTGGTCATTCTCCAATGTGAGACTTATTTGTCATTTTCCAGGGCTGTGCCTTTGTTAGTATTATGCTGCACGGCGACTAGCCCAGGTTTCTAAGAACCAGACCTCTCAGTTTTAGAGGTGTAATGTCGGGACAGGAATTTACTTACTCCTCACATTTCTGGAAAAGTGCCGATGTGTTCTGTTCATAAAGGGTTACCAGGTTTTATTGAAGTCACTACCCTACTATTTTAATAAACAGTTACGTTAAATTTTATAGTGTTTCTGTTGTTTGTTTTTTTAAAAGAAAAACAAACTTTTCATCAGCAGTGAAAAGATCTACAATTGTCTTTTTAAAGTGATCTGACAGTCTGCCTATTTAAATATTTGCCGGACACTGAAACAACAACAGCAACAACATTTTTATTTGGTTTTTTGACATTTATGTTTTTCAGAAAATGGCAACTATAAGAGCTGACATTAATCAAAACAAATTTAACCTTTTTTCTATCAGGAAAAAAATTATTAACATATATGTTACTAAACAAACTCTTAAGGTGAGTATATATTTCATTTTAAAATCTCATTAATACATTTTTACTTGAGTAGAAATGAATATCTGAATATATTTAGCTATATTGATGCATTGCATGATTACACTAAACTATTTCAGTTTGATTGTAACTTTTACCTGTTTTATGTCTAATTCTTGATATTAATAACTTTTTAGTAAACTATTTATCTGCTCAAAATGTTTGTGACATTAAATACATACCCTGAAAAAGGAAATAAATAAATAAAATTAATTCACTTAAGTAGTTAATTAGTATCTGCACTGACATGTACCTTATGCTATCCCTACATTTGTTTTTGTGCTACTTTTATCATACAGCTGTATCATAGTTATCAGCTGCTCCCTGTCTTTGGATCCAAACATCTTGAATGTGGAATGTCATCTATGGAAGACACACATGTGCATTTGACACCTAAACAGCTGTGAACAATTACTTTGGGCATTTTTCTGGAATGGAAAAAAAATCGAGGTTATGTAGTAGTTCAATTAAATATGAGATTGGCCATAAGTGGACTTAACATTTTCTGGTCACCCTTTCACTACTTAAATCAGCAGATATATTTCAAAGTTTAATAGTCACTTTGAAAAAAGTGTTTAACTATTACATTATGTCAGACCCTTAAACCTGCATTCAGCTAAGATGGAAGAGTCGGAAATATAGTCTATAGTTCAAATTTATGATTTTGTTTAATATTGGTTTTGTCAAACTTCTTGTACGAGTGAGATTATTGAGCATATCAGAGAGAGACTAACATTCTATCTGTCTGGTTGAAAGAATTTGGATTTAATCATGTTACTTTAAATTTTAATCAGACTTTTTTAAAATAGCATTAAGATACTGGCTGAATATGACATTTTCTTGGTAAATTCTAGACTTTACTCTAAAAATTCCATATGTAGTACTTTCAGCATAAACTTTAAAATTTGCAAGTAAATTGTATAATGTTTTTAAGCAAGTCTACGCAATTTTTTCATATTTCCAAAAATATATTTGTAGAAAATTGTAAGTGTGCTTAAGTACTTTACATAGGTTACTATGTTTAGGGTTTGTCTATAACCATTATTGAAAGAATGATTTATTACTTTTAAGAGTGCCAACAGAACTGTAAAAGGATATCTGTTTCTTGTTTTCTTTTAACAATATTATAAAATGACTAGAAATTTAAAATGTCACCGCACATTAAAGAACATAAAGTTTCTGAAAAATAATTTAAAGAATTTATTTGAAAATTTATTCTTCTAAAAATTGATCTACAACTACAAAAATATCTCTTCAAAATGCAAATAAACTTTTATAAAGAATTTAAATTTTATTAAGTTATCTACTATTCATTTATTCCTTATTTTTAATCATATGTAGATTTTGTCAAGTTGGTTTCTAATGAATAGTAACTGGGCAAAAAACATTTTACAGCCACTTTGAATCTTTTTGTTTTGTCAAATAGTAAAAAAAAAACATTTACAATCTTAGCTTTGGTTTCATAATCTACTGCAAATAATCCATCTGTATGAGCAATAATTTAAGTTGCCTGGGAATAACAATGCTGATTTTTTTTTTCAGTTGTGGCCTCTTCATAAATGCTCATACAACTAGTTCCTCTTATTCTTTAGTCTTTTACATGCTTGTTGTTCTGACTAGTGGCATTCAGGGTCTCTTAAAATTCTGCTACTAGTTTTGTGATGAGTCTAACATCATGCACAAATTACATATCTAGTACGATTTATATTTCTAAGATAAAATAATCAGGTTGTTGTTTGGTTCTATAAAGACTGAATATTTTTGAATTAGCTTGATTTAGCAGCTCTTAGGACTGAAATAATTAATGATTAGCACTCTTTATCTACACTTTATACATTCATTTTTCATTTCTTTGGGGGATTTATTAAACAAACATCTAAAGACTACAACTGGGATGGAAACTAGATTAGTCTAATGATTTTGAAGAGACTTAATGTTATCAGCAAACTATCCATTCGACGCATCATATTCAATCATAAAATTGTGATTCAAAAGGACCTCAGATTGACAAAACTGCTTGCTGCATCCAGTCATTTACTAGTTTATTTTCATCCAACAATTCTTTGTTTTAGCTTGTACAATGACACCTTTTGAAGAATTCTTTTTTTTTTTTTTTGTAAAGCACAAAGGCACTTACATAAAGCCATCCATGTGGACAGTATAGCATTAAAGTTAATGCTATAGCCACATATGTAGATTAGTACATTATGTGATCTCTTTATCACATGTTAAAGAATACCAGTGATTTGCATTGCCAGTTTGCTTCATATCACTGGAACTAAACCATTTTTTCTTTGAAATCTGTTTTCAGATACTGAAATGATGTTCTTTGATATAGAGAAAATCCATTTGATATCAGAAAAAAACTATTGTTGCCATCCACATGATGCACAGAGCTTGCTTTGTAGACTGTCATTTGGTATAATAGTTTTCAAAAAGTTTATTATAAATGGTTTTATCAGATTTAATTAAAGTCTGAAATAGACAAGACAAATCTAAAATTTTAATTTATCTTGTAACTGCTGCTAAATCTTAATCAACATTTTATCTTTTTATCTTTATTTTTTATCATTTTTTAATATAAAGTGAAACTGATCATTGATTGTGGTAGTTTTGTGTGAACATTATATTTGACAAAGCTTGTAGCAAAGATTTAATAATAAATTTACTACTCACATAGTCTCTGATGTTTCTTCATTTTTTTGTAAAATGCACTTTTTACAAACTCTTTTTACCAAATTTCATTTTATGTGCAGTATGATTTTCACATGAAAGTAGTTAAGGAAAATACTGACATGTCGCCATAAACCAATGTTGTTATTCACAAGAATAGATAAATATTTCATAAAGTTAATAAATTAAAAATTAAAAAAAATGTATTTGTTATAAAATATTGAAGGATACAAGAAAATAATTAGACATTAATTTTGATCTAATGATATACTCACAAAAAATAGCATGTTTCCAAGCCTGCAATACCTGTATAGTAAGTTCATACTTGTTCACATTTTGGTAGACAAGGACCTGCATTTTGATCTAGAATCCCCGCAAAAATGTAAGTTAAATTCTTAAGCAGAGAGCAACATGACACAAAATGGCAAAACTGCCAGTCTAAAAATAAACAGAAAGAGCTTTAATAATAATCGTGGCCCACCACTGACCACAATGCAAATTTCTATGTGTCTTGCTATTGACCAAATTTGACTATGTAGCTATTGTTTTTTAATATTGCATCATTCTTAAACCAACGCCATTTTCTAGCTAACCAAGAAAATGTGGACACACTTGGTAACCATAAGCAGCCTTCCTAGGACATCCTAAACATTTTCAATCAAACTTAAGTCCAATGATTTTGCAGGCAGCATTATATGAGTGATGTAGACCTGAAGTCTTGCCTCAGTGACAAGTTCATAGTATGGACAGGCTTTGTCATTAATAAAGATAAAGTTGGGACCTTTTCTTTGACCAGAAGAGCAACTACAAGCATAATGACCTCATCATTGTATCTGACAACAGCTATGGCTTAACTTATTTCTACCATCATAACACTAACCCAAGATTTGACCAGGATTCAACATGGAGCTAGTTTATCTTGAATGACTGTTGTTTGTTTAATAAAAGATCTGGACCAGTTGGCAAACAAGACAATGCATCAACATTTGCATGCAGTTTTGTTGGCACTATCTTGTAATTTTATCCCATTAGGAAGATAGTTTTAAACTGGAATGCATCAGTTATTAAAATTTTTTTCTGATATTAGCATACTTTAACCAGTTTACAAGTATAACCAATACTTTTGGTCACTTTAGATAAGAACCAAAAAAAAAATCTCTTATGGTGAACACATTTGCCTAAAATCCACATACTAATATTTTAAAATTATTTAGAAAACTGAATACTGGAAATATTTTAGAGAATCCTTTGTAAGCCCTTTTCAATAATTCATCTTCTTTTGAGTATATGTTCGTAGCACATTGAAGACATAACTGATCTAAGGACCTTGAAATCAAACTAAAATTTCTTTGATTTTTCATTTGGTGGTTTGGTTATTTATTCTTATTTTGTTAACATCAATTAAATCATTCTGTAAATTTAATGTCCCATATAATAAAAATGTTCCTTGTGAAGCCTATTCAAGTAATCTTCTGAAACATTGAAAAACCAATAAGCAAGCAAAACATTCATATGAAATTTTAGTAAAAACAGCAAACTTAATATTTACATCTACTTCAGTATCACTGACATAAATAAGGAACAAGAGCAGTCTTACAGATGGAACTAAAGATTCGTTAATGAAAGTGAAAGAATTTATTTAATCCAAAATTTTACCAGTATTAGTTTTTTATGTGGAGCATTATCAAGTAATTTCAAATTATGGATATGAATATCAGTATCTGATTGTAGTGAACTTAGTATATGTAATTCTAATATCTAATTAGACTTTATAAAAATTAATTTTTGTAAATAAGCCTGTTGTTGCATTTTAAGTACAAATTTTAATGTTTTTATTGCCTGATTTTTAATCATCTTTCCTCTATAATTCTATGTAGCTGTTGTTTTGTCTTTTCTCAAGACTTTTAGAAGAAGTCCGAGAAGAGGCATTAAATTTCGTGAAGAATTATTGGCGTAAGTAAATAAACTGTTGATATTTTTAGAATGTTCTTTTTTTCTGAAAATAAGGATAAAGTTGTTGAAAGTGGTCTTTCTTCCAATAAATCTAAAGTTGATATATTAGATCTGTTATACAATGTGGAGCCAAAATTCTTGCCTTAATCTAAAGGGCTATAATATGGGGCATCATGTATAAACCGTATAACAACATAAATAATACTCCATGCCAATTAAACATAAGAACAATTACTCTTTATGATAAAAGTGTAAGTTTTTATTGTTTTAAAAAAGTAAACTGCTAAGTTCCTGCAGGTACATTTAAACATGTCTGAAAAACAAAACATCATGTAGGTTAGTTAATAGACACACAAAATACATGTTTGCTAAAGTGCAGGCATAAACTTACCCTGGATAGAATTGAATAAATTGATTTCAGTAATCTATGTCTTGCTAAGACATTTTTGTTAGACTGTTTTGTTTGTTTGTTTTGTGCACAGAATGGGGGAGAAAATGTTTGTGAAAAAAGCTTCAAAATTAATTGAAAACAGAATAGTACTGAAAAAACTTTGAAGAAATGTTATCTACAATTTTTCTGATTAAACCTTTGTTGGCAGCTCTGTCTAAATCTATTTATTTTCCAGGTTATAAGATTAAAGTTGAATATCTCGATTATTGGAAAATCTGGAAGTTCATTTAGAATTTATATTCTGGCAGACAAAAGTTTGAGAACGATGGCAGAACAATCATTAAATTAGAACATAAATATGTAGAAATAAACATTTCAGCAAGGGAATTATACTGATAAAAGGAATCTCTTGTTTTTTTGATTGAGATATACACCAACATGATCAGTAGTAAATATTTTGCATACACTCACTTGTTTTATATTGTGACAGAATTTTATTGCAACAAAAGTTGAACACCAACATTTTATATTTGGTTGTTTTTTTGGATGGCTCACAGAATATAGTGAACTAATGTATAACATTTTTAGCATTATGCAGTGGGTAGAAAAGCCAGATAAATTTTAATATAGTCTGCTCAGATCATGGAGATGCACAAAGAAAATCTTTCATATTCCAAGATTGTTAAGCAGGTCAAGTGTCATAAAAAGATTTTTTTATCCAGCCTGAAAGCTGTAAGAGCAAACAGGTGGCCACATCAAGCACCTTAAAGTGACAGATCTAAAAAATCTGATACCCAGACTAATTGGAAGATCCATCATAATGGACCAGCAAAGATGTTTGCTGATATTTTAAGGGATAAGACCTACTGATCTCTGCATGAACTGTCCAAGGATGGCTTTGTGATTTGAAATTGGTGGATCATATTGCCTCGAAGAAGCTCTTCATTTCCTTGAAGAATCATCAAAGGTCCTAACTTTGGTTTACCAAGCACCATATTTATTGGAATTTGAAAATGTGGGCAAGGATGTTCTGGTCCAATGAATTGTAGTTCCAATGGATTAGATCAAATGTGTGGCACAGAGATATGGTGGATCATTCTAATCAAAATGTACCAAACAGATAATCAAAGGTGAGGGTTGTTCCATTATATTATGGGCTGTATCTTCCAAAAATAGACAGCTGGGAATAATGGATTTGTTTGTTTTCTTGGATATTTTTATGGTTATACTAGAACCATATTCTAAGGACTGGCTTCCCCTCAACTGGATTTTCCAACATGATAATGATCTGAAACATCTTCATTATCAAATCATCAAGCATTATCTCAGATAAAAAATTCCAGTTCTAAAGTGGCCAATACAAAGCCATAATTTGAATCTAATAGAAAATCTGTGCCATAATATAGATAGTGCTTTTAAGATGAAAAAACTTGAAATTTGGTTCAAATGTTCCAAATTAATTAGTTGACATGGGTCAATATTTGAATAGACTGGTGTATTCATCTTTTGAGCTCCATGCACAAGTGCTGACAATTTGTTTGTTGTGACATAATTTTAAAACTTTTCTCTGTCACTGTATGGGTTAAGCCAGTATTGCCTAACAATAAAATACTTGACTGACTTCCACATAATTAAATTTATCATATTTTTTTTTGTTGGTTATGAACTCATTGAAACAGAGCAATGAATATAATGTAAAAGCTCACCAATTTCTATTGTTGAATGAATAAATCAAGATTGTTTTGCCTTTTAGACAATTACCTTCATTACATGGTTCCCAGGAAACACCTGATGTCCAAGATGTTGACATTGGTAAGATGCATACATTTTCTGACCTTTCAAATGTACTCACTGCATGGAACTAGACTTACATATAAATGTTTTCAAAAAACATGTTTATTCAAAATTTTCTGTAAATTTTCATCATATTTTTTCATTTTATTCTGTTCTTTTTCAACAAATTGTGGAAGTCAGATAGAAAGTCATTGTTATAAACTAACTCAGGCACAATGCAGGACCAATGCAAGCATTAAGTTTGCAGGTTTCTTCAGTCTCATGCTTTGAAATTCCAACTTATTTGGATAAAATTTATTGTTTTAATACTGAAAAATATTGTGGAAAATAAATAAAGATGAGACTGAATGAAAGAAACAGAGTTACAGAAAGCAGTTTGGCTAACAATGATCAACAACTTAGACATGTCTATCTGCTTATAAATAAAATTTATTATATCAATATTTTTTGCTCATTGACTTTTTAGAATACACTTTAAAATTTATAATTTTCCTTATCTTTGTAGGAAGTTAGGAGCGAAATATTTTCTATCTTGAGAATCAGCTTTTATTAACATAAATCATCATATATAATGTATGCACTAATAAACTCATTTATATGAAATTTGGGATAGTTTATTTGTATATGCATAATTTTGGCTGATATTGTATTTGATATTGCATAATAATATTACAAATATGCTGCATATAAAAACAAAAAACAACTTTTGAAAACTACTAGAATATATTTAAACACCAAATAAATGATCACACATTTAAAAATGATTAAAGTTTAATTTACTAAATGATCAACACAAACTTCTCTTTATGCAACAATTTTGTCAAGAAAATAATTACAAGTAAATCTTAAGGGTTTAGTTGGAATGAAGAAGGAATTTTAACATTAAAAAATGAACAAAAATGAATTAGAAGTAGTCAATATAGGGTTCCCTCTGACAATAATAAAATAACTTTGTAGCTTTCCATGTAGCTCATAACTTTATCAATGAGAGCATTGGGCAATAAAGCCTTTTGTCTTATCAGAAAAATTTTCAGTTCTTGGAGTGAGCTTGGAGGGAGATAGAGGGGAAAAAACTAAATTCCTAGAGAATTCCAAACAATGTTAATAAGATTTAACTCAGGAGAATGTACTGGCCATATCATTGCATATGCCCTATATGGACAATCATTATTGTCCATTAAAATGAAGTTATGTCCAATTGCACCTGCAATGGTTCAGGCTGATATCAACCTACCTGTGGTTGCATAGAATCAGAAGTAAGTTGGGTCATTGTTGTAGTTCTGCTACATTGAGCCAAAAGTGACACAGCAATCATCTGCTGGTGTGGTGACTGATGGTTTTCTTTGAACTGATTTGCTGATATCTCCATTCACTTGAAATTGTTTCCATAGTTGAGAAACCACACTTCTCTTCACAGTTAACCATTCCACCACCTTGATCTGTGACTATCCAGCTTTTATCTTATCAAAATAGAACCTTCCAAATAAGTGTGATTTCTCATTTGTAATTTTTTTCCTTCAAAAATATATCCTTTTTTATTTGATGAATTTTGTTAAGTAATTATCTTTTACTATAAATTATCTAAATGTGACATACAATATGATGAGTGTAATGTTACCAGATCACTTCCACATTTGACTTTAATAGCTGTTTATAAGTAAGAACTATCATACTCCTGTGAAAGTTTGTGTACTGTTAGATAGCTGGCCATCTAACTTTTTCCCCTTCAGGCTTGAGAGGTGTGATTTATCCAAGTGTTTGTCTCAAAAACAAAGTTTTCTCTTTGTGTGCTCTGAGCTAGAAAAAAAATATCTTCAAACAACTTTGGCATCAGAAAAAACTCTATTTCTCATAGCAGTTTCCATTGTTCTTTGTCTTCTGTTCTGAAAAAAGAAAGAGTGAGAGAGATATGTGTGTGTGTGTGTGTGTCTGTGTGAAAACTTTGATTTTTACCTAAATTAAATCTGTTTAGCTTGAAAGAGGACATGTAAATCTGTATTTAAACATGAAAAACTAGTTTACTGTGGGCATGAGTATGGCCTAATACATTGCTGATTATCCAGTAATTTTAAAAGAATTCTCTTTGAATGGAATGAGTTTTGGAGTGTAAAATTTTGTTGAAACTTCTTTTGCATACACTACTTTAAAACCAATTCATTTAGAGTAATTTTTTTCACCTTCTAAATCCTTGTGACTACTACAAATTACCTGCTGGCTGTAATGATTAAGAGGTTTAGGTGATCCAAATTATTTAAAATCTAGAATCTGAAGATTTGCTTAATAACTTTTAATGTATTACATGCCAAGCATTTGATTAGGCACCAGGTTGCCTGTCACTGCATAGAGAGAAAAACAACAAAACAGATTTTTACTTTTTCTTCATGTTTCTATGCTATCCTTGTAAAATTTATTTAGGTTATTAAACTTTAGGTGGACAGCAGCTGACTGCATAAGGTTGCTATTCTGTTATTAGTATTATAAGTTTCTTCTATCTGTTTTAGATATAGTATTCACCATTTTTTGGTAATCAACTGTGCTTATACCATCTATTATTGTTTTGATTAGATGAACACATATTTTGCTTTCTATTTTTACTATGTTTAATCATCCTAGGTCCAAGAGAAAGTGGACCAACTCTAGTACTTTACTCCTATACCACAGGGCAGAAGTAACTATATTTTTTGTTACTGTCTTCCTAAAGTTATTGGTACTCCAGTTCTTCACTTCTGCTTTAAATTGTCAACTAATTTTTGTCACTTTTCCTTATCTAGATTTATGTTTTTCATTAAAGGAAAATGAATGCTTAGAAGTTTGTTTTTTTTTCCATATTCCATTTAATTTCATTACTGTAAAAGTTGTTGGCATCCCCAAAGAAATCCCATCCATGCTTCTTCATTCTTAAATGGTTAATAAAACTACCAGATACAGCCTTGTAAATTCTAAGCATTGAAAAAAAAACTGTTTTAATGCTGCCAGTCACATACCTTATCATGTTGTTGACAGCATACCGAATTATTTTATTTTCTATTTTATTGTTTATTTTAATCCTTAGTATTTTCTCTTTTTCTGAATTATTCATGACAGTGTTTCCATTTACTAGTACATAAAATATAGAGTTTATAGGGTTGTCCTGTCATATTTCTCTTGAGGGTTTAAAGTGTGCTGATGCAAAGCTTTTCTGACTAATATTTGTCTGAGTATCAGTATAGCATAACTTTAACTATTTAATAAAGTATTTTTCAGAGTTAAACACTTTCAGTTTTTTAATCAGGTAGTTGTTCCATCTACTCTGTCAAATATAGTGATTTGGTGTAAAGCAAATCTGATACCTTGGGAGTTATTTGTGTATAATTTCTCTGATCAGATGGAGGGATTCCTGATTCAATCATTCTTGAACTGAGCAAGTTTGGCCTGTTTATAATCTATTTTATTTTTTGTGCTAATTTATTAGCCGACATATTATTGTTTTATAATCATAGTTTGAAAGATTTCATGTTTGTGTGGATAGCTAATGATGTCATAACAGCTCTTGATATAAAAACCATTGTCTGTGGGTAACACTGATTGTGTCTACACATCCTACTGCATAATAGAATTTGTTTGTGTTTACCAAATGATGTAAAATCTGTATTTCAATAATAAAATATTTATGAATTTTTATCAATGACAAAAAATGTGCTAACGCATAAAATATATTTTTTTTGCTTTATATTGATGATGTCTAAATGACCTACTGCATAAAAAAGATTTTTTGTTATATCCTATGCTGTATGCTTTAGTCTTTTACTGTATTTTCTTACCATTCATTATCCTTATTTTTTTCTGGTCCTTCTATTATTCAATAATTGCATAGCTGGCTTGCTTGGTTTGTATGCAAAATGCTTGGTGTTTCAACTTAACAGCACAGAGTACTTTAGTACTATCTTGTTTCTGTACTTCAGGCAGTGCTGAATTGTTATCAACCTATTAAGAACAATGGTAGAAATCCATTAAACACTAATAGAGTGTTTGAAGTCAGAACACTACTATATATTTTTCTAAAGTTGAAAATTTCAGAAAGAATTCTGTTGTGATAAATTGACAAACAACATAAATATATAACATATTTTCATTTTATAATTCATATTGGTTCTATAAAGCTTTTAATGCATACATTTTCTGGTAATTCCCACCAAATTTATGAAAACAGCAGTAAGTTGATGCTGCAAAATTTATGTTTTGTAAATTATAGTTTCTAAAGGATAGACATGTTCATATTATTGTGCAAATTGTGTCTTCATTATTTTTTATGATTTTATTTCAAACTTATGTTTAAATTCTTCTAGTAAAAATGTCATTAACATTTTTAGCAAGAAGACCACCAAAACCATCAAGACAAACTATACCAAAACCATCAAGACAAACTATACCACAATCTTCAAGTTTACTGAGTCAAGCTTCAGGAACCTTATCAAAAATGTCAAGTAACTTGTGTTTAGATTTCTTTTTAATTTTGAATAAAATGTTACATTTATTTTGGTACTATTCTTTTGTTTGTTACAGTTTTTACAGTAATTTTTTTTTCTCTCAGAAGTAATAAAAAATGCCATTCAGTAATCTTCAATTAATACAAAAATCATCTTTGTTTTAGTGGTGTAGTATAATATCTGTTTCTTAAGATCAAAGTTTACTTGGTTGTTTTGTGATGAATATGAATCCCTAATGCAAAGAGTTAAATAAAAGATAGATGCTATACCTTTTTGCCAAAGTAATAAACATGAAGTCAGCAGTAATTTTGTAAACATAAGCATTCTGACTATTAGTATAAGGACACTTTCAATCAGAATAATCTTGGTTGTGATAGTCTGATATTTTTCATTCAATTTCTTTCTTTGTGTAATGAATCAACAGGAACAAGAGTATCAACAAATAGTTACCAGTAATCAGTATAGAAATAAATTGATTTTAATTCTTGAAAAAAAATGCATATTTTTAATATTAAAATAAATGTTTTTTCAAAATTTTTTGCAGAACTAGAAAACATCTCAAGAATATGTAATGACCTGAGCTTAAACAGTCCGATTTCTACTTATGTTACTGTTACTATCATTATTATGCTATATTATACTATAATATAATCATTGTAAAGAAAATTTGTATAATTTTCAATGCATAAAAAGGCACTTTTTCTTTAGAAATACTGTGATAGGTTCTAAACTATCATCTTCTTTGAATTAAAATGAGTTTTTGAAGGCAAACGGTAGCTATATCTTTAAAAAGACAAGCAAAGAGTATTTCTGATTGAATGTTGACTTTTAAAATTTGGAATAACTAAGAAAATGCTTAGAAAACTCCTGTCCATAATTATTTTACCATCATTATTTATGTGAAAAAATATATTTAAATTTTACTTTAGTACATATTATTTCCACAAATTAAAAAATTTGTAATGTTATTTTCATTCATTTCACTTTTGTTTTGCTAGAAATATGAAAGTGATTTCTGTCTATATAATAAATAAACAGCATGCCATTCAATGTCTTTTATTTTATATGAAAATCATATTTTAAACTTCTGATTAGTATACTTGCAATATAAATCTCTTAAGATAAATGGTTAATCAGACAGAATTAAACAGTGTTCTCCAAAAAAGAAAGAAATCTTTGGAAATTTGTAATGTTTGATGATGTCAAATGTAGATTACATTCATACACAATGCAAGTACATTCTTACATGAATAATCTGCAACAATTATTTTCTATGTACATTCTATACCAAAATACAATTCAAGTTATTTTGCTTTAGAACCATAGAATTTTAGTACAGTCTAGAAAAAAAATTTAATAAAAAAATTATAAATAAAAACTAAAAATGTTATGTTAGTATTTTTAGTAGTAAATTAATTGTATTTTTAGTTAAAAATAGCTCTAATTTATAATTCTACTGAGGGAATGGCTTCATTTGTATACTAAGAAATTAAAGTTAAAAAAATTATTAGTTTTAAATATCTTGTTGAATTTCACTAAAATAAAGTACAAAACTGGTGGATCATAGCTAATAATATTGATAAATTTGTGTCTAAAGCTTTATTTATGACTACAAGTTATGATGATAGTTGCACAGATAATGAGGTAAGCAAGATAGAGAATTATTATTTACCTGCTTCTTTTGGTTCCATATAATAACTATTTTTTTGTTTGTTTTACTTTAATTTGATCTAAAATAAAAATATTTCTGAATTAACTCAATTCTCTAAAAAAAAACAAGCTCAATAATTTAATAACACTGGTCAACAAAATTAAATGTATTATACTCATTATGAATGCAAACCAACTTTTTTTAGACTAATTTTTCATGCTGATTTCAAAATTTTACTCCATTTGTATGCAGCACGTATCAGTTTTTCAGTAGATACATGCAAATATTTACATATTTGTACATATGAAATCATTAACGTAATAAATAAGGACATTATTTTTAGAAAGTAAATGAGTTTATTGAGTTAAAAATCATCACTATCATTCTACAAAGAGTGAATACACAAAAAATTGGTCAGACAAAACAGACAAAGTTAGAACAACAGAGTTAGAAACATTGTAATTTGGATTTCCTGCGGTGTTCCTGATCTGGTTGATCACGGTAAAGTGTACAGCAGTAGTCAGCCAGCATACTGTCATTCCAGAAGCCTTGGTACTGTTTCTCCATAGCACTAATGTCCTGGTGAAATCTTTCACCATGTTCATCAGACACTGCTCCAAGGTTGTCTGCGAAGAAATCCAGATGGGAGTCCAAGAAGTGAACTTTCAGTGACATGCGACAACCCATTGCTGAGTAACATTTCAGAAGATTCTTGATGCCATCCTTGTAGTCCATTGCCTTCTTGTTGCCCAAGAAATTCTCACAGATCCAATTGAAAGCATTCCAGGCAGGCAGTTCCAGTTCATCCAGTGTTGTCTTGAAGTTGACATCTTTGAGTACTTCTATAATTTGGGGTCCTACAAAGATACCCTCTTTCAACTTCGCCTGTGTGATTTTGGGAAACTTTTCTACAATATACTCAAACCCTCTGGCATTTCTCTTCCCTAGTGTCTTTACAAACTGTTTCATCAGTCCAAGCTTTATGTGCAAAGGAGGCAATAGGACATTACATGGATCTACAAGAGGTGTATTCTTGATGCTAGACAGTCCTGGCTGGTATGATGTTCTTGTCTGCCAGTTTGATTCCGAATAATGTCTGTCAGTTGCCCGACTATCCCATAGACACAAGAAACAGCAGTATTTTGTGAAACCTGACTGCTTTCCCATTAACATTCCAATGACTTTTAAATCTCCACATATTTTCCATGAGTATCTTTCATAGGCAATGGCATGAAGTAAAAGTTCCATATTCTCATATGATTCATGAAGATGAACGGATTGTGCAATAGGAATGGAGGGCTTCAAATTACCATTATGGAGAAGTACAGCTTTTAAACTTTGTTTTGAAGAGTCAATAAACAAACGCCACTCTGCAGAATCATGATTTTTTGATAAACATTCGAAAAGTCCATCGATGTTACTGCAAAAGCAAAGCAGGCCTTCAACAAAAAAACACGTTTGTAGAACCACATTTCTCTGCCAAAAATAAGTTATACGAACACCGTTCTCTGGCAGATACTTCTCCTTCAGTCTTGATGCTAACAGTTCTGCTTTATCTTTTGAGAGGGATAGGTCTCTGACAAGGTCATTCAGTTCAGCTTGGGAAAATTTCTGAGGTTCAAAGCTATCGTCATCAGCCACGTAATCTTCCTCAGCAGCACTATCGTGACAGTCAGCATCATCATCTGATGTTTCAATACCATCATCTGGTGGAACTGGAATTGGCAGACTTCCATTGTGAGGCACAGGTCTCATTGCAGAATCCAAATTGGGATACACAATTTTGTGTTTATTCTTCATAAAAAATCCTGTGACATTTACTTTGCAAAAATAACAGTCATTAAAATGGTCTTTCGGCTCCCTCCATATCATTGGAATGGCAAAAGGCATGGACTTCTTCCTCTTATTGAACCAGTCACGTAAGCCATTTGAGCAAGCTGAGCAGATAAAATGTGGTACCCATAACTTGTCCTGATCTCCAAGAGGAAATTCAAAGTATAGCTTATAAATCTTCTTGATCTCTGGTGTTATCGTACGTTTTTGAGCTTTCACAATAAATTGTCCACAGACATAACAAAACACATCAGGAGGATTTCTACACTGTCTTGACATTGTTAACACTGTAAAACAAGTAAGGAAATAGATACAAACAGTTATACTTATATTGAATTTGAGATGTTGAAATACCTATTTCATCAGACAAAACTTGATTGTTTAATTTAAGATGATGAAATATTGCATCTGAACTATGCAGCAATGAATAATGTAGTTTATTTTAAAGGTATGTTTCCATGATGTAAATGAAATACATGCATACACGTCATTAATTGGAATTTCTATATAATGCATGAGCTAAAACCAAAAAACTTTCTCATCTTGAAAACTGTACATGATGTCAAAAAACTAATTGTATATTTGAAATCAGCATTAAAAACTACACTAAGTACACATTGACATATGCTTGATGAAAAATACTTGTTGACCAGTGTAATTAAAAGTTGGTTTTAACCAATATGTCCAGAGTTTCTAAAACTAAGCAAATATTTTTCATATTTTTACAAACAGCTTATATTCAGTGACCAAACGTTCATGCATATCCATACATCATAAGAAATATGCCTTCTCAAAAGGCTTATTAGTATCATTATTTAGTTTATGGATCTTGTAATGCTAAAAACTTGAAAATCAAAAGAAAAGAATTTTTTCACTTATTTTCTGCACACTAAATAAAAATTAAAGTTTATTAAAAATCTCAAAAACATTTATAACATAAAACTAATTGTAAATTTCATATATAGTTCATTTTAAAATCATGACCTTCTTAATCCTTAACAATAGTGAACATTTTAGGAAATAATTTTGAATTATATCCTCTTCTGTTTCCAGCTGTACACAATAAATCACATGTCTATATAGAAAATGTGCTGGAAAGAAGAAAATTTTAATGTTTAAGGCAGAAACAGCTTCATAAATATTTACATTTTGTTTAATTTCTTTAAAGCATCAATACAACCACTTTGTCTTTGTGTTCAAGTACAAGAAGAAATATATGTTTATAAGTATTGTTTTCTCAAAGGAATTGTATGCATATAAATTTTTTCTTTCTGTCCAAAAAAGTATGGATTTGCATTTCAGATTTATCCATTAGAAAGAATGTTTTTATTTTTATTTCTTACACCTAATAACTTGTAGTTGGAAAAGCCATAGGAATGAGTTGGCAGTTCTTTTTATCATTTTATAATGTTGACCACTATTCTTTAAAATATTTATGTCCTTCATCCCAAAACTTCTACATAATTTGTTTTACAGATAAGTTTTCGTGTATTTTTCAATAAGAGTTTTTTTTTCATGAAGCCATTTGTTATTATCTCTTTCTATATTGGTCACTATCAACTGTTGTTTTAAAAAATATGTCAATACTAGATAGCTTGACAGGCACACTGTTATGTGTGTGTGTATTATTTTCATTTTTAAAGAAACTAAGTGTTTGTGCATGAGTACATTAAATGAGTAAAACCTTTTGCAGTAGATAATTATGAAACATTGTTAACAGTGTACCAGTGTTTACATTCATCCATTCTTTGATTTGTAGTACTTTCACATTTTAAATGCAGCTAAGAAACAAATGAATATCAAGTTTAATTTAGTTCTTGAATATTTAATTAAGGTAAAAAATGGCAATTTACAAAGGCATTAATTTTTTGAAGTGAACAAAGTTCATTTTCAACTAAAAAAAAAATCTGACATTACTGCCACTGCTTTCTTAGACATTAAAATAAATTTGGATGGAATTTTATGCACTAATCTGGATATGATGAGTAGATCTGCAATGAATAAAAGAAAAACAGCAAGTAATTGCAGTGAAGTAGATTTTATTTCATTTCTATTGCAAGCATTTGTTAAAAACTATGAGCAATAACCTCATAATCTCCTGTCTGATTGTGAAGATGCAGTTATAATGAATCATACAGGAAGGAATTTGTAAGATTTTGTTATTGGTTTTTTTGTTTTATAATTTATAATTTCTTCTCCTTGCTCGAAAACAGAAATTAATTAATTATTTTTTGTATGAATCAAATAAGTGTATGCTTTGGTGTCTTTTCAAATGATGATTCAGAATCTCAAAGTGAATCTACAAGTGAATATAAACCAAAGAAATGAAAGGTACCATTTTAGGCCAAGTGGTGGAGCAAAAATAATTCTCTGATTATGAAAGTAAAGTTTGTTACCAGAGCAGAGTGCAAGGTGAATTTATATTTCTTCTTACTGGTACATTTTTAGCTTGATTTTAAAAGCTGCTTTAGATATTTACTTCAGTTTTAATGGGAGAAGGAAGGACTAAATTCTCAATTCAGTTTGTTAGATTATTTTCTTTTTATATAAAGATTGTTTGTGTTGCAGAATAGGCATTGTTATTTAAACCCTATTGTGGTGAAATGTTTTCAGTATTGCATAATAATTAATTCTTTTCTCTTTATTTTAAAATTTTTTTTATTAGTTGGAATACATGTGCCAGATGTTATACCCGAAATTGTAAATGCTGGTAAGTAACTACACTTGTTAAAAACTGCAAAATGACTTAACCATTCTAAAACATAAAGTCAGTAGTTATACTCACAGTTCCCAATCTTTATTTCATGGTGATCATAGTAACGCAGTGACAAATTCAGGTCACTCCAATTTATAGCACCATCAGTGCAAATTTTGAAAATAAAATAGGATGAAATAATGCATATTTTCTATTCTAGGCCATGGAATGCCTGCATATTAAGGTGCTGGTATAAGGCTAAGGAGTTTAGTGTTGTACAGGAAATATGCTTGAGTGGATTATATCACAGAATATAGATATAAATATATGTCAACAACAGTCAAAAGATTAAATGTGACATGAAAATAATCATGATACAGCCTAGAGTTTCACAACACTATCTCTTGTTGTGGCCCCTGGTTTGGGAACTACAGAGTTAAACCTCCTAGCTCACCTACTATGTTGGCCCTTCTTATAGAGTAAGAGAAAAATTTTGAGATTTTTGATGGTCTGTTTCCATCATTATTTGTGTCTTGTAGGTAACTAATGGTTATCAATCTTTTTTCACACTTATGGGGGTTCATATGCTTTAATGGTTTTGGTGATTAAGTTGTAAACATGTTTTCCTTTTTTCTTTGCCTTGTTATTTACTTAACAATTATTTATGTCTTCACTTTTCATCCTTTTCCAGGTTATCCACATGGACTTCATGAAATAATAACTTTGTTTAAACACTTGTGTGCATGCAGTTAAGTGACACTTGAACAAGCTTGAGGATCCTTTTTGCACATTTTCCTCCCACCTTTCACTACTAATTCTCACAACATCAAGATTTCACTATTGAACACTCTGGCTAGATCTTTGGATGTATGGCTGGTTGATTCAGGATCTCAGGTTTCTGATTAGGCACACTGTTTTACTTTCAGCTTGTACTACTTTGTTCCAATCATTGATCACCACAGTTGGGTCTATTTTGGAAATTTTAAATAGATGTATCTAATATGCAATTGATTTTTGTTGAATGCTACTTTTCTATGTTGGTAGACATGCCATCTGTAACTTGGAAATTTTAAAATCAGGCTTAATATTATCACAAGGCTTGCTCAGCTACTTGTTAAACTACAGGCATCCATGGTCTACTATATTTGTTGTACTCCCTTTTATTTTATACTGATTGTACAATATTTTGATAATTCACTAATCTGCTGTTGCTGTTCAGGTTTTGACTTTTTGCATCTGCAAGAAGATTATTGTGCCATTTCAGATTATTGCCACTATTGTTGTTCACTATCAAATATTGCATGTAGATTCTGCAATTGTTCAGATAGAATTTCATGCTTAGCTGTTTTTGTTCAGCATCAATATATTTACTGTACAGATTTCTCTTGTCAATGGCTGCTTTACATTTTTTTCTTGCCTACAAATTGAGTTACAATTGATATTTATATTATGGATTATCAATGATGTATGGGTTTGTTTACCTTTAATGGTTTTTTAATGCTATCTTAGAAGCTGCTTCCTATTGTTTGCATATCAACCTTACCAGTCACTATTTTTACAGTCTTGGCATCATTTTGAATGGTTTATACTCACAGAAACCTCACATATTTTTAAGTATTCTCATTATTTGATTGTTTACATTTGGAGTGTAAAATTCAGGCACAAAATATGGTTAAAAACAACAAAAACTACTTTGCTTAACAAGTATTTTTACTATGAAGTACTCATGATTGTATACTTACACCTATTCTTTTATCCTCTCCTTAATGATAATTGAGACTGAGTAAGAGGTGAGTCTAACTACTAGTAGCCCAGTGTGCTACCAACAGGACTGAAATATTGCCAGGAATGGTCAAGTAGTATCAGACCTTCAATATATTTGTCATGCTTGGACCAGTGCATAAAAGGTAGAACACATTAATATAAGTATTAAAAAACAAATATTTCATAGCAAAATGTTATTTTTCTTT
Organism: Nautilus pompilius; assembly: GCA_018389105.1. Taxonomy (NCBI): domain Eukaryota; kingdom Metazoa; phylum Mollusca; class Cephalopoda; order Nautilida; family Nautilidae; genus Nautilus; species Nautilus pompilius. Next base: position 945,288 of record JACATO010000605.1, on the reverse strand, counting down.
ACTCTTAATAAGTGACTTATTGTGCTGCAAATAAAAAATGTGAAATACATTAAAACAGTTCAAATGAATATGATCTAAAATTAACTAAATGCTACATTAAATAGTGTTTTTGGCATATAAAAAATCCACTTAATTTTTTAAATACATACTTATTGAGCAAAATGTTTCTTTAAATTTTAGTTGCAAAGCCATTATCAGAGATGTTTTCATCATGCAAAATTCTGGATCCAGTAATTAAAGATGGTAAGCAAACTTCCAAAGCATATTTTGTTTTGTTTAATAGATATGATGATTAAATTCTTGAAGTACTTGCCACATCAAGTTTCACTTTTTTGTGTAGATTTCATGAAAACTTTTCAGCTGCAGCTACACTGCATACACTTGCTCTCTTTCTTTAAGTGCTTGAGGACTGAGTGCCCTAAATGAGTTAAAAAAAACTTTTGTTGCATGGCAACTTCACACCTCACTATCAGTAGAAAACACAATTCCTTCATCTGGCCAATTAGGGGTAGTGAAAAATCTTTAAAACTGTTGGGTTGGGTATAGGCTACTTGGGATATTTTTCGTGTTTCAATGATTTGTATAAAAAATAAGAATATGAAGAAATATATATATTTATTTTAATATTAAAACAAATTGGAGTACAAAATGAAACAAAAATGTTCTTTTGGGATATTTTTTCTAACAACACGCACTACCGAATGTAAAAATGTTCAAAGTTAAGAAAAAACTCTTTAGAAGGGCACTTAACTATTTGTTTAAAAAAGTATGTAAGGAAGAAACACATAACTCTCCTTTTCCTTGTTGGGTAAAGCTTCTGCACTAATCAATGAAGCAGATAGTATTTCCTATTGGCCATTGTGTGAAGCATGACTGACTATCATTGACTTTTTTTCTGCTAAAAGAGGTTAAAAAGTTGAATGAAAAACTCCAAGTCCTCAAAGACTGTTGAAATGCCAGTGGATAACAATATTTTCCCTTTGGATTTATAGGTAAAAGTAAATGTATTATAAAAAGACATTGTTGGAAGTAGTTAAATCATTGGTCAAAATTAGCAGTTGCACTCTAATATAGAACAATTACCTATCATGATTACGACTTGGACTAAAATAGTGCAAGATAAAATTAATTTAATACCTGTAATTTTAAAGTGGAAACATTCTCAATAATATTTTTTCAAGATTTACTTAGAAATTAAAAAACAACTATTTTCATATCAACATACTATAGTTAGCTACCAAAATCATTAATAATATTACATTCAGTTGCCATAGTAACCATTCAAAACATCAGACATGAAAAAGCATACTTAACTAGGTAAAGAAATTTCCCAATGCTGGCTCATCTTATTTAAATGAAACTATATGCATTTGTTTATTGAAGGCATATCCATGATATAAGCTAACAAAAATTGTATTCAGGTTGATATGGAAAAGTAAAGATTTGGGCAGAAAAGTAATATTATTTTGAATTGTTTTTACCATTTGGCATTGTGACTCTTGTCTGTTTTACACCTCATTTGAAGATAATTTTAGCTTATATCACAGCTCTGTGTATTAAATAGATCCTGAAAACTTTATAACATCTACTTGAACTATTCCAAAGATATCTTTTCCCCAAGTAGAGATGTATTTGAAATATTGTTAATGATAAAAATGCAAAAGAAAATTAGAAAATGAATTTTAGAGGCAATAACTGTGAAAAACTATTGTAAAATATAATTCATACAACACCATATGAATCTAAAACTCTCCAGCACCATACAATTTTCCTTTCTTTTCAGTATTTTTTATAATCTTTCATTTTTTAAAATCTCTCATGAGCTTTTGGTGAGGTTTCATAACTTCTTTGTTTTTGTAGCCTGCATTGAATAACTGCTTTCTGTTTCATATCAGAAATATTTATCTGTTTAACTTTACCTCTGTCAAATGTTTTTTCTGGTTTAAAATTACTAAAATAATGTATAAATAAAACTTGTAAGGATATGTTTCTTTATTTAACATGAACTGAATACAGACACTACTCAAAATGTAACTTCACTCATTTGAAAGCCATTTTTGACAAATCTTACACTTTAAAACAACTCTAATAAGATCAAAATCGATATTACATGGAATATTGCTGAAAGAGGGAAGGAGTGGAAAGTCGTAAAAAAAATCATAAAAGCCATAGGTATGGGCATTGCTAGAAGCTAAAATATCAGATGCTGTAAGAAAAAGGCCAATTTTGGGAGAAAATGACAGATTTTCAAAAAAATATTTCTGAAAACTAATTCTAGAATGGTTGAAGCAACAAAATACTACAAAAATTTTTTTCACATTTTTACAATATTTTAGTATATTGTAAGGATGTGTTCCTCCTGTTAATTTTTCACTTGTACTCGAAAGAATTAAGCTTTAGTTGGAGATATATGAAATACTTTATTTATAATATATTGGAATATAGTTGAAGACAAATTAAAGTACTTTTTCTCCAAATGAACATATTCAGAATTTTAAGTAGAGTAGACTGTAATCACTGGTTTATGATCCAATATGGATAAAAAAGTTAGCTTGGGTTTTCTTAAATTAAAATATTCCATTTTATTAATACAATATAACTCAAAATATATACTCCTGAAAATTAAAAGTTGTCCTTCAAAAGTCTTTGGATTTGGTGTGATAAGATCATACAAACTTAACTTTTATTGTATTTTGTATTTATTGTTGTATTTTGTCATCTATTGCTTGTTTTCTTCTTGCCAATGTAGATAAGACCAACATTTTTAGTTATCACAACATTCTTTAAAGAAACATTCAAACTACTAAAAATTTTTTTTTTTTTCAATTTTTTACTGCTTGCTACTATTATTAAGGTTTTTTTTCACTTTAGACATAAATTTTAACTCAGAAATTACTTGTAAAATGTTCTTTATCTCAAACTGTGTACACCTATATGGAGATTTATGAAGAATGAGTTTGTATTATTTAGTTCAAAATTTCTTTCACTAGTCACACAATGTTTTTCTTATTCATAAATTAGAAATAAAATAACAAAAATTATTTTTTTGTTGTCATTTAGGTTGATTTTGCAAACCATAGCTCACCTTATCTCTATAAAATGCAATTGTTTGTTATAAATATCTTTTCTTGCTCCCATAAACAGTGCCAGGAATTGGTTTACTATCTCCATGAATGATTACACTGGTCAACACAATTTTTGCTGACTTATATCTGAGACTTGTTTCTGAATAATTTGGGGGCGATGAACTCAAATATCACAGTGGTTTTTGCCTATCACATCAAGTTTTTGCTCTACAGTATACCCCCATTTTCGATCAATCACCATTAAAAAATACCCGATTACAATGATTTCTGCAATCACTTCAATCCTATTCTTATAATTTTATTTAGAATACCATTCCAACAAACAATACCATGAATCGATTTTGAGACTAAAAAATATATTAGTTAACTATAACATATCAGGTCAAAATATTGAAATAGAAAAATATAAATCGATGCTAGAATTGAATGAATTTTAGTCAAAAATGGGCACAAACTAATCCAGAATATTCTTATCATTTCACTTAGAATACTGCACAAACAAAACAAAGACACTCATGGGTTTATTTACATTAACTGATATCAGTAAATGACACTATTCCTTCATGGATTAAATTTTCGTTTGTAGGCTTTTCTGGAGTGCTTCATTTCCAGACAGTCTCTTTTAATACTCCAACAGTAGTTGGCCATCAGGTGAGTATCCCACCTTCCTTGGTATCGCTCCTCCATAGCTTGTATATCTTGATGGAACCTTTCCTCTTGCTCATCACTTACGTCACCTAGATTTTCAGGAAATTTATCAAGATGACTGTTGAGGAAATGAACCTTTATGCTCATGTTGCAACCCAGACGATGAAAATTCTTAAGCAATGTACAGCCATGAACGAATTCCATGCTCTTTTCTCCATATCATTCATGGAACTTGTGAAATGTTGATCTCTCATCAGTTTTCTGGCCCGTCAAACACACCAACTTTTACTTTTTCATAACTGAGGCTAGGAAATGTTGTGAATATGTACTTAAAACAGTCACCTTCTATGCTCAGAGCTTTAACATACTGCTTCATTAGACCCAGTTTGATGTGGAGAGGAGGAAAGATGATTTTTTCCCCAATCTACTAGTGGTTGTTTTTGATATTTGGTTCTCTGACATCTAAGCATGTTCTCACCGGCCAGTTCTTCTGAGTCCAATGCTTGTCGCTAGCTCTGCTATTCCACAGGCACAAGTAACATGTATATTTCGTGTATCCTCCTTGTTGACCAAGTAAAAAATTAATCATTTTAAGATCCCATAGAACAAACACTTGACATGATAGGCAAAAAACGATTTTATTTTTGAAATTAGCACCCCAAAATTAGTTAAAAACAAGTGTGAGATCTTAGTCATCAGAAAAAATGTCGGCCAGTGTTATCCTTTACTATAATATGTTGTAAACAAAGCAAAAAGTCAATCTCAAACAACCTCAAATCAAAATGGTCAAGAATCATTGCCTTTATAAACAGTGAATCTCCAATAACATAATTCTTTGTGGATGTACATCAGGAAATCGGATTTTCATTGGTGCCATTTGACAAGTGGTTCTATCATCTTTTTCAGGTTGCTGATCAAACTCCAACAAAACCAATAATATTTCGTAGGACTTTTGATTCAATGTTGAACATAATATTTTTCATTACCAATGGTTACCAAACAGTATCAGAGTTAACTCTTCACTTTATTATTTTCATCCTCACTGATCACCTTGCTGACACTTTATGTATTCGTCCTTTATAATAAAATAATCTACAACAAAATGTGTTGCTGTTTTCCTGTGGACTTCGCTGTACATGTCATTCTAATTGTGTACATGCGAGGTCTTAATCTACTGATACTACTATTATTTCATTTAGCAATTCAAGTTGTTGTTCTTTTCAGGAAAGCAGTAGAATAATTATATTTGGCCAAAACAAAGCTGAGCTAAAGCAGCCAGTATAATGTAACAAAGTGTGGTGTATCTGTTACATTTCACCTGCTACTTTGTAAATACAAGAAAAGGGGAACGTCTCTCTGACCAAAACATGAGCACTTATGTAGTTCTTCAGGTAATATCCAAGCAATTAAGGAAACTACATATGAAAAACTGGGGTCAATAAAAACTTTGGGTCAGCATATTTCAACTTTGCAACTGATGAAGGTCATTTTACAATGATGTTGATAACTTTGTTGCTCTACTTCTTGAGTAAGGAACACTGACTGCTCTGCTCTGCTCACCTGGTCTTAACAGCCATATCTCCAGTCCTGGCCTGGCTGCTCTGCCAATTTACAAGTATGACAAACTCTATAAAGATATTATCATGTGGTGACCTAAAGATAAATATAATTAATTGCATTTCTCTTTAGTCCTAGTTAATGCCAGTAAAATCTTTTTAAGTACAAGCTCTGAAGAAGAAAAAAATCTAAGGTTTCGTTAAAATTCCATGGTAAATTGGCAAGCTTGCAATTAAAATATTGTACATAATTTGAGGTGATGTAATAATAAAAATACCGATTTTGCTTGAGGAAAGACAAACACTTACAAAACCCCGTAGTTGCACGTAGAAGGGCATGTGGCTGGCTTAATTTTCTTGATGTGGAGAAGTTGCTGAAAACAATTTACTAAAGAGTCACATATCTGAGAGTGATTAAATGGTGAAACCCCAGTTTAATCTTGTCTGCTGCCAACTAGATATAGATTAGGCATGTGCTTTATTTTAAAAGCCTTATTGATTATATTTTTTGATTAATATCAACTGTTGATGAAATAATTATTTGGGCTGTACAACCACTGCTTTCCAGCTGGCTCCATGGGTTTTCTCCTGCTTCTAAAAATAAGAGTTCTAATAGACTCTTTCTATTTTGCTGACTGCTATCTTGTGTAGTAGCTGCTTTCTTGTTTGGTTACCAAGAAAAGGGCCGAGCACTCCGCTAACCACCCGAACTCAACAGTTGGTTTCTGCTATATGTAGTATCTTCTGGCACCGGTAGGCTAAAATTAACAAATTCTCAAATCTTTGAATGTTTTTGTTTTTAAATCAAAAGATTTTCTATAATTAAACTTGTGAGATGGAATGTAAACTATTTTGAGTACAAATTGAAATTTAGTGAGGAAGTTGTGCTCCAGTAGAAAATGAATAACCACCTAATTCATATTAACAATCTACAAACTAAAAAGTTTTATCCATAAGTTTAATCTACCATTAAATCTATTTCAAGAAAGTGTACCTGGCAAGTCAATGATAATGATAGAACATGGCTAATATTTTTTTGTCATTTCTTCAGTGTATTTACTTCTGGACAATCATATCAAATTAGGAAAAATGTCCTTATTTAGGAAATTATTCAATTACTATTAATCAAATGATATCTTTGATAATTAAAACATTAGCTTGTGGATATTACAAAAAAACCAAAAATAGAGAGGTTCTTGTTTATTAGCATTTTTTTTATAAATATAATAAAATGTTTAAAAAAATTTTCATATTGTATTGGTAATTAATAATGTTGTTTGACTTTTGTCATCACAATAGAAGCTCTGAAATAATAAAATCGCTGGTAAAATGAAATTAAAGCTTTTATTATTCTAAGTAACAAAATTTAAGGGAGCTACAAATCTGTGCAAATCACTTTGAAGTTCAAATGTTAAAATTGGGAGGATTTTAAGTACATGATGAGTTTCTTTAATCTTTAGATCAGTTTCAGTAATTATGAAGCTTTAGTAGGACATTTTGAGGAAGCTAAAGGCAACCAAAACACACAGATGCAAAAGAATAAAGCATCTATGTAGGTCTTCTTAAGAAAATAATGTCTGCTGAATTTGTTTTGGATCTTGCATTGATGTGTGGCTGACTGCAAGAATTTTTCAAGCTTAGGCTTGATCTTCAGTCCCAAGACATTAATTTGTACACAAGATATCAAAAAATTAAAAATCAGGTTAGAGATTTTCAAGGAAAAAAATCTCATTAAACATAAGTATACAAGGTAGGTCTTCACTGTTGACATCTACTACATCTGCCCTAATGTTTATCAGAATGGTTGGCCCACCTCTGGTCCACTTTGATCCAACAAAGTACATCAAATTCTGGCTGCTAAAAGTCAGTATTCCTACAACAGACACTAAAAGCAAGGCACAAAAAATGTGATGTTAGCTATGCTACTAAGAATGTAACTTATATGTGGAGTTTATTGTGAAATAAGATTAGCAATAAAAAATATAATCAATAAATAATACAATTAAAGAAATTAAACAGTTTCCTTTACTATTTAGACATTATAAGAAGTAATCTTTTTTGTATTGAGATGATCATGGGTGAGATGGAATAGATAGCATAAAGTATAAGAAAGTTCTGGTATCTTTTTCTCCAGAAAAAAGCACTGTTTATAACTGTAACCAATCATATAATTTACAACAGTTAATAAAAACAAATATTGAACAAATCCAAATATAACAACTGAATGAGTGCTTGCTAGATCCGCCAAACACTTAAATGCAGTTGCCTTCAGTTAAAAGTATCAAAATGCTGTTCACAAACAAATCTATTGTAAAGTCAATTGCCATTTGCTGGTTAGTATAGACAAACGAGAACTACAAAAGGCCGCCATTAGTACCAGTCAACTTTTTTGTTCTTTGGCGATTGAATCCAAGTATTAATTCATGTCAGGTCATGTTTTTTGCTGCTTTTGACCACCCAATTTCTCCCATTTTAGCAACTTTGTTTTCTAAATTAACAAGTGAAACCCAGCTGGACACAATCATAGTTATTCTGTTTTTAGCTGAGTTTTATTTAAACATCCATAGTAGAAGCCACATGAATAATTTTTGTTTTGGAAAAGATGCATGCCACTAGTAATTATTATATATGATAACCAATACAACTACATCTTGTGGGTTTAAAGTGTTTTAGTTAATTTAAAACTGTTCACCAATTTAATTACTAAAATTCTTTGCAAATATTACAAGTAATAGAACAGATGGTGTTCAACTTAATTCACTTAAAATTTTTCTCATAGAGATTTGTATAGAAATTGTCAGAAAAATTTAAAGACTTTATGTAAATTGTCATCTTTTTAAGGATCAATAATAATTGAGGTGAGAGTTTTAAAAAAAATTCTGAATGTTACCAGCAAGCTACATCAGGGTGCATTTTTTGGAACTTTTGTTGAAAGTAAGATTTTTGGTCTTAAAATCTTTTTTCATTTTTAAACATTAATTTTAAAAATTTAATTTCAATGGTTTACTAAAAAATTTTAACCAAAATTATCTATACAAGTCTGGTTGGGTTGTAACCCTTTCAACAGAAAATGTCTGGAGGCCAAACTAGGCACTGTCATCTTCAAATTTATTATTTTAGTTCATTTTTATCCCTTTTTAAATATTTTGTCTTTAATTTAATCTAACCTATTGAATGAGGCTCCTGAATAAGATGTATGTAAAGGAACCGGGATTGCTGAATTGCAGTAAAATTCATTTAATCCAGCAACCTGTGATCCGGCACTTTGAGTGTACTGGCACCAGGCCAAACCAGTGTAATTTATCGCCACTATGCGGCACTGTGAACCAGTCTCCTGCACTTGCCAGTGCATGTTTGGACATTTAATGCTCTGTGAAATCATTTTATATTATTTATTTCTCCAATAAGCATTCATTCCTTTGAATTATTTCATGACGACGTCAAAGAATAGCCCTTTAACTAGTCATGGAATGAAAAGGAGGAATTTTGTTAACATTAGCACACAGTACAGCTATACTGTGTTTAGTCCTACTGGTACTGTGTGTAAGGAAAGTCACTGCTTGCTACACACACTGCTGTTCATTTTTCACTTAATTTAGGTGAGTTTTTATTACAGTATTGCTTATTACGTTTTACTACACATTACTATCATAGGTGAGTTATTGCCAATGTGATTTTCCCATATTATACGTAAATTATGCCTATTATTTCACTATGTGGATATAAACCAGCACATCACCTAATCTGGCACCTATGTGGTCCAGTACCTGCTAGATTAAAGGTAAAGTATAACTTGCCTATTGGTTTTGTTACTCTTATTTTTTAATATTTTATCTATTATCACTCTAACTTTGTAACTGTAACAGTATTTAATTTCAATGAGTTGTTGATTTTGTTATTCCAAGATTAAAACATTCGCTCTTAAAAACATTAAATCTCAATTCTACTAAATGATTTAAATAATACTGCAGAGTCTTAGCCCCATTTCTGTTGTCAACACTACTATCTATTTTAGTATTTTCTATGAATTTCATAATATTTTTACATATTCTAGTATCATTATTATCTCTAGCAATTAAAAAATAGTAGGCCCAGATCTAAACCCTGAGGAATCCTACTGGTATTCTAAATTTCAAATTTTTAAAGCTTTGTCTTGTAAGTAATTCTCAATCCATAGTAAAAGGTAACCTATACCAAAGCTATTACATTTATATCCCAAATATTAAATCAGTGCTATAGGAAATGTTCCAATCAAATAAGATAACAAATGCATTTATATCATTAGCACTGCGCAAGTAATTAGTGACATTTTTAAGTAACTCTGATATATTGGTTAGGAAAGATTTTCCAAAATGAAAGCTGTGTTAAACATTTTGAAGAAAATTGTTTTTGTTTAAGTGGACATCAGGTTTATTCTTTATAATACTTCCTATCTTGCCTACCTTCATTGTTAAATGAATTGGATTTCAGTTGGTTGAGATCATACTCTTCCTTCTGAATTAACCCTTATGTACATCTAGCTCAAAGATTTTTTTCTATAATCTTAGTTTTTTCCAATTTTTTTTAAGTTATAGGCAGACCTTCATTGTTTATCTATTAAGAATCATTCTTTTTCCTTTACTTAATTTTTTAGGAATGAATTTCGCACAACAATTCATGGAAATTGTGTAACGTATTCCAGTTTCTACTACAAAAGTGTCAGCAGGTAAGATTGTATCACAATTTAGTGAATTTAGGCACTTCAACAGTCAACTTTTGAAATATTTTATATTTCAATTTTTTTCACTCTAATAATTTTTGACGTTTAGAAAACAAATTTATAGATTTATGGTCACTATTACTTGGGGTTTAGAAAACATTTAGCTACCAGAGTAAAAACTTAAACCTGCATGATGCATACTTGGAACTTATCCTGTACATTATCAAGAAGTTGATGTCTTAGCAATGACTGCCCAATTTTACAAACTCAGTTAATATTTGGAGTTTACTTAACACCAAATTGATTTTTATTTTTTATATCTGCACCACTGAGGTTATGATAAATGACTTCATTAAGAAAATCAGCTAAATATAATTTTACCCAAACACTTTTCTAAGGTTGTCCTGTGGTCTAAATTATTGCAAAAACTTCATCTCTAGTATTAAGAATTGTAGATAACCAAAAGACTCTGTGACTGCTCACATACTCATATCCCTTAATCTTATGAACCTCCTTTCAACGTTTTAAATCAAACTTGTTAATCAAATAGTTTTAACCTTACTGCATAACCTAAAAACCTGGAAACATTCTAACCCTATCCCTGTATTCTTAATAGTAATTTAACTATGCACTCCTTGCCTGCCTAGAATTTTTAAATAGAGAAACCTGAATTTTATAAAAGAAATAAAATTGATTCCATCTTACGTTTCATAGAAGAATATATAATTAAAATGATGTGATTTGTTTCATAACAAAGAAAGGGAAGCCATGACAATTTTCGATTTTCATTATGCAATTTTAACATAGTAATTTTTAGATGTCACTTGCACACACAAGGTAAAAATATAGCCTAATTATTTTTTCTGCTGTGTTTACTGCATTATATAACAGTAAATATTTAAGATATATCAAGATACAAGTATTTTTTTCTTTTAGATGGTAAATAGATAAAAGGCACCTTCCCAAACAGACGTTCAATTTTAACTTTCTATTAGTAATATTTAATTTTTCTTCTGCTGTTGTAAATTTGTATTATATCACTACTACAGAACAATGATTTCAAATGTAATATTTATCACAGATTTTTCAAAATTAAATTCATCATCCATGTATCCAACCATGTCAGGCAAGAAGTATGCTGCAGTACGCAATCTAACTGCTAATTGTTGCTGTGAACCAGTTACCATAACATATTACGTGCTTTAAGTTGAAAATAAATAATTAAAGTTTATTATTATTTAGTTTAAAACAGATATGTGATTAAAAATTTTTATAAAAGTTTTAAAATAAATAAGTTTTTAAAGGGTCTTAAAATCTTTGCAAATAGTCTTTAAGCAAGTGTTAAAGTCAGGGTGGAAGAAATTTCACCAGCTTAGAAAATCGATAAAGAAATCCTTTAGGTGATTAAAATGAGTAAATCTGGTGAATGATAGGCCAAGTAGTACAGTGAAGAACAGAACTCAGAACGACTACACACAGATCACACAGATATAGCTATATTACAGCATATTAAAATAATTCCATACAGCATCAATGATGTTCATATCAGGACTTTGTGCAGGCCAAGGGATTTTAGTGAGTGTCTCATCAAACTCTTTACATTCCAGATAGTTTTCACCACCTTGGCTGTATGCTTGGAATCATTGCCATGTTGGAAAATGAATCCTGGTCTAATGAGATGTCTTCCTGATAAAATCATATCATAGATGACAGAGCCTGCTTGTAGCTGTCAGCTGTGTATATCTGTGATTTTATGCAAATATTTGATGCTGTTGGATGATATAAAGTCAAACACTTGTATTTATCTACCTACATACTTTACTCTATCTGCTGTGCATTGACTGTTATACTGCTGCCCAGTCTGTCTTCAAAGAAATTGCCATTCTATTTTGCCAAACAGTTAAAACTTGCATTTATCTGTAAAGAGCACCTTCTTCTAGGGTTGGTCATCTCATTGTTTCATTCCTGCTGCCAATTTCATCTTTGCCATTTGGTTACCCCCTTCCTTCAGTAAAGTTTTTCAGGAAGCTACACATTCATTCAGGCCACGTCACACTAATATGCATCTTACCGTTCTTGAAGAAACATTAACACCCGTACTTGCAGATAGGTAACCTGCAAGATCTCTACTGGCTCATTATCTATCACATGGAGAACATACTCTGAGGTACTTAACATCGTTTTCGGAGAGTTTGGGCTGTCTTTCTCAATGATGTCTATTGTCAACAGTACCAGTTCCATGTATCCTCTTCAGAGTCTTGGATACAACTCCCTCTGTAACATGAACCCAGACTGAAATGTGTTCCAAGGAGTACCTTCAGTAGTTAACACTTTGATTTCTATATTTATATATACTTGTCATATGATATTTTCATCCCAGAAAATATAGTATTCACCACATGTTCATCCCACTACTACAATATTGGTGCCGATACTTTTATATTCCTTCTGCAGGTGTGGTGATTTCTTGTATGGCAATCAGTAATAGAGTAGCGACTTCAACACGTGGGCTATGTAGCAGTATGTGCCAGCAATCTTTAGGTGGCGTGCAGGGTTAATGGTAAGTCATGAGGTCAAAATAACATAATAAAACTGTTATACAGAAAACCCATCAGTGTTATTAGATTTATAGCAGGTATTTTTAATTGAATGTGGTATAATTCAATCGTTCGAAACATGTAACGATCTTTATCAAAGAAATATGTAAACTACAAATACATTTTATGAGCTTACTGAGAAAAAAAACAGGACCAAATCAGTAACCAGGATAGAATTCTAACGTTAAAAAACTTAAACAAAAATTAGAGGTAGGCAATAGGTGAATAGGTGATGTTGAGCCTTTATGGTAATATATCATCCATAACATCTTTGCTTGTCCCTTATAAATAAAAGAAGTGTGCAATAAAGTCCATTGTCTATTCAGGGGAATGTGCAGTTCTGAAAGTGATCTTTGAGCGGGTTGGAGAAGGGCAACATTTATTTCTAAAGCATCCCAAACATTCTTAATAGGATATATCTTGGGTGAACGTCTTGGCCATAACATATGGGCAATGGTTTTGTCTAGAAGATATTGGCTGATTATACATGCTCTATGTGGACTTATTATCAATTAAAATAAAATTATCTCCAATTTCACCTACGTATGGTCTGACACTGAAATCTAGAATGCCATCTTTATATCTTATTGTAGTCGGAGTACCTCCTTGAAACAAATGCACGTATGTATGTCCACCCAATAAAATTCCTACTGAGACCATGTCATAAAGTTTATGGACTGCTTTCACATTTCATGTTACTTCTACATAAATAGATGTTGTAAGTCACACTGAAAGCTAAGTTTCGGCTCATCAGTAAAAACAATGCTCCGGTTATTTAGTGTCTAAGGAACATTTTTATGACACCAGTTTATCTGCTCTTAACATGGAAGTGGATCAAGGAAATGCACAGTATGGTTCTTCATGATAGATCCCTCTTTCATACAGCCTCCTGCATATTTCTGAAGCTGATACATAACTTCCCTATGACTACAGTAATATCAGAAACAAATTTGGTTAGTGTTTAAAACTTTATTGTGGCAAATGTGATGTATATTTTAAAAACTGGGTCAATAAATAATTTGCTTTGACACATTTTGCCTTTTAAACCTGTAGGTGTTTATTTTATTAAAGTAACAGTTTGCAAGCATTTCCTCAAAGAGACACTGTGCATTTTTCTTCTGCTCTTGACATTCTTAGCTGTGATATTTGTTTTAAAGACTGGTTTAGCAGATTCTCTGAGGTGGAGCTACTGAACCATCACAGACCCATGTGATATAATGAGTAAATATGAGCAGAAGTGTGGTTTACTGAGACAATTTCAATTGCATAGAGATATTGTCTGAAGACCAGTCGAAGGTTGACCATGAATCAAACAACCCCACAAGATAGTATTGTTAATTCTTTAAAGGTTATTTGTTGAACTGCACAAATTCTTATATTTTACTGGCTATTTCATCTCAGTTTTGTTGTAGTAAAATTTAATGGAAATGTAAATAGCATCACACTTTTGTGGAATTGACAGATCTGGGTCAATTAAAGATGATCTGTACAGTACAGCTTACAACAGGCAATGAAATCCGACAACAGCGACAACACGTTTTGGTTTTCAGGTTTTCAATTATTTTATTGTAAAATGTTTACATAAAAAATACAGCAACGGTAATTAGTGAAGAAAAATATAATAAATTCCCATGGTATTAGGTAGTTGTTACCAATAAAATAAGTTATTTTATTAGTATTTAACAAACAAAAGGCATTAAAGATGGAAGCTATCAATTAAATTTGTCTGGCAAATCAGAGTCCACTTCCAATCAAAGGGTTTCTCAGATATTATTGGCTTTGTTGAAGAGCAATCATTGAGCTGAAAAAGATGATTGATTAGATTAACAAAAATAGAAAAGTGAGATGAGAACGTCTTTTATAAACAGCAAACACAACGGATTCATTCTTTGTTTTCGCTTTGATAATCAAACTTCTACGTTAATAAACACAAATTGCGCGGACATTTAAAATAAACTTGGTCTCTTGTATCCCACTGGCTATAGAAAACATCGATGCCATCATTACGTCTTGTTGCATCGTCCAATTGCATGTGTAAAATTCTTTTCAGATTGCAAGCAAAAGACAATAGAGAAGAAGTGACGAGAGCCTTCAAGACAAATGCTAATGAATTGAAATTGTTCAGAAACTCGGAATTTTTGAAAAGTTAAAATCCTTAGATAAGAGAGTTCTTTTTCAGTTCTGCACATAAAATTTATATTACTCTGTTACAAAAATTTATTTAAGGATACTTTAAAACCTCTTCAAATAAGAAATCACGGACGCTATATGTAATTCAATCGTTATAACACAATAAAATATAATTTCAGGATGCTGTCAGAGCAAACTGGGCAATATGTGTGAACATTGTTCATCTTTATTAAAGTTAATCTTAAAGTGAAATTGATGAGGCTGGTTCTGACCACATATGAATTAATGGAGAAGGGTTCGCCAGCAAATTCATACTTTACCTCTCAGGATAGGACTCTTCAGAACTGTAAAATGAACAAAAAGGTATATTCACTGTAGATGAACATATTAGATATAATGTCGGAAAGGAAAGAAATGTAAAAACTTATTTAAATATCTTTTGTTAAAATTAAATATTCACTCTTTTTCTAAAAATAGTTATGCTATTAGCTTATTTAGTAAAACATTCCAAGCGGGCAGGAGGAGCCTACATAAAATACCCTTACAAATTGTCTAAATTGACCTTATTCTGGTAACGCCATTGCATTTATTTCAACCTTGATGTCTGTGCTTTCTATACTGTGAAATACTTAAAGCCTCCAATATGCTACCATAAAAAGCCTGCAGGTTACGTTATTCCACCAAACTCTTTTTGCCTTCATAAATGAAGTGTCACTCGAGTAAAGATTTTTAAATCGTTTTTCTCTTCATGCAGCTCATTCATCTCCACCGTTCACTTTCTGTCTAACAACCAATGATATATGTCACCTATCTGGGATCAAGTTTTGCTGTAAGACCTTTTGTCTCTGTTCGCAATATTCTCTCAGAATTTGAGATATTCAAGCCAGAGCTTTAGAAAATCATCCGAGCAAGGCATCTTCAACGTCAAGATATGTTACCGTTCGCAGTTGATGGTGGCGTTGTTCACACAGGCTGTTCTAGAGAGCATTGAGAAAATGAACCTTGTTTTCAGAATCGTGTAGAAAGGCAATTTCACATTTGTGTGTCACATTCAGCAGCTGCAATATTTTGAACTTTTTGTTTAGAATAAATGTCTCACTCAGTTGCTTTACCACCTATCTTAAATTGAGCAAGAAATTAAAGAGGCAATGCTTTATAAACCTAACGGTTATGTAGTAATTAAAATTATAACTTTTAAATCAGGACTCATTTACTTTCAGCTTTCTACCTTTGCTTACTTAATCCTTCTTGAGCTTCGGCTTACCTTCTTTAAGTGATGTTGTTTTGAATGAATTACTCAGGTAAATCTTCATTGGCATCAATGCTGAGATCAACTAAGTCTTTGCACACACATTATCAGTAGCAGAGCTATCTTTATGAAGATATCTTAGTTTTTTTATAAACTGGGCCAGTGGCCTTTAGTTTTATGCTAATGTTTTCTGTCAAAAATTGTGAAGTAATGTTTGTTGTGTATTTCTTAATGCAAATTGTTTTGAAATAATGTTCTGTAATGTTTTGTGTATACTTGCATACCAAGTGCCTTTGTCAGGGTTGAGTTTTCTTAGCAGACCAGTTGACTATCTGATTATGTTTAATAGTCCCCGTTTGAGAAGTCTCTTCAAACTTACCAGATTTCAAAATCAAATTAATTTAACAGAAATAAATTTTTTATTCAATATGGAAAATTTTACTCACTGAATCGATTGCTCTCGTGGGAGAGAAGACTGAAAGTATAAAATTAATTTTTAAAAGCAAATTGTTTCGATTAATTAAACGGCGCTCGTAATTCTAATGTGTATTTAGTAAAGAGCCCGACAACCCTTATTATGAATAGGTGTTGTGAGCGAGAGTCCATCATGTCATCTGTTTTGCTCTTATAAATAGAGCGATGACACCGTTTTGTTTCGTTTATATAAAACACTTTGTATTCAAGAAAAAAAAACTGTTCTAATGTTTATATTCTGGACGGGATATATTACATCTATTACAATAAATGAACTACACATAGCACTAGCAAAATGATCGATGTTAATATTTTGTAGTGCAGCCCATTCTTTTTATTAAGAAATCAACACATTACGAAATACTGTGGAAGAAAGATTCAGTTTTGGTATTCGGTGAAATTGGGTTTTTTTTTAAACTTTCGTGAGGATTGTTCGAATATGGTTCACAGTTGCTCACAGGAATTTATGCGCAGTGGTGACCAGCTCATGGAAGAGTTGTTTTTAATGCTTTGACTTTCTTTCCATCTTCGCGATGCAAGTTTGGTGTGAGCCGGGGCGCCATCTTCTCTCAAATTAATGCTCTCTTTATACGTATCGAAGCTTGGCTCCAAATTTACGTATTGGAAAGAATTTACAATTCCTTGGCAGAACATACGCTGTTAGCGTCATGTAATCAGAATTGTTTTTTTTTATATATCATGACAGACAGATAACTAACTATACAGCTATATGTCTTACTGATCTTTCTTGTGCCACATGTCGCTACATAAATGTACAACCACTGTCTGTAAGCATCGGAGGAATTTAAATGATACTAATAATATGAAGATGTAGTAGTAGCATATTCTTTTCCCATAACAGTCGTAACTGACATGACATGAGGTAATTTTCATGTCACCGCTCATTTGTTGTACCTCATGCTGTAGAGATAACGTTTGATATTTCTCATAGACGCCTGCATGTGTTATTTTACATTACACTCAGGTTTAGGTTTCCAAGTTCCTCTCTACATATAAAGTATACTTTCTGTTCTCTATGGACATCCAGGATCCACTTGAACGGTCTTGTCATAGATTCTCTTGTATTGGACAGAGAAATGTTCATTGCCAAAATGCTTTTGACTGGCTTTTACTAACCTCCGGCCGAATAAAAGCAATACATTCTTTCTCAAATTCTCTGAGGTACCAGGAACCCTGTTTGATGCGCTGCCGTCAACACTCGAAGGCTTCCCATGGCCTGTATCTATTCTGATCGTTTGATCAGGGTGTCTGTTTATTTATGTCAGTCTCTGTGTCGGACTTTTGTTTCTGCTTTGATCATACAGCTACTTAACTATTTCTTGCCATATTTCTTTTCTGGAATTAATATATATTATTTAATTATGCCATTTAAACATCAAACTGGTGTGGATAAACGATGGCACAGAAAAAAGAATGACGGTTTACCTTCTCCAAATTCTAATGCTATCCCTTTAAAACCACCGTTGTTAAAGTGTTACAGTTATCAACTTTACGTGTAAAGATATTACGCTAAACGTACAAAAGGGTGGTTTATTTAGTTTTACACATATTTCTATACATTATGTGACTTTGAGTGTATTCAAGTTGTAAATATTTAGAAGATAATGAACAAGTGAAAATGTTAAATGTGTCCAGTTTGGGTGCAAGATGATTAGAAGGAGACTTGTTTTTAAAACAATTAATAGTTTTGAAAGAGTAGACACAATCAAATACTGTAAGCTTTCTACAACAGGTAATACTTCGAGGCTTCACAATCATATATCCGCAAAGTTCTAAAAATGAAATACTAAAAATTTCATGGAATAATTTGCCAACTGTTAACCAATGGTTATAACGTACATACATTAAAATTGTCTGTTAAGAAATTCTATGCCTCAGGGGCCTTGTAGGAGCCATAATAGATTCCTATTTTGCAACGGATAGATTCAGTTAACTGAAATATTTATCGAGGTTTACCTTTCTCTGTTCAAAGATTTTCAACGTTCTGAGCAGATTCCTTCCTATGATATCTAGTTCAACCTCCATTTTTGCTGCTTTGGGTAGTATATCGAGGGTTCGCTCCTTCAATAAACCGATAGCATCAAAAGTTATACTTTGGAATTCAAAAACATAAGAATTTTTACTTTATCATGAATTATATGAAATAATGGAAAATATATTTAATTTTTTCAAATAAATAAGTAACAAAAATATTATAATGGTAATGTTTTCATTACAATATTTATGAAAAAATAAAACAAGTTGAAACGTTTGCTTATTTTATTGCTAATTCTGATTTTAAATACTTTCCAAAAGTCTTCTTTATTTGTGATATTTTTAAGTTGTCCACGTTCCATATATTTCTATAAGATTCACACCTGGTACTTTAGAAGAACAATAGTTAGTGAAAATGCCTAATTGTATGAAAATTTTTTCTTTTTGATTTCTGTTATGATCATTTTAATTCTATCTTATGGCAGAGTAAAATTAAACATTGGCGAGCTTGGTTTCTTTAAAAGTGATGAAACCAGCGATTTATTAAAAAGTTTTTAGCTTTGGAGGAGTGGATTTGAAACTTTTTATTCTTAATCGATTTATGTATCCACTAAATCACTTAGGTATTCGCCCCACTAACTAAACAGCTTGTTTATGTTCAACTTTTGTCTGAATATAGGTTAATCACATATCTGATTTTTACACTACGCAGATCAGATGGCTTATTTTGATAATGTTGATTTTATTTTGTGCAATTACAACTGTTTCCTCGAATGTGTTTATTACATGACCAGGCACGATCGGGTTAGGTTGGCTTTTATAAATCTCTACTTTGTGCCACTTTTCCGTTTTTCCACGCTAATTATGGTGGGTCTTTTTGTTTCTCTCATGTACTGTTTCACACAATTACGGGTGCGTAAACTGTATTTGTAGCTGCCCTATGTTAATATGAGATAAACCGGTCAGATCTTTAAGTATCCTGCCATAACGATAATAGACAACTCGGATGCTAAACTCTTACACAGACGAAACCCGTTTTGATGTACCGTTGATAAAAGCTATTACGATGTTTTTGTATTTTTCTCTTCTTCTTCAGTCCTGGCTTTGGTTCATGTTATTCGTAGCATATGAAACTGGATATCCATTTTGTTTAGATGTGAATATCAGTATTTCTTTGATTCGTGTAACACCAGTAGTTTAAACATTACCGTATCTGACAAAATATTTGATAATTCTTATTTTCATTCTTTCATGAAAATTGTAGTTCAGATGCAAATATATCTTGCTGTGTTTCTTTTGTCGTACTCTTTTAATTAGATTTTTCTCGTTTGATGATTAGGATATGATTATTAAATTAAGGAATGGAAACTTATTGGTACTCAGCCGTTTAATGGTAAATTTGATGTCTACGTGTATACCGTTTTTATATAGTAGAAACATATTCCTGTAGTTTACTGTGTGATAAGCAATGATAACCATTGACATATCGCACGCATATTTTTGGTTTGGTAAATGATGTCATCCATCTGCAAGTTAGTTTAGATCGGTGACATCTGTGCACTCATCGATACTTCCTCGGTCTCAGTCTGTTTATTGAAGCAGCCTTCATATAAGAAGTATTAGAATTGTTGGGAAGTATTGATTCAATAATCGTGTGTCAGTAATATACATTGTAGTTATCGTCCTCCTATAGTTTTGTTCTCACTACACAGAGGGCCTCGTCTGTAGAGGCGTTAGTGAACAGACTCTACAGTAGAGATCAGTAGTCTATCTAAAAACATAATGATAGAATTTCTATTTATTTCCAAAAAATGAGTCGGACTAACAAATCTGTCTTCTTGCTGATGAAATCAAAATTTTTAGAAGATTTGCAGGAAGCATCTGACAGTAGGAATTAATGCAGCTGAAAATGTGGATGAGCGGAGTTCTAGTGATATGGAGTTTTGGAGCAGTAATTTTGTCTGTAATTGAGTTATACTCTTTGGGAATTCTTGTGTAATGCCAGGACAATCATTCATTATGTTATTCAATCTCCTTTCAACAGATTGTATTAAATTTTGTAATAATTTATGTTCTTCTTATAGTCAGGTTGTTCTATTATCTTTTTTATGGCACTCTGTTTCAGCTATGTGTACTGTAGCTTTTACCCGTCAGACAGAATAATTTCGATGTTAGATTTTTTCCACAGATTAATCAGGGATCTTTTTTCTTTCAAGGCAATATTGGTTGTTCGTAGTCATGCTCTTTAGATAATCATCTTGGAAAACAAAGAAGGGATTTCTCAGACAATTATACAAATCAGCCGAAGCAGGTCATAACTGATGCTTTAATCAACGTCATTACATATGTATAATTCAGGTTATAGAAAAATTCCACAAAATTCAAAATTTGTTTTTCTCGAAGCCATTAAAGTCATTTTCCAATCTTCTGTATTTTCTACTCCACCCATCTACGGGATCTTCTTCACTATCACTTTCCAGTCGTTTAAGCTGCTCTTATGTCAAATTTACAATAAAGTCAAAATCTACACTACTGCACTTACACGTTTTTCGTACTCTACTTCCTCAAAAAAATTATACATACTTTTTTTTCGCAATTCAAATGACAGTATTTTCTTTAAGAATTTCCACCGCAAATTGATCTAAGTCACGTGTGAAATAAATTGATCTTAAGTCACGTGTGAAATAAATTGATCTTAAGTCACGTGTGAAATAAATTGATCTTAAGTCACGTGTGAAATAAATTGTTAGTAATGTTTCCGAATCCTTAGGTAAGACAAAGAAAGAAGAAAAACTATCTGCCTTGTAGTTGGGACTTTCTGATTTTTCCTCTTTTTCTTTTTATACTGAATCCAGCAATTTTCCAGATGCTCGTCTGATTCCAATTAAATCATATAACTTAAATTTACTTAACAGAGATTCCTTATCTTTTTTGAATTGCAATCCAAATTTGAATGAGAAATCTACTAAAACATTGTCTTCTCAGTACGTGATAAAAATCCTTTCAAGTACCCAGCTTATTGATGGAGCTACATGGATAAGTTATTTATTATTTAATTTTTTCAAATGTTGGTAAATAATAGATTCAGCTTGTATCAGAAAGGTCACATTTTTTCTCGTTCTTAATTATTAAAATATTTGTTATAACTGTAAGATCATCGAAAATTTTGATTTAATTAAAATATTTACTGCACCTCAAGCCTCTCTCCATAATCCATCAGTATATGCTGATATGTGGTGATCTGCAGCTTGCCCACGTTCCTTTCACATTCATTTGTCTCTCTCCTTTTTTTCTAGATCAACAAGAACAAGATAGCGAAGGTAAAAAGTGAAGAAATTTCAGAAATATCTAAACAGATGAGAGAATTTAGGAAAAACAATTACACTTAATGTAACAGGAATAAATGCATTTTTGAGACAGTACAGACGCAAATAAATTAGCTTTATTTATAAAGGTAATGTTTTTCTCGGAATTAAATTTACACAAGACTTTCCGTAGTGCATGACTTTTATACACGCACAATCTTTGTACAATAGTTCGATTTTTCTTTATGTCCAAAAATTTTATAACAAAACAGCACACAAATGTACAGAGGTTTTCGCGTAGATATTTCAGAAAAAAGATCTGAGAATTGATTGATTTATATTTTTATAAAGATAATTTTTAAATAAAGCAGGTAAACCGCGGATTTACTTTGTAATTTTCAACATTGTTTATTCTTCTAGAATTTTCCTAAACTGATGAGTTTATTGGACATCCAAGCGCAACACAAAAAGATTTAAAGTGACTCTGATCTTAGTAGAAAACTTATACTAATTAAGATTAAATTGGATATAGCACAAAGAATCTGGAGCTATCTATACTTTCCTTTTCTTAAGGTTGTTTAGGATTCCTTGCTTTTCTTATTAAATATTAACGCATACTGCTTAACGAGTACCGACTGTCTTGTGGCGCCCTTTTCAGAAAGAATGGAAAAGTACTACTTGGTTATTTTTCTTTACAGAAGATAAAAAGATTGAGAACAGGTTTGACACTTACTTCTAACGTGGTTCGACATTCTTTTAGGTCATCATGCTTTGTGTTCTCAATCCTTCTATGAATGTCACGGTAAGTATTCAAATATTCCATCCTTTTCCTCAGTTTATTATTTCGTTGGCTTAGGATGCTCATCGCATACTGTATGTATTTCTGAAACAGATCACAATATATATTTGGTAATTGGAGAAAAAAAAACAAGCCAACAATATTATGAGTAGTAAATCGATTCAACTGCCATAGTTAGTATTATTTACTTTCATTTCTTAAGATACATTCTTTTAAAGAAGTCTGATGAATAAATTTATCTGCAAATGCTACCTTAAATGACGAAGCATTTAATGCACACGGACCGTCTAACTACCAATACTAAGAGAAACATTTATAAAGTAAAGGAATAATTAACCAGAAAAAACTCGGATACAGTTTAGGTAATATAACCTCAGATGAAAAGCAAAGATATCGACACATGCGCGTATGCCCAAAGTCTTGCATAAGAAAGGGCTGGTTTCAAGATACCAGCCTCCAAGCAAAAGTAGAACCGTAAGATGATTCAAAATCTTTTCCATTTTGTTCTTTGATATTAGTCAAACATTTTCACTGAATGCATTGAATGTTGGTTTAACTCTGAGGTACACAGCTGGTTTGTTTTCGGCCGATGCAAGTCATTCATTTAATTTGATAAAAATGTTAGTTGATGATGCTGTCCATATGCAAGACTACAACTTTAAGTTTTCTATACTTCTAAACTGGCACTAGCTTGTGGTTCCATTCCCACCTCATCTGCCACTTTCCAGCTGTACAGTTCTAATCCCGTTGTCCTGGTCGTCTTTGTCTCTGTGGTCATATTGACTATTATCAGTGAAGCGCTGTCTGCATTCTCGTGTGTTCCACAGCAATTCCCATCATGGAAGGTGCCGTCTTGTGGACCACATTTCTTTAAATCAATTTGCAAGCTTTTCGCTTATTTCTCCAATTCATGTCCCTGCTTCCCTAGCGACCGATAATATTTCTAGATTTTATCTCTTAGCTGAAGCTTTCCTGTTATGTTTATGCTGCCAAAGATTTTTCTGAATGACAGGTGATTTAGTCAGCTGTTTTCTTTAATATCCAAATACTTAAAAAATGCAAGGGATGCTCTTATCTAAATACGATATGTGTTGTCTGTACGATAATCTCTGCTGATGTGAATATGAAATGTGTCAGAAATCGTGTTTTAAGATAGTGAGAAGCGTTCACAATAACATTCTGTTTCCTAATGCCTGCATCATTTAACGATGTTACATCACATGACGCCATGGTTACAGTGCGCGACTACAAGACTGCCTCGCCTCTTGGTACGGCACATGCATTACATCCCTAGCTGACGGTATCCATAGAGTCAGCAAGTTACTGACTTCTTTTGCAAAGCTGCAGGAAGTTGCTGACAGCTCTGCGATACAATCACTTAACTAACCTCAGATATTTTTGGTGAGCAAAATATAACCAGGTGCTGACAGAAGCAGAAGACATTAAATTTGTTCCCTGACAAAACTTGTGACCCATGCTGTGTAGCGGCGAGCACTGCCAAGCAGTAGTGTCAGTATAATCTATAGTAAATATTATCTAAATAAAAACTGTTGGGATAAAAATCTAATTGATACCGCATTGTTAGAATATTTCAAGTTAGCCACACCATGATGATGCCGTCACTAAATCTGTCGTGGTTCCTGAACCAACAGGCTGCAGTGAATTTGTGTGGACGGCAGTAAACGCAGACGCAGAAATGTGCACCTCACAGGTTTAGTTCAGGAAACACGACAGAATAATCCGAAATTTGAGACGCTGAGCATTCATCTGGAAAATCATTAACGTGCACGAGGATGCTATCTGGTCAGGGTTTTCTCGTTATTTTTAGCTATTGAGCACTAGAACCTCAGCCTGTACTTCAATGTGATTGGATGGTAAAATGCACTTTATGTTTCTATAATCATTGACATAAGTATTAATAACTCTAAATAACGTATTGTATCTTCTTTTGCTCTGGATGATGCAGCACAACACGTGGCTAAACAGGCCTAGAATCTTCTGGTGCTGTCTAACCCTGAGCTGGGAAACAAGAGCGAGCGGACACCGAGGTCAGCCCTGATGGGTCTTTACGAAAACCCTGTTAGCCCTGGCTAAGAAGCAGTTTTTCCTTGCATGACCACTCGTGGGAACGTTTTTGATTTCAAAGTAATTAAGTATTACTGGTACCATCTTGTGTATGGAAGGAATTCGACTCGTGCATTTATGATTTGAATATTATTAGAGAAGTTTTCATCAGCTTGACTCCTGGCACTTGTTAATTAAGGGGTAAAAGTGTTAATGTTCACTGATGTTGTGCACTCGAGAAAGAAACAGCAATGAAGACAAAAAATATTTTCATCGAAAATGATCGTATTGTATTTGAATGTCATAACAACATAATTTTTTCTTTTTATTTCGTTATTTATACACAATATACGAATTGTCAATTAGTTAATAGTTTTTTTACCTTATAAATAAATTTTACGATATTTGATCAACTGTTCTTGTCTTTGATTAAAAAATTCATTTATTGAAATATTTGAAGCTTACAATAATGGCATTAATAAACGTTTCTTGAAATTACATGATGATGTTATTAAAAGCATTATTTTATGTCTATTACTTTATGCTTATTTACCGCGTCAGTGTCACAACTGTAATCTGAGATAACTCCAATTATCACGTGTTATGCTACAAAACTCACTACAGTATCTGTAACTGAGTTAGTACTTTTGCGTCACAAGTAGAATGATGTGTTTTCAGAGTCTTTAGATACTGTAGACAGCCAATATTGATGCTGGGATTTGAACTTCTAATTTTTCTTCATATTATCGTTTAAAATTTAAAGTATACTTGTTTCGACAAATATAATTTGGATTATATTTATGCTATAAGTAAGTACTAGGTGTTCGGAAAGCGAAATATTTTGAAAACTAATATAATATATGGAGTTATATATTTATAACAGTATTATACTTTTGAGTGCATTCGGTTTTAGCTAAGGTAAATATAACAAACAGTCAGTTGCTACGCATACAGGGTAACCAAGAAGTAATTATGCAGTGGAAAATGTATTATGTTTTTATTTCAATATTTCAATACAGCAATTCTTACAATAAGCTATGTAGCACAATAAATGCTGAAAATGAGCCCCACTCAGTTTAGACATTTTTTCCACACGTTTTTTCATATTTTCAAAAACGTTTTGCAATTCCTCACGTTTCATTTTTGCAAATTTATGCCAACAACTGTTGGTCATTTTGGGAACTACAGTACGAAACAACAAAGCACAAGAGAAAGAATCAATGATGATTGTAAATATAATCCACTGCATGATTACTTCCTCATAACCGTGTATATTCCAACAAACTCTATGTAAAAATTCGAACGTCTACAATATCACACAGTGAGAAGTCTTTGCAATCAGCTCAGATAAGTACTTGTGTTCATTATTAAATAACATTATTTGAAATTTAATCAAATTTGAAGTTATTTCATCGTTTATCAAAATATGAATTTTTACCCTTAGGCAAAAAATGTGTGGTTTGCCTATCTTTGAGTGTCTACATCTTGCTCACCATCAAGTATTATTGAAAGTTATTTCCTCACCCGCTTTACAGCCCAATTGTACTGTTTTCAAAAAAAAAATGCAGTCTGCCGTGACGATTAAATATAGCGTGCTAAACAACATTATATCATAAAGATAGTGGAGCATCTTTAGTTTTTAAGAGAAAGTAGAGAATTGGCATGAACAAGGTCCAAGAAGACTTTACGACAAACCTGACATATTATCCCGTTTAAAGTGACTTTAATAAAGATATCCAATCAGTAGTACGCATGTTTGAACAAGATAATTTTGTAGGCAAAGTGTGATCAACAAAAAACATATTCGATGTATCGAGGACAATTACCTCTATTACCGTTGTGTTACTCATTTCTTCATTAATTGCTCTTTGATTCGTTAGTTCATTATTCACTTTCGAAATGGCAACTGATATATTGGAATGTATCTCATGTAGTTGTTTCTCTAATTTCAACACTTGATTCTGAAAAATATAATTCATCTTCTTGAGATCTAAGATAGTTGATCACTAAAGAAAAAAAACAGAATAATGGCGTCTCATATGGGGAAAATAATCTGAAAACATTAATGTTTTGTCTTGAGCTAGTTAGCTGGACAGTTAAGGAGACAAATTATAACACTATAAGTGTAAGAGTACACACTAGTCACATCAGCAGAATGCATAGTTAGATAGTGCACATACCACCAAGAGTAATATACACTTCAGATGGTTGACAGACAGATACATCAGTTTACGGAATCCCGCATTTATAGCAATGAAACTGGGTTAACGTTCTTGTGAACGTTTCTCCTTATTTAGTTTAATCAGTAATAAACCATGATTAAAAGGAAGGGAGATTTAATTTCACAAACATTGTGAACATTGGTGTTAAATGAACGGTAGATGTATATACTTCCCGAAAGAACTATCGCTCTTGTTCTAAGTTTATGCAGCGTCCATTAATGCCGTTTACGGCCCAACATACGCGGCATAGCATATTGTTCTGTTAGCGCCTCTACACACTGGATTAATCGAATAACTTCCGAAATTTTCCTAGTGGGAAACTTTCCTCCGATAACCGATTACTGGCATTACAGGATAAATTTGAAATATTTAAGTCAGGTGTACACAAAACCAAAAGGTGGTCAATAGGGCCAGCATTCAAGGAACGTTGAACTGAAATACTTTCAGATGTGAAATCAATCATTTGGATTTTTTTCAAAATGTTCAACTTCCTTTTTACTAGGGTCTCTTGGCGCAGTTTTTTCTCACTAAATGCTAAGCAACACTTTTCACATCATCCTTAATTTTGTCCTAAATCACTGAAATTTAATTTTTAAGAACGTCTTTAGTCGCTTAGTTCCCACTCATCAAAATGACATCGAAGTATCGAAGTGGAACGGCTGGCATGAAAACAACATTAACAATTCTCAATTCAATAAGATGATCAAACTTTGCTCTGTTGTGTTCAAATATCTCGGTACTTTTAAAGTTTGTGCCGAGCGCGCGCGTGTCATAATTGGGAAGACACTGATGCTAAGTGGTTTCGTTGATTTCATCGAGTTCCATTGCTACTCCTACCACAAACGAAATCTAGGTAGTCGCCCATAGACCACCTCCAAGAAAAATGGTCAAAGAGGGCGACGAAAAACAGTACGGCCTTCAACACAACTATGTATCGGATTAGGCTTTATAAATCAGAGCACAACAAAAGTTTATTGATGATAATTTGAAATCGAAATAAAAAGAGAATTACATAAAACAGTCCCCGCTCACAGCCCCTGGATTGAGGACACTCGTGGTTCATAGACAGATCTTCATTCTTTTGCCCACACAGCCAGTACGACTGCTAGATTTGAGGGCTTAAGTTACAATCTGGGTCTTGGACGGCCTGGTGTGGCGCGCGACTTTGGCATTATGTTTTCTTCACTGTTTTTCTTGTGCTGCCTTTTCATTTTCCTCCAGGTACTCCGTTTTTCTAATAATAAAGGGATTCTCTGCTGCACCATGCATGCTGGTCCTTTGCCCGATTCCCGTTTGAAGAGCGAGCGAAATATTGTCCACCTGATCCTTACATAGTCACTGGTTGCGAAAGATGAAATCGCCTGGATGTCTTTCTGATGAACCGTATCTGGCGCTTGCGAGTGAAAAATGAGAATACTCCAGGTCGTGTGCCATTGCTTTTCTACTTGGCGATGATCCATCGTGTTTCATTATTAGCAATGATGTAAATTTGTTGCTAAGATGATAAAGTTGCCGAGTATTACTGAAACAGACAATCTGTTGTAAGCGGAGTAAACAGAGATAAATTGTTCTTACTTTATTTGGCATAAGAAACGACGGAGAGACAACATTTGTAGCACTGTTTTAGTTTTCAGAAACTATGAAGTAGATTTTTAAGGTGGCGAAGCACGAAGACGATGAAAAGAAAAATTATGTAAATATAGAAAGAACATTCGCCGCGAGGCTTCCTGAGAAATGAGAGCACGCAACCAACCGGATGTGGTAGTTTGATACCACGACTTAACAATCTGAGTGATAAATAGATCGAGAGAATGAATTCCTTTGTTTTTTAATTTTTATTTTAATGTTTTGATAAACCTGTATTCCAATATGGCGTTTATTCAATATTATTTTGGTTAAATTCCATAAAGTGTCTTTTATAATACTAAATTTTTTTGGTTTTTGTGGGTATATGACTTGCGAGCTTTAGAGTGATACAATGTGAAGGAAACTTTTCAATCTCTACAAAGAAAACTTTCTCTACATGGGAATAACTACAGGATATCTTCATTTTCAACCAGTTTTGTTTTATAACATTTCCTTACAAATCTACATCACCTATGCCATGTTGTTTCCTACTGTTTTCTCTCTTTTGATATCTTTTAAACAAATGTGATTCTTCCTTGAATTTATCCTTTTTAAGTTGTACGTTTTAACCCTTCCTCTCATTCATCATAGTGTCAGGCATTCTTTTGTCTTTGAGTGAAGAGAATTTCAGATTTCTTACACGGATGCCTTCTTCCTCCTTAGGTTTCCTAGAGAACAGTTTATCGTATTGTTAGTACTTTCCATCGACTGTTTTTGATATGTTGATTTTCTTTAATTTGACTCTCTCTCTCTCTCTCATTCTCTTTTCAATATGACCTAGTTAATTCCTGGAGTAACATATTCTTATTCGCTTACACTTTGTATGTAGCAAAGTTTGGTGACCAGTCCTTCACTTTATTGTCTCACGCCAAACCACAGACTCCAATCTGTTTTTTATCTTTTCAAAAAACGAAACAATTCTTTTCTCACTCACCGAGCAAACCAACAAAATATATACCCCGAAACAGCTTACTTATTCTGACTCTCCCTTTACAATAGACCTCTTCTTTCAGTAATATCTGGCAACTTATTAGTTTTAGCAACAAGTTGATCTTACCAATACGAAAAGCCACAGGCCAATCTATACTACGACACACGATTTAAATATTTCGGAGAGAAGCTGGGGGTCTTTTGGTTAGCAACTTGTGTTCTCGACTCATGGGGGCAGTATGGAGACTGACTCTAACGTGTAAATGTCAAAATTACACATCATTTAAAATTATTTATCTTCTGTTTGTTTTTTAGGCGGTTGTCCGCCTTTCTATTTTTGTCACCTCTTTTGTTCAATTTTTAGTGACGGTCAAGAGGTTGTAGGGGTGGATTACAATTAAGTGCTCTCAGAAAGTTTGAAATCCTGACTTTGTCGTTAACTCACCTGTTTATTTTCGAATTCTTTAATTCTTTCACAAAATAAACGCTTATTTTTTTCGTTTATTTTCGATCTAATTTCAAGACTTTCCAATTTCGCTGTATTAGCAGTCCACTCATTCATCATTCTATCTTGAGAATCACTCGGATTCTGAAAATAAAGTTCAGCCCGAAAGAAATTAATTGCAAGTAGTTTTCTTAATCAGTATGATTTTCTCATGAATACAGAAGTGATAGGAACCATCGCGAAATCAATCGAACTGAACTAGTGTACATTCAGAAAATTCTCTGTCTCCTACTAAAATTAAAACAAGGACAGTTTATGTTGATTCGTGTGGTAAGAAACCACAAGCATGTCTACCTTAAATTGTTTAATTTTTCTTTGCCATAAATGCTTTCATTATTATTTAAA
This sequence comes from Nautilus pompilius, assembly GCA_018389105.1. Classification (NCBI taxonomy): domain Eukaryota; kingdom Metazoa; phylum Mollusca; class Cephalopoda; order Nautilida; family Nautilidae; genus Nautilus; species Nautilus pompilius. The sequence continues at coordinate 915,058 of JACATO010000605.1, read as the reverse complement.
CATTTTATTCGTTTAATCGTTTAAAATGTGAATAAAGCTCTGGTAGTTTTCTCTATTTACGGAAATTAAAGATAACCAAAATAACATTTACCAATTGAATGCATTCAGACAATGAAGTGGTAAATCATTCGCGACAAACCGTATTTTTTAAATCGAACTATTTTTTACTATTATTCTTGATATCTCATTTTTATTGGAAGGTTGTAAAACTATGAGTTTTTGTATGTTAATAAGAAAATATAGACGTCGATTGTTTAATTTTTAAAGCTGAACTATTTTCTTCAGAACATTATGAAATCAGAATAAAGTATTGATAATTTCTGAACACTAGCCAACCTTTACACAAGCTCCACATATTCAAGTCTTTCTACGTTACCTCATTTGCATATTCCACATCCATATTGAGAAAATCTAAAACAGAAAGAAAACAGAACACGTTACCCGAATCATTCTCTAAGTTAGCACGGAATTGAGATCAGTTGGAGGAGAGTGGATACTTTCTGGTTGTACAGGGATTAGTTTGTCTATCTTCTTTATTTTGAAAACAGTATTCAATTTAAAGAAACAATAAGCTGATCTATCATCAATATATCTGTACTTTTTATCGTTAAGGTGGCAAGACTATCGGAGATGAATCGTATAAGCTGGTCTTAGACGACATTAGGGCAGGTCAAAGTACATATTTATTATGTGATCTGAAAATACAATCTAAATAATCAAAACAAGATTCTAATTATTATTGCCTGCTTTACAGTCGATGTAGTGACCTTCAAGATTCCATAACAATACTATTGTTTTGTTCAATTAGTTTCCTGAAAAAAACTATTCATCTACGCATGGGGTACAACGATGGTTTCTTGAAATATCCATCTCATCTACTCCATTCGTGATAAATTATCGCTCAGAGATGTCCATAACCGACTTCATCGACGACTTACACGAAAAAGAACGGCTCTCCTCCGGGATACCCGAGTGGTAAACGGGTGACTTTAGTGAGGACAGACTCCAGCCTTTTGCTTTAATGGATAATCTGACACGTTTCAATCTTACCTGTTATATCTCCTGGAGTTAAAGAATAAAGAAATCTTTCGAAAACTTGATTTCCATTAGTGAAGTTGAAAGAACGAAAAGCAATCTAATTGTGTCTTTTGTTACGTTTTTTCACTGTGCAGCATATGCGCGTGAAGTAAATCTATTACAACACAAAGTCCTCGGGTTACGTAACGCCCGACATACGTAAATTCTAGGATATGTAAAAGCCCATTGGAAATTACCGAACAAATCCGAGCTGCGTAAATTCTCTACGTACAGGCGAATTCGGGACTACTTATAGTTGCGCAGTGGTGGCGGGTGTTATGCGGCTCCAGCGTTCCTCTCGCGCTGCATCTTCTTTGTCTTTAAGTCTCTCGCGTTTAACTGCATCTCGAGTGTTGGTGATCCGTAAACATCCGTTTTGTATAAGGTTTTTGCGTAACTTTTCCGTTGCAATCACGAGCAAGGGTACAAGTAACGTGAAAGGTGCTGGTGCATTGAAGAAGAGTAAAACGATCGCGACAGCGGAAAAAGTGGACATTATAAACAAATATCAGGGTGGACTTAGTTTAACTGCCATTGCAAATAGCATGGGAATGGTCGCGTCGACGATAGACACGGTTGTGAAGGATAAGGAGAGAATTAAAGAACATTTGAAGGATCTTCCTCAAAGAGAGCAACAGGGATTACAAAGTAACACTCTGGCTTAATTGAGGAAATGGAAAAAAAATTGTTACCTGTGTGGATTGGAGACCAAATCCAGCGGCGTGCACCGCTCAGCCTGATCCAGGCAAATGCCAAGAGTCTCTATGAAGACTTAAAAATTAAAAAGGTGTAATAAGTGAGGGTTCCTCTGTGGCAACTCATGGATGGTCTAATCAGTACAGGGCTCTTGCAAACCTGCTTAATCTGAAAGTTAGTGGCGAGATCGCAAGAGCTGATAAAGATGCGGCCAAATAATTTCCTATTATGTTGGCTGAGATTATTGATGATGGAGGTATTTACCTGAACAAGTGATTAGTGTTGATGAGACAGGATTATTTTTGGGAAAATGCCGGAAGGGACTTACATTACGAATGAGGAGAAAGCGATGCCTGGTTTTATGGCGACAAAGGGCGGCCTTACGTTGATGCTTGGGATCTCAAGCTGAGGCCTCTGCTGGTGTACCACGCCGAGAATCCACGGCCTTTCAAGGGCATCTGTAATGGTTCCTATCTCTCATTTAGAAGTCCAACGACTGTTCCTAGGTGAAAAGGCACATTTTTGAGGAGTGGTTCTGGGACCACCTGTTTCCTGAGTTGAAGGAATATTGCAAAGAAAAGCCCTCAACGGTTACCATTCGGACATGAAGGTGGTCTACCTGCCGGCAAAAACCACTTACATTTTGCAGCCAATGGACCAGGTCGTCATCGCAACCTTTAAAGCCTACTACCTCCTTCGCATATCTGCCCAGGCTATCAAGGCTACCGATGAGAGGAGCTGGAGATGCTGAGTGTTCTGGGGGTGCTATAGTATCCTTCATGCCGTCAGGAACATTGCAGCAGCGGAGGAAGAGGTCAGGGCAGCGAATACGAACGCGTCCGGACGAAACCCTGCCCTCAGTTCGTCCACGACTTCAAGAGCTTTCCGGACACCGTCGTCGGCTTGGCTCGTCGATTCCGGCTGGAGGTGGAGGCTAATGATGCGGAAACGTTACCCGACAGCCATCCACAGGGGCTGTCGGAGGAAAACCTGATGGAGTTGGAGACCGAGAAGGTCGCCGTGAATGAGATCCTGCCGACGGAGAACATCGAGAGAAGTTTACGACGACGGGGTTGGCAGAAACCTTGAGTTTGCGTGATGCTGGACGGGCTGCTCTGATGGAGATGGATCCGGACGTGGAAATACTGCGTAAAGTTAATTCGAGATTGATTATCTTGCTATAAAATCGTTTAAGAAGAAGTGAAGCGAGCAGCCGTTTAATCAACCCTCGACGCCTGCTTTAACAAGTTTGATAAACCTTCTCGGACTTGCTCTAAAGTACCTCAAGAGTCAATCTCCATCACTCCATCCCCTTCGTCTCTCCATTCATTATTTCCTGCACCTTCAGCAGCTCGCACATCTGGGCCTGACGACTAGTTTTACAGTACTGTTATGCTATTTAGAGTATGAAATCCGACCTACGTAAGGGTCTGGGGAACGTAACTCGTACTTAAGTCGGGGAATCTCAATACTAGAAGAGCAAATAATTTTCTTTTACTTTAATTCAACTGTTCACTTGTTAAATGTTTGAATTTTTCATTAATATTTCTTAGTCTTATGAATATTTATATTATTCGTAAATTTAAATGAATATTAGTTTCTTCAAAAAGAAAAAGTGAAAGTTTTCACATTATTTTTTCCAAAATCGTCTATGGCGTAGGGGTTTACTGCGATAAAATGAACACGTGACTCATTCGTGACGGCACAAAGTCTTAAACAGAGGCGTGTAAAACCCTGCCTCTGTTTATCCATCAAGTTAACTTGGAAGAGGGCGGATCGTTTGCATCTGTCGGCAATTTTGAAACGAGAAACAGAAAATTCGAAATAAACCATTCTCTGGCTTATGTTAAAAATAACTTCGAAAAACATATTTCTTTATTTGAAATAAATAAATAAAACCTTTTTCTTAGCTTGATAGGCGATTTATTAGTTAAAACCTGGCCCCAATTCTCTACTTTCATTACAACTTTACATTCGCAGTTTGCTGATTGTTTGATTCGTTTTAGAACAAAGATTTGCACGCTTAGAGTAACTAGTGTTTTTTTTTTTTGTTTTCCAACAGGAAGTTACTACCTGTTATCCAGACTTATAAGGTATGTTTGAGTAAGAGAAGCGACATGATTTCATTGCCTAAGAGTATACTAAAGATTAGCGTTAAACGACATAGGGATTTGTAGTAAAGAAAGCAAGAATGGGCGAGAGTTAAATGTATAACAATTAAATTTGAATTCCTATTGAAACCTGAGCATGAAGATCATCTGGTAATTATGCTTACATTTTATCCAATACCTGCATATATTATAAAGTTCGATAATTACATAAAATTCTTCAGAGTGTCAGGAATTAGGGAAATTACTACGACAGACAAATATTTGCTATTCAAGTATTTCCTACTGTTCCATGATTCACGGTTTTTGTTTAGCATAACCTGGGTAGAATTTACAAATTAAAAATTGTCAATCCTGTATAACCCTAATTCTAGGTATTTAGGGTTTTATTTTCTCTTCCGCTTTTTTCACGGCATATTCATATACGTTTATACTTACTGTAATTTTAAAAAGGGAAAGAAAATGAATAACCTCTTGAAAAGAAGCAATGGAGATAAATTTAGATTTTAACCCGATTTATTGCTGTGGTGACAACGCTGACTTTTATTAACTGTTATATTGCAAGAAAAATATTTAATTTGCTTCATAAATTTAAAAAAGGGAAGTTTTGTGCTGAAAACGATGGTTATTTCAAAAGAGAATTGTTTTTGTTGAGTATTAAAGGGAAATAAATCTTTGACACGAAAATTTTTCTATTTCACAAAAGGCATTTTCTCCCAGCAACAGAAAAATAAGATGACTATTATCACATTGCCATTCACCGCATCCTCGTAGATTAAGTCATGTTCTGAGATTGTTTGGCTGTTTAAAAGGCTGACCGTGACGTCATTTACCTGCAAGGTGCTGATCAAACACGGAAAAACATTTGTCTATCTTGAGGCTTACATGTCTGCTACGTGAGTCCAGCTGCCAACTCAGCCCTATCGCCCGACACACAGACGTTTTCGCCAAAGATCACTGGCTCCTGTGGAGTGTTTATGTCTGTATGTCTGCGAGAGTAAATGTGGTTGTTTTATGATCTTTCAATATTTACAAGAGGATAAATTTAGATTTCGAAATTTTACATTAAAAAAATGACCATCATTTTAGAAACTTCTTTAAATTCACTAATAACTGACAAATGATTGTTCACGAAAATAAAGGAAATTTATCATTAAAGTATTTTCTTCGTGGATTACTTCCTTCCAACGTATTTTAAATAATAACTGAAAGCTGATGTGGGTGATCCGGAAAACTGGAAGAGTTGATTGTAGTGTATTGAAAGTTACTTTAGACAGTCTTCAAAAGAACCGTTACGTTAAAAGCCGAACACACTGTGATAGGTTTCCTCGGTCATGTTTACGGATCTTCATCGTATAGAACGCCCGCATGCTTATGAGTTGATACGCTCATATTTAAAATTTTCCAGATTTTCTAGCGTTAGCAAACTATTAAACCCGGTGATCTATTTATGGGTTAACTTATATATAGTTATTAAGTTTTAGCAATTACCAATTATTTACAGTTCGATCGGGTTAACACATTTTTAAGGATTGCCAATTATTTACAGGATGGAATTTAATGGAAACACTGCATAATTAAAGGTTAACATATTTAAAGAATTGCCAGATGTTAAAAGTTTCTACATATTTCAGAATTACAATATATTAATGCTTTATAAACTAATTAATGATAAACAGTGTACAACGAAATCATTAGATTGTTTTAAGCTGCATATCACAAGATACAGCCCCTCCTTTACAGTCAGATCAGGGTGTTATGTTTCGAAAAAGACGCCTTCATCCTGCAGGAAAAACAGATCGATTTTCTGAACGGAAGCTTTGACTCCTGTGAAGGCTGCAGCATTTCGTTTGGCATTGTCTAAAATGCAGCTGCTTAATTGGTTAACGGATGACAATGAAATTAAAACTAAACGAATAAAAAGCTGTGCGCGAGATCGTTGCACTCACGACCAAAGTACAAAATGGGATACGTCCGTCTGTCCCCGATCGAACCTTCACAAGTTAGAACTCAGTTATCGAAATCATAGAAATAAAAATTGTTTTGCGTGCATCTGGATGTCATACAACCGCGTGCATATTTTAGAAGTATATACAATGGCTAACTGTCTTCAGGCAGTAAATCAGTTTTGTTCGCTTATCGGGCGCCTCCAATTACTTACGACCGTGTAATTGACGTCAGAAAACAAAACATATGGAAAGCCACTCGAGAATACATTACCAATTTACAACGAGCACACGATGGTTTATCTGAATCTATATAGGAATATGTTTTTGTACACAAACCGTTTCCTTGTTGATAATATTAAAAAATGCAAGACAATTTTCGCAGAATTTCTTTTGGTATTTCAGATACATCCACGATTCTTGCGGATTATATTCAGTTGTTGCAGTTTATATTTAAAAGCTTTAATTTGATCGTTATCTTATTTTGTAACTTTTTAAAAGGATAAATATTTACAGAAGTCGACTAAGTAAAACTGAGTGGCTATTGGACGTGTCACGAGTGTGGGTGTGATAAGCGCTGGTGTAGTAGAGTCTGGTGAGTTTTCTTCGCGTTACTTTTCACAAGAATTACGACAGTTAATCCTTAATATCGTCTCTCTGCGAACAAAGTGTAGTGCCGCCCAGACTTTGGTCAGACGACGGCAGGTCCTAGCAGCATAAATTCCTGCAATGAGATTCGTCGTCTCTATGATAGTTCGCCCTTGTTTTTTATGTTAATTTAATGACAGTAATGGAGAAGTTTGGTGCATAAAGCAGAATTGAATTATCGAGGAAATAGTGATAATAAACAATACGAACAGAAGCTGATGCACTCAGCTAGTCATTCTTGCGGGATTTTACAAGCTTTAAGCATCCCTCTCTGAGTCGCACTCCATTTTAAATCTCGCAAAGAATTGTCAATGAATGTTTTTCTATAAATTCAGAAAACCTAACATTAAAATAGACAAATATATGTTGGATTCCTGATGAATAACAGTGCTAGCAGACAAGACGATGGCAGAAAACCGAGCAGCAACATCGAGTGTTCAAATCGTGTTTACGTTTGGTGAAGTTCAGTTCTCAGTAACATTATGATTCTTTTGGTTCGGTGAGATTTACTAGTAACTGCGTCGTCGGACCTACTGGAAACACTGTTGTCAGGTCCATTATTTATGGCAGCGGTGTCTGGCTGGGCTGAACTAAAATATTTAAAGGGCTTGAATCGTTACCTAGAGGGCTTGCAGGGTTTATATAGGATTTTCAAATAGGGTTGAAAATGTTAATTTTTTTACCTTTTGTTTATACTTAATTGGATATTCTGATGAAGAACTCTCCAGTTTATTTAAATCTATCGGTTACAGTGGAATAATGCTTTGAAAAGATCCACTTCTGCATAGCATCTGCAAACGACTGGGTTTTTATGAGCAAAGTTATTGCTCTTCTGAGATTTATGACCAGATCTCCGTGTTATTGTGACCTTAGCCTTTAACTAAAGGGTATATGCACTAAGCTTGAAGATGTGTAATAATAATTAATAATAATAATAATAATAATAATAATAATAATAATAATATAATAATAATAATAATAATAATAATAATAATAATAATACTCATCGGGTTATATAAAATATTTCTTTCATTTCTGACCGGACTGGTTCTTCAAATGCATACATTTTATTCCTCACTTATATTTATAAAAAAGGTAAAATTTTTGACGTTTGTACGTCATACCTTCCTTACCTAATATCTTGTTAATATTTTCTATTATACTTTTTAAAAATAATGTTAAACAAATGCAATTTCGTTCGAAATTATTTCGTGCACAGAAGACTGTCCACGTAAAACTTTTAGCCCTGTTAACCTTCTTTCACACGTGGGTGACATTTAAGATTGACAGTGAATGTCGGAAGGTTTACTGAGTTACTGGCGATAGATTCTATGCGCATTTGGTAGGTAAAAATACTACACACAAAAGAGACCTATACTAATTTATAATAGACGCGATATCTGTATTTTCATGACAAGAAAATAGTGTATGTTTCCCTGACCACTACAAAAACCTGGGTAGGCTAGTCTTTTCAAGAATCCATGATCGACTGTATTTGCAGCGAAACTTATCCGCATAAATTAGCCAATACATGGCAAACAGAGGCTATTCTCATTCTCAGATTTTCTCCAAACCTATATAATTTTCGTCTTAGCAAATAATAAAATGGCATTTACATAATTGCATGATAATATATTTTTCAAAACCTTTTATTTACAAGTTATATGTCTATAATCCATAATTTATTGTTCAGAATAATCTAAAATTCATAAAATAGGAAATACTAAGCTGTCTTGTTCGGTGTATTATTTCGTTTTCTATGGAAGTATAATATCGGCCTTGTTTTTCTGGAAACAGCAGTCCAAAGGGGACCGCGTAAAGGGTTTGGGCGAAATGCCAGAAGCGAAAAGTAACCGAAAGGTTTGGATGAACTGTCAGCAGCGAGAAGTAATCAAAGGGTGTAGACGAACTGTCAGCAGCGAGAAGTAACCGAAGGGTTTGGGCGAACTGACAGCAGCGAGAAGTAACCGAGGGGATTGGACGAAATGTCAGCAGTGAAAACTATCCGGTGAGTTTGGACGAACTGTCAGCAGCGAGAAGTAACCGGAGGGATTTGGCGAACTCTCAGCAGGGAGAAGTAACCGAAAGGTTTTTGGGCGATTAGTCATAAGGGAAAAGCAACCGGAGGGTTTGGACGAACTGACAGCAACGATAAGTAACCGGTGAGTTTTAGCGAACTCTTAGAAGCGAGAAGTACCCGGAGGATTTGGACGAACTGTCATCAGCGAAAAGCAACCGGAGTGTTTGGACGAACTGTCTGCAGCGAGAAGTAACCGGAGGGATTTGGTGAACTCTCAGCAGGGAGAAGTAACCGAAAGGTTTTTTGGCGATTAGTCATAAGGGAAAAGCAACCGGAGTGTTTGGACGAAATGTCTTCAGCGAAAACTATCCGGAGGTTTTTGCAGAACTGTCAGCAGCGAGAAGTACCCGAAGGTTTTGGTGAACTGACAGCAGTGAAAAGCAACCGGAAGGTTAGGACGAAATGTCAGAAGTGAAAACTATCCGGTGGGTTTGGACGAACTGTCAACAGCGAGAAGTAGCCGAGGTGTTTGGGCGAACTCTCAGCAGCGAGAAGTAAATGGAGGGTTTGTGCGAACTGCAGCAAGAAGTAACCGAGGGGTTTGGTCGAACTTTCAGGAGCGAGTAATATCCGAGGGGTTTGGTCGGACTGTCAGCAGGGAGAAGTAATCGAAAGATTTTGGGCGATCAGTAATCAGCGAAAAGCAACCGAAGGTTTTGGAAAAACTGTCAACAGCGAGAAGAAACCGAAGGGTTTGGACGAACTGACAGCAGTGAGAAGTAACCGGAGGGTTTTGGCGAACTGTCAGTAGGGAGAAGTAATCGAAAGATTTTGGGCGATCAGTAATCAGCGAAAAGCAACCGGAGGATTTGGACGAACAGTCAGCATCGAAAAGCAACCGGAGTGATGGGATGGATTGTCAGCAGTGAGAAATAACCGCAGGGTTTTGGCGAACTCTCAGCAGGGAGAAGTAACCGAAAGGTTTTGGGCGAACTGTCAGCAGAGAAAACTATCCGGAGCGTTTGGTCGGACTGTCAGCAGCGAGAAGTATCCGAAGGGTTTTGGCCAACTGTCAGCATCGAGAAGTAACCGATGGGGTTGGTCGGATTGTCAGCAGCGAGAACAAACCAAAGGGTTTGGGTGAACTGACAGCAGCGAAAATCAAACGGAGGGTGTGGACCATCTGTCAGAAGCGAGAAGTAAAGAAGGGTTTTTGCCGAACTGTCAGCAGAGAAAACTATCCGGAGCGTTTGGTGGAACTGTCAGCAGCGAGAAGTAACCGTAGGGTTTGGGCGATCTGTCATGAGTGAAAAGTAACCGGAGGGTTTGGAGGAATTGACAGCAGCGAGAATTAACCGAATTTTTTTGGCGATCACTTATCAGGGAGAAATAACCGAGGGGTTTGGTCGGATTGTTTTCAGCGAGAAGTAACTGAAGGGTTTGGGCGAACTGTCAGCAGCGAGATATAACGGGAGGTTTTGGGCGAACTTTCAGCAGCGAGAAGTAACCGAGGGGTTTGGACGATCTGTCTGTCAGCAGCGAGAAGTAACAGAAGGGTTTGGTCGAACTGTCAGCAGTGAGAAGAAACCGAAGGGTTTGGACGAACTGACAGCAGCGAAAAGCAACCGGAGGGTTTCGACTAACTGTCTTCAGTGAAAACTATCCGGAGGGTTTGGACGAACTGTCAGCAGCGAGAAGTAGCCGAGGGATTTGGTCGATCTGTCAGCAGCGAGAAGTAACCGGAGGGTTTTGGCGAACTGTCGGTAGGGAGAAGTAACCCAGGGCTTTGGTCGGACTGTCAGCAGTGAGAAGTAATCGAAAGATTTTGTGCGATCAGTATTCAGCGAAAAGCAGCCGCAGGGTTTTGGTGAACTGTCAGCAGCGAGAAGTAACGATGGGTTTTTGGCGAATGTCAGCAGGGAAAACTATCCGGAGCATTTGGTCGAACTGTCAGCAGCGAAAGGTAACCGAAGGGTTTGGGTAAACTGTCAGCATCGAGAAGTAACTGAAGGGTTTGGACGAACTGTCAGCAGCGAGAAGTAACCGGATCGTTTGGGTGAACTGTCACCAGCGAGAAGTATCCAGAGGTTTGCGCAAATTAGAAATATTTGGTTCCTTTTTGTGCTTCAATGCGAGGAAACGCGAGGTGTTTGACGCCGCCGCATTACAAACCACACGGTTTCAGTTGTAGCTCACCTCTCAACCTTATTCTTTAGTTCAAGAAGGTGTCTCTCCGTTTTTGGCGGAAAAGAATTCTAGTTAATTTGATAACAATTTTGCACAAACAAGCTGTCTTATCTTCAGGGTTACCGTTGAAAGTAAATAAAAACTAAACAAAATTTAATTGAACCTAACTATCAGGTGGTTACAAAAGTTTTGTCGGTTTTTATATTATGTTAATTTGGGTTTCATTTTTTGCCTGCATGTGAAGGTGTATCTAAATAAGTTATGTATCGTTTTGTAGCGTGATCTTTGGGATACATTATGTAGAACCTACCTGTTCAAAATCATTAAATAGTTAGTTGTTTTAGGGTTCTGAATAAAGCATGGATAGAAAGGTATTTCATGCCATTTTGCTTCACGAGTTCAAACCAGGCCACAAAGCGAGCGAGACATCTCATAACATTAACCAAGCATGGAGCAAGGACACAGCAAATGCGCGCACAGTACAATGATGGTTCACAAAGTTTCAATCAGGTGAGGTGCGCCTCGAAGATAAGGAACGTAGCGGACATCCTTCCAGCTGTGATGATGACCGTCTGAAAACCTCAATCGAAGATGATCCAAGAAAAACAGTGCGAAAAATCGCTGGAGAGCTTGACGTAATCACTGCAACTGTTTCCCGGCATCTTGACGCAATCGGCCAAATGAAAAAGCTTGACAAGTGGGTACCTCACGAGTTGAATGAACAACAAAAAGTCGTCAATTTGGGATCTGCCTTCGTTTGTCATAAGAAACAAACATGATCCATTTCTTGACCGAATCATTGCGTGTGATGAAAAATGGATTCTTTAATCGCAAACGATCAACACCTTGGCTCGACAGAGACAAGGCGCCTAACCACATTCCAAAACCCAGCTTCCACCAAATGAAGGTCATGGTCACTGTCTGGTAGACTGCAACTGGTGTCATCCACTATAACTTCTTGCAACCTGGCAAAACCTTCACAGCTGAAAGATACTGTCGTGAATTAAACAGTGTTCATCAGAAACTCTCCCAAAAATAGCCGGCATTGGTGAATCGAAGAGGCCCAATTCTGCTCCACCACAATGCTCGTCCCCATGCTGCAAAAATGACTCTACAGAAACTGAACACATTGGGGTACGAAGTTCTCCCTCACCCAGCCTATTCACCAGACCTTTCTCCCACAGGTTGCTGCCTTTTCAAGCACCTTGACAGCTTCCTACATATGAAATCCTTCTCCAACGAAGCAGCAATTGAAACTGCCTTCCAACAGTTTATTGACTCCAGAAATCCAATTTTTTTCAAAATGGTATAAATGCACTTGCCAAAAGTGTATTGATTGTAATGGAACTCACTTTGATTAATAAACTTCACTTTCAACAACGTTGTGAAAACTCATTGTTGTGGTAAAAAAACGACAAAACTATCTAACAACCTAATAGTACAGCCAGTTAGTAGATTAATAAAGTTTTGTGTACATATACTGTATGTTAACCAGCTTTCTCTGCAGCTCAGAAAATTGAGCTCAACTCATTTGTAATTCTTCCTTTAATTTTTAATCAGCAAAGATTCATATTTGAAATTAAATATTCTATTATTTCATTATTTCTAATTTTAGAAGGGATATTTAATACTTTTACTAATAAACAAATAATACATTCAATGCACTCAAAGACTCTGTGGTGACTTATGTAAGTTGTTTAATCTCTGTCGAGAGAGAAAGTGTCCTGAATGAACATTACCGTGGTTTCATGAAACACATTACTGTCAGTAACTTAAATATCTGGTTTTAAGAGAAAGCGTGAAACATTATGAATATAACATCCCTTTTACTCTTTAATGTCGGTCATCTTTGATAGTGTTCCTGGTTACATACCTTTAAAAATACGCTGAAATTAGATATAGAATGAATAATCCTTTACAGGCCTAATCAATAAAGGTATTCTAGCGGCCTTGTCTTATTCCTCATGCATGTAAATAACAATATTAATAAACTGGAAAGTGTTACAAGTTTGCAGATGACAGTGTAATCTGTAATTTATGTTGAATTATCTACAAAATGGGGAAAATTAAAGAGGTTAGATATAAATGGAATTGTGCACACACTTTATACAAATAAACGAAAAAATTACATTATCATATAGCTAAACAGTATGAAGGTTTATTTTTTGGAGTTGTTTTAAGAATACTTATTACTGAAAATACCGTTCTAGTTCAACTGCTAATGAAACTACACAGGATGCTTTGAATACTACACCTGGTTATTTAAGCAATACCATGCTGATTTCGATGGTAAAACTGTGAAAAATCCTGGCCTGCTTATATCTTTGTTGTGACTATAGAATTAGTATTCAAGAAAGAATAGGTTTTACAAAATCTTTCTTTAAGCTAAATATCAAGAATGAATTTGAAACAAAAAGGAAAAGTGTCCTTTTGTTTTTGCTGAGCTTTCTCTTTATTGATTGTTACTTTTTTAAGTATTGGCCAGATATTTTTTGCTGATGATTTATGGTGACGGAAAGTAATCATATTTATGTCAGGAAATCCAGCACACGTTTCATAAAATACCTAGTAAGAATGCCATTCGAAGTTCTCATAGTTTGTTAACGGACAATTTTAAACGTGAAGCAGCATAGATTTTTTAGTTTTCATTACCGCCTACATTATTGGAAAATTATCAATGATTTTGAAGAACTTTTCTTTTTGCTATCCTCCTGATAGTCTTTGGGAGGGCTGTTGAGTCTACGACGATCACCATTTACCTGAATATATTTGTTGTCTTTGTTTTTAAATTAATGTGTATCATTTCATCACTTAGAGGTAACGCAGAACAGACTAATAAGCTAGTGTAATAATAGTATAATTTTTGAAAGAAGAATTTAAAACTAAGTTATGAGAAGAAAACTGAACTTTTGTTTTGTTAAATAATTTTGAAAAGTACAGACTGATTTGAGAATATTTTAAGAATAAAGCAGATTGCATATAAACCCGAATTCGAAGAAAACCTTTACGATGTCCAACCAGAAGTTTTAATGTGTGGAGGTTAGTTATTACATGATTATGTAATTTTTATTTTGCTCTAAAAATACAACAGAACAGTATCAATTACAAAAATTGCTTTTCTGTTATTCTGTTAATAACGGTGTTGTGTAGGAAAAAGAAAAGGGGTTCAGTCATTTGTCTCATTGATTTGGTTCGATTCATGCGCTAAGAATTTTTGGAAGCTTAAATAGCAGACCTGATAAGATTTACAGTTACTCGTGTGAATTAAATCTAGAATTGGGACAGTCGCCATCACAAACAATCTTCCTATGATAGAAACGTTTAAAGGATGTTGGCTTCAACTGATGGAGATTTTTTATATCTACATAAAACGGAATAAATTCCAAGAACTCTTTTTGATATTTATGGATTTCTTTACACGAACACAAAATCTTAAAATCTAAGCTTTAAAGAAAAGGAAAGCACTAATGTTCTTCTTACTGATAATTCCAAAGAATTTATCAGTATTTTAAATAGTTTTATTTTTCAGAGAAACCATTACTTTAATTAATGATTTTTTAATAATTTTATTAGGAAAGCAATTTATTTAGAATAATTGACAAATTATGTTAATTTAATTTGATATACATCCAGAATCACAAATTTGAAAGGCTAGTTGAAATAAAAAAGCAAAAGTTTTTTTCATTACCAGAAAAATATATGCTAAGAAAGTCCAAATATCTATGGATTTATTTCAATTTTATACACTGAATTTTTTAAAAGAATCTCAAACGTTTTATGACCTGTAAATTCAGAAGAAACCGAGGGTTGATATCATTTCTTCCGATGGCAAGTTATTGGGATGGTCGGACGGAATTAGGACTCGAGATAAACAACTACAAAAAAGTAGAAAATCAATATCATGTGGTCACGCAACTAAAATTTCACCAGTGTACCTGAGCCACAGTTTGATTATATTAGAAGTGGAATCTTTGGATAGATTTTCGGAGCACTAAGAATCTAAGTTGGTGAAAACTGGCGACTGAAGTGAACCTGTGGTTGCTTTTCTTTTCAGTAAGCAGAACTAGCCAAAAAATGCGATAGATAAAGGTATACAAAACCTGTAATGTCTCCAGGATGGATCTGTTATTAGGAACAGTATTACCAGAACATAACATATTCAAAATATTGGAAAGTGTCATTAATTGGATATTTAGTAGTAAAAAAAGCAACATAGAAACTTACAAGGCAGAGTTTACTCTTTTAATTATATTTTCATACCTACAAAGGTAACTAAGATCGAAAATCTTTATTCTAAAAGTTAACGATAGTATCACTAAAGTTTAGAAACCTGAAAATGGAATCAACGCCGTTAATCTACATTATGCTACAGCAAACAGATTATATGGTTTACCTAATGATCGCTCAGCTAGTTTACCATTCAGTGTTAATGTCAGTAATACTGGTTCGCCTACAAACCAACATGCAAAATATTAGTTCTGTTTCAATCCCGCCCCTTTTCTGTCACACATTTTTGCGGGTACCGGCATCTTCAACAAAACAAAATTTGAAAATATGCCATTTGATGCTTGACAGTTCCATACATCTCGACAAAACAGGCTTCAAAGATCATGCTGATGAATAAATTGCTAGTGTGCGATGAAAGGTAACTAAATGTTTTGCAAATGTAGTGTCATCAATCAAGTAAAGTGCATATTAGGTGGTACAATAACAGAGAATGCCACTTGAAAAAGAAAGACAAGATTTTGTTTAGGATCGTTAAACTTTTGGATGAAGGGTACAATTAAACTATAGATAATAGCTTTTGCAAACGTCTTTAAGATAATTTCGAATAGTAGAACCATATTATTGATCTACAGATTAGCATCCACAGAATTAGGAGTCGACCAGAGAATGTTAACGTTCATTGGGAATAGCATGAGAGGAAATGCAGGCAGGAGTTTGTGCTGCAGGCCAGTGTTAATAAGTTATCATCAGCTAAAATCATGGTGTTATGGCAAAGTAACAATTTATATTTATTACTGAAACGTGGTTATAGTATAATAGATCAGATTGGCTGTGAAAAGAGCAGCCGCGTGAAAGCTAAAGATAAGAATGTCAAGAGCAGAAGAACAGCGCAGTCTCTTTGAGGATATACTGGCAAGCTGTTACCTTAATAAAATAAAGACACACCTACAGGTTTAAAAGGCAAAATATGTCAAAGCAAATTATTTATTGACCCAATTTTTTTAAATATGCAGTATTGTTAATTCTTTAAAGGTTATTTGTTGAACTGCACAAATTCTTATATTTTACTGGCTATTTCATCTCAGTTTTGTTGTAGTAAAATCTAATGGAAATGTAAATAGCATCACACTTTTGTGGAATTGACAGATCTGGGTCAATTAAAGATGATCTGTACAGTACAGCTTACAACAGGCAATGAAATCCGACAACAGCGACAACACGTTTTGGTTTTCAGGTTTTCAATTATTTTATTGTAAAATGTTTACATAAAAAATACAGCAACGGTAATTAGTGAAGAAAAAATATATTAAATTCCCATGGTATTAGGTAGTCGTTACCAATAAAATAAGTTATTTTATTAGTATTTAACAAACAAAAGGCATTAAAGATGGAAGATATCAATTAAATTTGTCTGGAAAATCAGAGTCCACTTCCAATCAAAGGGTTTCTCAGATATTATTGGCTTTGTTGAAGAGCAATCATTGGGCTGAAAAAGATGATTGATTAGATTAACAAAAATAGAAAAGTGAGATGAGAACGTCTTTTATAAACAGCAAACACAACGGATTCATTCTTTGTTTTCGCTTTGATAATCAAACTTCTACGTTAATAAACACAAATTGCGCGGACATTTAAAATAAACTTGGTCTCTTGTATCCCACTGGCTATAGAAAACGTCTGCCCATATTTTCTTCGCTGTCATATCGATGCCATCATTACGTCTTGTTGCATCGTCCAATTGCATGTGTAAAATTCTTTTCAGATTGCAAGCAAAAGACAATAGAGAAGAAGTGACGAGAGCCTTCAAGACAAATGCTAATGAATTGAAATTGTTCAGAAACTCGGAATTTTTGAAAAGTTAAAATCCTTAGATAAGAGAGTTCTTTTTCAGTTCTGCACATAAAATTTATATTACTCTGTTACAAAAATTTATTTAAGGATACTTTAAAACCTCTTCAAATAAGAAATCACGGACGCTATATGTAATTCAATCGTTATAACACAATAAAATATAATTTCAGGATGCTGTCAGAGCAAACTGGGCAATATGTGTGAACATTGTTCATCTTTATTAAAGTTAATCTTAAAGTGAAATTGATGAGGCTGGTTCTGACCATATATGAATTAATGGAGAAGGGTTCGCCAGCAAATTCATACTTTACCTCTCAGGATAGGACTCTTCAGAACTGTAAAATGAACAAAAAGGTATATTCACTGTAGATGAACATATTAGATATAATGTCGGAAAGGAAAGAAATGTAAAAACTTATTTAAATATCTTTTGTTAAAATTAAATATTCACTCTTTTTCTAAAAATAGTTATGCTATTAGCTTATTTAGTAAAACATTCCAAGCGGGCAGGAGGAGCCTACATAAAATACCCTTACAAATTGTCTAAATTGACCTTATTCTGGTAACGCCATTGCATTTATTTCAACCTTGATGTCTGTGCTTTCTATACTGTGAAATACTTAAAGCCTCCAATATGCTACCATAAAAAGCCTGCAGGTTACGTTATTCCACCAAACTCTTTTTGCCTTCATAAATGAAGTGTCACTCGAGTAAAGATTTTTAAATCGTTTTTCTCTTCATGCAGCTCATTCATCTCCACCGTTCACTTTCTGTCTAACAACCAATGATATATGTCATCTATCTGGGATCAAGTTTTGCTGTAAGACCTTTTGTCTCTGTTCGCAATATTCTCTCAGAATTTGAGATATTCAAGCCAGAGCTTTAGAAAATCATCCGAGCAAGGCATCTTCAACGTCAAGATATGTTACCGTTCGCAGTTGATGGTGGCGTTGTTCACACAGGCTGTTCTAGAGAGCATTGAGAAAATGAACCTTGTTTTCAGAATCGTGTAGAAAGGCAATTTCACATTTGTGTGTCACATTCAGCAGCTGCAATATTTTGAACTTTTTGTTTAGAATAAATGTCTCACTCAGTTGCTTTACCACCTATCTTAAATTGAGCAAGAAATTAAAGAGGCAATGCTTTATAAACCTAACGGTTATGTAGTAATTAAAATTATAACTTTTAAATCAGGACTCATTTACTTTCAGCTTTCTACCTTTGCTTACTTAATCCTTCTTGAGCTTCGGCTTACCTTCTTTAAGTGATGTTGTTTTGAATGAATTACTCAGGTAAATCTTCATTGGCATCAATGCTGAGATCAACTAAGTCTTTGCACACACATTATCAGTAGCAGCGCTATCTTTATGAAGATATCTTAGTTTTTTTTTATAAACTGGGCCAGTGGCCTTTAGTTTTATGCTAATGTTTTCTGTCAAAAATTGTGAAGTAATATTTGTTGTGTATTTCTTAATGCAAATTGTTTTGAAATAATGTTCTGTAATGTTTTGTGTATACTTGCATACCAAGTGCCTTTGTCAGGGTTGAGTTTTCTTAGCAGACCAGTTGACTATCTGATTATGTTTAATAGTCCCCGTTTGAGAAGTCTCTTCAAACTTACCAGATTTCAAAATCAAATTAATTTAACAGAAATAAATTTTTTATTCAATATGGAAATATTTTACTCACTGAATCGATTGCTCTCGTGGGAGAGAAGACTGAAAGTATAAAATTAATTTTTAAAAGCAAATTGTTTCGATTAATTAAACGGCGCTCGTAATTCTAATGTGTATTTAGTAAAGAGCCCGACAACCCTTATTATGAATAGGTGTTGTGAGCGAGAGTCCATCATGTCATCTGTTTTGCTCTTATAAATAGAGCGATGACACCGTTTTGTTTCGTTTATATAAAACACTTTGTATTCAAGAAAAAAAAACTGTTCTAATGTTTATATTCTGGACGGGATATATACATCTATTACAATAAATGAACTACACATAGCACTAGCAAAATGATCGATGTTAATATTTTGTAGTGCAGCCCATTCTTTTTATTAAGAAATCAACACATTACGAAATACTGTGGAAGAAAGATTCAGTTTTGGTATTCGGTGAAATTGGGTTTTTTTTAAACTTTCGTGAGGATTGTTCGAATATGGTTCACAGTTGCTCACAGGAATTTATGCGCAGTGGTGACCAGCTCATGGAAGAGTTGTTTTTAATGCTTTGACTTTCTTTCCATCTTCGCGATGCAAGTTTGGTGTGAGCCGGGGCGCCATCTTCTCTCAAATTAATGCTCTCTTTATACGTATCGAAGCTTGGCTCCAAATTTACGTATTGGAAAGAATTTACAATTCCTTGGCAGAACATACGCTGTTAGCGTCATGTAATCAGAATTGTTTTTTTTTATATATCATGACAGACAGATAACTAACTATACAGCTATATGTCTTACTGATCTTTCTTGTGCCACATGTCGCTACATAAATGTACAACCACTGTCTGTAAGCATCGGAGGAATTTAAATGATACTAATAATATGAAGATGTAGTAGTAGCATATTCTTTTCCCATAACAGTCGTAACTGACATGACATGAGGTAATTTTCATGTCACCGCTCATTTGTTGTACCTCATGCTGTAGAGATAACGTTTGATATTTCTCATAGACGCCTGCATGTGTTATTTTACATTACACTCAGGTTTAGGTTTCCAAGTTCCTCTCTACATATAAAGTATACTTTCTGTTCTCTATGGACATCCAGGATCCACTTGAACGGTCTTGTCATAGATTCTCTTGTATTGGACAGAGAAATGTTCATTGCCAAAATGCTTTTGACTGGCTTTTACTAACCTCCGGCCGAATAAAAGCAATACATTCTTTCTCAAATTCTCTGAGGTACCAGGAACCCTGTTTGATGCGCTGCCGTCAACACTCGAAGGCTTCCCATGGCCTGTATCTATTCTGATCGTTTGATCAGGGTGTCTGTTTATTTATGTCAGTCTCTGTGTCGGACTTTTGTTTCTGCTTTGATCATACAGCTACTTAACTATTTCTTGCCATATTTCTTTTCTGGAATTAATATATATTATTTAATTATGCCATTTAAACATCAAACTGGTGTGGATAAACGATGGCACAGAAAAAAGAATGACGGTTTACCTTCTCCAAATTCTAATGCTATCCCTTTAAAACCACCGTTGTTAAAGTGTTACAGTTATCAACTTTACGTGTAAAGATATTACGCTAAACGTACAAAAGGGTGGTTTATTTAGTTTTACACATATTTCTATACATTATGTGACTTTGAGTGTATTCAAGTTGTAAATATTTAGAAGATAATGAACAAGTGAAAATGTTAAATGTGTCCAGTTTGGGTGCAAGATGATTAGAAGGAGACTTGTTTTTAAAACAATTAATAGTTTTGAAAGAGTAGACACAATCAAATACTGTAAGCTTTCTACAACAGGTAATACTTCGAGGCTTCACAATCATATATCCGCAAAGTTCTAAAAATGAAATACTAAAAATTTCATGGAATAATTTGCCAACTGTTAACCAATGGTTATAACGTACATACATTAAAATTGTCTGTTAAGAAATTCTATGCCTCAGGGGCCTTGTAGGAGCCATAATAGATTCCTATTTTGCAACGGATAGATTCAGTTAACTGAAATATTTATCGAGGTTTACCTTTCTCTGTTCAAAGATTTTCAACGTTCTGAGCAGATTCCTTCCTATGATATCTAGTTCAACCTCCATTTTTGCTGCTTTGGGTAGTATATCGAGGGTTCGCTCCTTCAATAAACCGATAGCATCAAAAGTTATACTTTGGAATTCAAAAACATAAGAATTTTTACTTTATCATGAATTATATGAAATAATGGAAAATATATTTAATTTTTTCAAATAAATAAGTAACAAAAATATTATAATGGTAATGTTTTCATTACAATATTTATGAAAAAATAAAACAAGTTGAAACGTTTGCTTATTTTATTGCTAATTCTGATTTTAAATACTTTCCAAAAGTCTTCTTTATTTGTGATATTTTTAAGTTGTCCACGTTCCATATATTTCTATAAGATTCACACCTGGTACTTTAGAAGAACAATAGTTAGTGAAAATGCCTAATTGTATGAAAATTTTTTCTTTTTGATTTCTGTTATGATCATTTTAATTCTATCTTATGGCAGAGTAAAATTAAACATTGGCGAGCTTGGTTTCTTTAAAAGTGATGAAACCAGCGATTTATTAAAAAGTTTTTAGCTTTGGAGGAGTGGATTTGAAACTTTTTATTCTTAATCGATTTATGTATCCACTAAATCACTTAGGTATTCGCCCCACTAACTAAACAGCTTGTTTATGTTCAACTTTTGTCTGAATATAGGTTAATCACATATCTGATTTTTACACTACGCAGATCAGATGGCTTATTTTGATAATGTTGATTTTATTTTGTGCAATTACAACTGTTTCCTCGAATGTGTTTATTACATGACCAGGCACGATCGGGTTAGGTTGGCTTTTATAAATCTCTACTTTGTGCCACTTTTCCGTTTTTCCACGCTAATTATGGTGGGTCTTTTTGTTTCTCTCATGTACTGTTTCACACAATTACGGGTGCGTAAACTGTATTTGTAGCTGCCCTATGTTAATATGAGATAAACCGGTCAGATCTTTAAGTATCCTGCCATAACGATAATAGACAACTCGGATGCTAAACTCTTACACAGACGAAACCCGTTTTGATGTACCGTTGATAAAAGCTATTACGATGTTTTTGTATTTTTCTCTTCTTCTTCAGTCCTGGCTTTGGTTCATGTTATTCGTAGCATATGAAACTGGATATCCATTTTGTTTAGATGTGAATATCAGTATTTCTTTGATTCGTGTAACACCAGTAGTTTAAACATTACCGTATCTGACAAAATATTTGATAATTCTTATTTTCATTCTTTCATGAAAATTGTAGTTCAGATGCAAATATATCTTGCTGTGTTTCTTTTGTCGTACTCTTTTAATTAGATTTTTCTCGTTTGATGATTAGGATATGATTATTAAATTAAGGAATGGAAACTTATTGGTACTCAGCCGTTTAATGGTAAATTTGATGTCTACGTGTATACCGTTTTTATATAGTAGAAACATATTCCTGTAGTTTACTGTGTGATAAGCAATGATAACCATTGACATATCGCACGCATATTTTTGGTTTGGTAAATGATGTCATCCATCTGCAAGTTAGTTTAGATCGGTGACATCTGTGCACTCATCGATACTTCCTCGGTCTCAGTCTGTTTATTGAAGCAGCCTTCATATAAGAAGTATTAGAATTGTTGGGAAGTATTGATTCAATAATCGTGTGTCAGTAATATACATTGTAGTTATCGTCCTCCTATAGTTTTGTTCTCACTACACAGAGGGCCTCGTCTGTAGAGGCGTTAGTGAACAGACTCTACAGTAGAGATCAGTAGTCTATCTAAAAACATAATGATAGAATTTCTATTTATTTCCAAAAAATGAGTCGGACTAACAAATCTGTCTTCTTGCTGATGAAATCAAAATTTTTAGAAGATTTGCAGGAAGCATCTGACAGTAGGAATTAATGCAGCTGAAAATGTGGATGAGCGGAGTTCTAGTGATATGGAGTTTTGGAGCAGTAATTTTGTCTGTAATTGAGTTATACTCTTTGGGAATTCTTGTGTAATGCCAGGACAATCATTCATTATGTTATTCAATCTCCTTTCAACAGATTGTATTAAATTTTGTAATAATTTATGTTCTTCTTATAGTCAGGTTGTTCTATTATCTTTTTTATGGCACTCTGTTTCAGCTATGTGTACTGTAGCTTTTACCCGTCAGACAGAATAATTTCGATGTTAGATTTTTTCCACAGATTAATCAGGGATCTTTTTTCTTTCAAGGCAATATTGGTTGTTCGTAGTCATGCTCTTTAGATAATCATCTTGGAAAACAAAGAAGGGATTTCTCAGACAATTATACAAATCAGCCGAAGCAGGTCATAACTGATGCTTTAATCAACGTCATTACATATGTATAATTCAGGTTATAGAAAAATTCCACAAAATTCAAAATTTGTTTTTCTCGAAGCCATTAAAGTCATTTTCCAATCTTCTGTATTTTCTACTCCACCCATCTACGGGATCTTCTTCACTATCACTTTCCAGTCGTTTAAGCTGCTCTTATGTCAAATTTACAATAAAGTCAAAATCTACACTACTGCACTTACACGTTTTTCGTACTCTACTTCCTCAAAAAAATTATACATACTTTTTTTTCGCAATTCAAATGACAGTATTTTCTTTAAGAATTTCCACCGCAAATTGATCTAAGTCACGTGTGAAATAAATTGATCTTAAGTCACGTGTGAAATAAATTGATCTTAAGTCACGTGTGAAATAAATTGATCTTAAGTCACGTGTGAAATAAATTGTTAGTAATGTTTCCGAATCCTTAGGTAAGACAAAGAAAGAAGAAAAACTATCTGCCTTGTAGTTGGGACTTTCTGATTTTTCCTCTTTTTCTTTTTATACTGAATCCAGCAATTTTCCAGATGCTCGTCTGATTCCAATTAAATCATATAACTTAAATTTACTTAACAGAGATTCCTTATCTTTTTTGAATTGCAATCCAAATTTGAATGAGAAATCTACTAAAACATTGTCTTCTCAGTACGTGATAAAAATCCTTTCAAGTACCCAGCTTATTGATGGAGCTACATGGATAAGTTATTTATTATTTAATTTTTTTCAAATGTTGGTAAATAATAGATTCAGCTTGTATCAGAAAGGTCACATTTTTTCTCGTTCTTAATTATTAAAATATTTGTTATAACTGTAAGATCATCGAAAATTTTGATTTAATTAAAATATTTACTGCACCTCAAGCCTCTCTCCATAATCCATCAGTATATGCTGATATGTGGTGATCTGCAGCTTGCCCACGTTCCTTTCACATTCATTTGTCTCTCTCCTTTTTTTCTAGATCAACAAGAACAAGATAGCGAAGGTAAAAAGTGAAGAAATTTCAGAAATATCTAAACAGATGAGAGAATTTAGGAAAAACAATTACACTTAATGTAACAGGAATAAATGCATTTTTGAGACAGTACAGACGCAAATAAATTAGCTTTATTTATAAAGGTAATGTTTTTCTCGGAATTAAATTTACACAAGACTTTCCGTAGTGCATGACTTTTATACACGCACAATCTTTGTACAATAGTTCGATTTTTCTTTATGTCCAAAAATTTTATAACAAAACAGCACACAAATGTACAGAGGTTTTCGCGTAGATATTTCAGAAAAAAGATCTGAGAATTGATTGATTTATATTTTTATAAAGATAATTTTTAAATAAAGCAGGTAAACCGCGGATTTACTTTGTAATTTTCAACATTGTTTATTCTTCTAGAATTTTCCTAAACTGATGAGTTTATTGGACATCCAAGCGCAACACAAAAAGATTTAAAGTGACTCTGATCTTAGTAGAAAACTTATACTAATTAAGATTAAATTGGATATAGCACAAAGAATCTGGAGCTATCTATACTTTCCTTTTCTTAAGGTTGTTTAGGATTCCTTGCTTTTCTTATTAAATATTAACGCATACTGCTTAACGAGTACCGACTGTCTTGTGGCGCCCTTTTCAGAAAGAATGGAAAAGTACTACTTGGTTATTTTTCTTTACAGAAGATAAAAAGATTGAGAACAGGTTTGACACTTACTTCTAACGTGGTTCGACATTCTTTTAGGTCATCATGCTTTGTGTTCTCAATCCTTCTATGAATGTCACGGTAAGTATTCAAATATTCCATCCTTTTCCTCAGTTTATTATTTCGTTGGCTTAGGATGCTCATCGCATACTGTATGTATTTCTGAAACAGATCACAATATATATTTGGTAATTGAAAAAAAAAAAACAAGCCAACAAGATTATTAGTAGTCAATCGATTCAACTGCCATAGTTAGTATTATTTACTTTCATTTCTTAAGATACATTCTTTTAAAGAAGTCTGATGAATAGTTTAATAAACGGAGGATAAACTGTAGTCATAATAAATTTATCTGCAAATGCTACCTTAAATGACGAAGCATTTAATGCACACGGACCGTCTAACTACCAATACTAAGAGAAACATTTATAAAGTAAAGGAATAATTAACCAGAAAAAACTCGGATACAGTTTAGGTAATATAACCTCAGCTGAAAGGCAAAGATATCGACAATTGCGCGTATGCCCAAAGTCATGCATAAGAAAGGGCTGGTTTCAAGTTACCAGCCTCCAAGCCAAAGTAGAACCGTAAGATGATTCAAAATCTTTTCCATTTTGTTCTTTGATATTAGTCAAACATTTTCACTGAATGCATTGAATGTTGGTTTAACTCTGAGGTACACAGCTGGTTTGTTTTCGGCCGATGCTAGTCATTCATTTAATTTGATGAAAATGTTTGGTGATGATGCTGTCCATATGCAAGACTGCAACTTTAAGTTTTCTATACTTCTAAACTGGCACTAGCTTGTGGCTCCATTCCCACCTCATCTGCCGCTTTCCAGCTGTACAGTTCTAATCCCGTTGTCCTGGTCGTCTTTGTCTCTGTGGTCATATCAGTGAAGCGCTGTCTGCGTTCTCGTGTGTTCCACAGCAATTCCCATCATGGAAGGTTCCGTCTTGTGGACTACATTTCTTTAAATCAATTTGCAAGCTTTTCGCTTATTTCTCCAATTCATGTCCCTGCTTCCCTAGCGACCGATATTATTTCTAGAGTTTATCTCTTAGTTGAAGCTTTCCTGTTATGTTTATGCTGCCAAAGATTTTTCTGAATGACAGGTGATTTAGTCAGCTGTTTTCTGTAGAATCAACACAGCAACGTTCAATTTAGATCTTATGATGCTAGCCAATTAGATATTTTCATCTACACCTGAGCACAATATTATTACTAATCCCACATAGCGAAAAACGTTCGTCACGACTTAGCTTATTCTATATCTCTCTGACTGTGCTAATCTATTTGACTCATTATGATGGAAACATTGTTTTTCTTTGCGTAGTTGCTCCACGTGTTCAGTTCCCGTCGACGTCATGAAGTAAATTTAATTTTCATTTTGGCGTAAAAGTGAAAACAACCTCCAGCATTTTTGCCTGACTCTTGTGACATTCCGCAATCTGCTCATCATCGAGTGTGAGAGTGACTGCTTCGTCCACTTTACAGCGCCACTGATCCCACTGCTGCACTAAAGAAACAGTTTGCTATAAGGATGATATCTTATTTGCTAAATAGGAATTAGTGGGGTGTCCATGGTACCGTGATTACGCAAATAAGTGAAATATCGAAAGCCCGAAGATCTTCTCCACGAAGGGACTCCGATGAAACCTTCGGGTCCGTATTTCGTACATTCAGATTAATACGTTTGTGCAGCAGGTGTCCGAGACGGACGAATGAACGCTATGTCCGGGACACTTACCTCTACTTCAGCTTTGTCCTTGAACTTCTGACTGTCCATTTCATAGTTTTTTACAGTAGAAGCAAGCTTAAGAATGATCGGAAAATAGGAACCTTCTTTCTTAGATTTCTGATTTTTTATATGATCGAGCGTAAACTGAAAAGCAAAAAAGTTTCGTTTAGTTTCTTATTCAGTAAATGACAAATGACTGTTTGATTTTCACTGCATTTATCTTTATTGAGAGCTAAGACAAATGATCACTAAGGAGAATGAACAGAATAATGGCGTCTCATATGGGGAAAATAATCTGAAAACATTAATGTTTTGTCTTGAGCTAGTTAGCTGGACAGTTAAGGAGACAAATTATAACACTATAAGTGTAAGAGTACACACTAGTCACATCAGCAGAATGCATAGTTAGATAGTGCACATACCACCAAGAGTAATATACACTTCAGATGGTTGACAGACAGATACATCAGTTTACGGAATCCCGCATTTATAGCAATGAAACTGGGTTAACGTTCTTGTGAACGTTTCTCCTTATTTAGTTTAATCAGTAATAAACCATGATTAAAAGGAAGGGAGATTTAATTTCACAAACATTGTGAACATTGGTGTTAAATGAACGGTAGATGTATATACTTCCCGAAAGAACTATCGCTCTTGTTCTAAGTTTATGCAGCGTCCATTAATGCCGTTTACGGCCCAACATACGCGGCATAGCATATTGTTCTGTTAGCGCCTCTACACACTGGATTAATCGAATAACTTCCGAAATTTTCCTAGTGGGAAACTTTCCTCCGATAACCGATTACTGGCATTACAGGATAAATTTGAAATATTTAAGTCAGGTGTACACAAAACCAAAAGGTGGTCAATAGGGCCAGCATTCAAGGAACGTTGAACTGAAATACTTTCAGATGTGAAATCAATCATTTGGATTTTTTTCAAAATGTTCAACTTCCTTTTTACTAGGGTCTCTTGGCGCAGTTTTTTCTCACTAAATGCTAAGCAACACTTTTCACATCATCCTTAATTTTGTCCTAAATCACTGAAATTTAATTTTTAAGAACGTCTTTAGTCGCTTAGTTCCCACTCATCAAAATGACATCGAAGTATCGAAGTGGAACGGCTGGCATGAAAACAACATTAACAATTCTCAATTCAATAAGATGATCAAACTTTGCTCTGTTGTGTTCAAATATCTCGGTACTTTTAAAGTTTGTGCCGAGCGCGCGCGTGTCATAATTGGGAAGACACTGATGCTAAGTGGTTTCGTTGATTTCATCGAGTTCCATTGCTACTCCTACCACAAACGAAATCTAGGTAGTCGCCCATAGACCACCTCCAAGAAAAATGGTCAAAGAGGGCGACGAAAAACAGTACGGCCTTCAACACAACTATGTATCGGATTAGGCTTTATAAATCAGAGCACAACAAAAGTTTATTGATGATAATTTGAAATCGAAATAAAAAGAGAATTACATAAAACAGTCCCCGCTCACAGCCCCTGGATTGAGGACACTCGTGGTTCATAGACAGATCTTCATTCTTTTGCCCACACAGCCAGTACGACTGCTAGATTTGAGGGCTTAAGTTACAATCTGGGTCTTGGACGGCCTGGTGTGGCGCGCGACTTTGGCATTATGTTTTCTTCACTGTTTTTCTTTTGCTGCCTTTTCATTTTCCTCCAGGTACTCCATTTTTCTAATAATAAAGGGATTCTCTGCTGCACCATGCATGCTGGTCCTTTGCCCGATCCCCGTTTGAAGAGCGAGCGAAAGATTGTCCACCTGATCCTGTACATAGTCACTGGTTGCGAAAGATGAAATCGCCTGGGTGTCTTTCTGATGAACCGTCTCTGGCGCCGTGTGCCATTGCTTTTCTACTTGGCGATGATCCATCGTGTTTCATTATCAGCAATGATGTAAATTTGTTGCTAAGATGATAAAGTTGCCGAGTATTACTGAAACAGACATTCTGTTGTAAGCGGAGTAAAAAGAGATAAATTGTTCTTACTTTATTTGGCATAAGAAACGACGGAGAGACAAAATTTGTAGCACTGTTTTAGTTTTCAGAAACTATGAAGTAGATTTTTAAGGTGGCGAAGCACGAAGACGATGAAAAGAAAAATTATGTAAATATAGAAAGAACATTCGCTGCGAGGCTTCCTGAGAAATGAGAGCACGCAACCAACCGGATGTGGTAGTTTGATACCACGACTTAACAATCTGAGTGATAAATAGATCGAGAGAATGAATTCCTTTGTTTTTTAATTTTTATTTTAATGTTTTGATAAACCTGTATTCCAATATGGCGTTTATTCAATATTATTTTGGTTAAATTCCATAAAGTGTCTTTTATAATACTAATTTTTTTTGGTTTTTGTGGGTATATGACTTGCGAGCTTTAGAGTGATACAATGTGAAGGAAACTTTTCAATCTCTACAAAGAAAACTTTCTCTACATGGGAATAACTACAGGATATCTTCATTTTCAACCAGTTTTGTTTTATAACATTTCCTTACAAATCTACATCACCTATGCCAAGTTGTTTCCTACTGTTTTCTCTCTTTTGATATCTTTTAAACAAATGTGATTCTTCCTTGAATTTATCCTTTTTAAGTTGTACATTTTAACCCTTCCTCTCATTCATCATAGTGTCAGGCATTCTTTTGTCTTTGAGTGAAGAGAATTTCAGATTTCTTACACGGATGCCTTCTTCCTCCTTAGGTTTCCTAGAGAACAGTTTATCGTATTGTTAGTACTTTCCATCGACTGTTTTTGATATGTTGATTTTCTTTAATTTGACTCTCTCTCTCTCTCATTCTCTTTTCAATATGACCTAGTTAATTCCTGGAGTAACATATTCTTATTCGCTTACACTTTGTATGTAGCAAAGTTTGGTGACCAGTCCTTCACTTTATTGTCTCACGCCAAACCACAGACTCCAATCTGTTTTTTATCTTTTCAAAAAACGAAACAATTCTTTTCTCACTCACCGAGCAAACCAACAAAATATATACCCCGAAACAGCTTACTTATTCTGACTCTCCCTTTACAATAGACCTCTTCTTTCAGTAATATCTGGCAACTTATTAGTTTTAGCAACAAGTTGACCTTACCAATACGAAAAAGCCACAGGCCAATCTACACTACGACACACGATTTAAATATTTCGGAGAGAAGCTGGGGGTCTTTTGGTTAGCAACTTGTGTTCTCGACTCATGGGGGCAGTATGGAGACTGACTCTAACGTGTAAATGTCAAAATTACACATCATTTAAAATTATTTATCTTCTGTTTGTTTTTAGGCGGTTGTCCGCCTTTCTATTTTTGTCACCTCTTTTGTTCAATTTTTAGTGACGGTCAAGAGGTTGTAGGGGTGGATTACAATTAAGTGCTCTCAGAAAGTTTGAAATCCTGACTTTGTCGTTAACTCACCTTCTTTATTACTATTCTCCTCATCCTATTATCTTGGTCAATTATCATATCATTCCGTTCGTTCTTTTTTTCCTTGTAGAAATCCATAACCATCATTTGTTTGTCCAGCTCTCTTTCAAGCTTGTCGTTCTCATTCCTCAGCCAGATATTCTCATTTTTCATTTCCTACACAATCATTATAAAGTTCAGTCAGCAAACACCGAACAGAAACGACGACAGAGATTTTAGAATATTAATTATATTTACAAGAAGAATCACTGCTATTTCTTTATCTGAATTTTTTTTCCAATACTGGCTTTATAAAAAGGTGAGGATATAATAAACGTTGCATTGGCTTCTTTGAAATATGCAAAACAAATAAATATTATTATTCCATCTAATTGATTTTAAATTAAAAGATTTTTGGTGTGGAAAAAATGTCTTTTCCATATAGATCATACAAATTAGTGTATATTCTCCTCTAATTTGCAA
This sequence comes from Nautilus pompilius, assembly GCA_018389105.1. Taxonomy (NCBI): domain Eukaryota; kingdom Metazoa; phylum Mollusca; class Cephalopoda; order Nautilida; family Nautilidae; genus Nautilus; species Nautilus pompilius. Next base: position 884,915 of record JACATO010000605.1, on the reverse strand, counting down.
ATATTTCCTTCTGATTTCTTTCCGTCTCCTTGTTGTAAGTAATTTTAATCATAATGTTTTCTTATATTTTGCCCGAAATTTATACCTTAAGACTCCTTTGTCAGTAATTTTTCGTTCCTGTTTTGTCACTTTTTTTTCTTTATCATTTAAAAAGACACATTATTTGTTTACAAACGAGACTTCTTTAAAATTTACTAAAATTTTATTAAATCTGCATAATTATCCATGCAATGGTTCCAATTACACTGGACAACAAAATGAAACTTTCTGTCTGCCACTAGCAAAACGTGGGTGATCTTAGCTAAATTTTGGGTGCTGATTTCAAATCTGAAGTCAGAATTTGGCTAGGACGTCAGGTTTTTGAGATATGCATAAGGAGGAATTTCATCATTGACGCTATATTATGACTTATGTTATATGAACTATATAAAACTTGAACAACAATATTTAGTATTCAAATGACTAATGTGAAACATATTTGCCATGATCAGACAACAGTTGCAAGAGAAAGACTGATAAAAGCAGTATGGAAGATATGGAACGCATTTAACTTACATAGTAGGCACATTCCAAATGTTCAAAAGTTTCACACACTTGTTCTGGCGCTTATGTGAGGTATCGGTCTCCCTTTGGAGGAACCAACAGTAATCACCCATCATGTTGGGATGAATTTTCCCTGATATCTACTTTGCATCACCTTCATGTCTTGGTGGAACCTTTCACCATGCTCATCACTAACATCACCTAGATTATTTGGGAAAAAAATCAACATGCGAATGCAGTAAATACATCTTTAGAAACATCCTGGCCCCCATTCGCTGATATGCCATTAGCATGTTTTCCACATACTCAGCATAGTGCTCAGCTCTATATTTTCCAAGAAAGTTCCGTACAACTAAAATAAATGCTCAGTGGATTCAGCTTATTTTTGAACTCGTCATCACGCATGAGTTCTCGAATTTCGGGCCCACAAAATTCCTTTGAGTTTAGATTCAGTTTTGTCTGCACCAAACTTCTCTCTTAGGTACTTGAAGCCATCACCGTCTTTATTCATGGCTTTGACAAAGTTTTTCATAAGGCTGAGTTTGATATGAAGTGGTGGAAGGAAGACATTCTGAGGGTCTACCAATGGTATATGTTGCACATTGTACCTGCCAACTATAGGTTCCTGTCGCATAGGCCAGTCTTTTTGAGTGTATTGGTTGGCATCATTATCATGGCTGTTCCAAAGACACAAGAAAGGCACGTGTTTTGTATACCATAGCTTCAATCCGAGGAGGAGAAAAATAACTGAGATCACCACAAATTTTCCATTTATGATCCGAATAACTCGTCACTTTCAAAAGGAGTTCCATCGACTCGTATGTCTCTTTCAAGCCAACTGCATGAGTTATAGGAACTGAAGGTTTCTGGTTACCATGATGTAACAGTACAGCTTTAAGGCTTAGTTTGCTACAGTCTATAAATAACCTCGATTCATCAGTAACATGTTTATATCCCAGTTCACTCATGAGACCGTTTGCATCACTACAGAAACAAACACCATTTTCTATTCGAAATAAAACAGCCAGATTTGTGTGACGATCACGGAAATGGGAAATGTTCATACCTTTCTGTAAAAGATTCCATTCCTTCAGTCTAGAGCCTAGCACTTCAGCTTTATCCTTTGACAGTGATAAATCTGTCACCAAATCATTGAGTTCTCCTTGATTTAGCAAGTGCGGCTTTTCTTCGTCCAATGCAGACTTATGTGGCTCATCCATAGCAGAATCATCGCACTCGACATCTGAACTTTCATCACTTTCTAGGGCAGGAGCTGCTGGAAGAAGTGGAACAGGAATTTCCATGTCATGGGGGACCGGTTTCAAAGCAGAAGGACAATCTGGATATACAATTTTCGCCATAACTAAAAAAAGTGATGCCCTAGAGTAAAACGGTTTTCAGATTTGAAATCAGCGTGCGAAATACTACAAAGTAAGCATGATAGTGTTCCGGTGGCAAAATCATTGGTTTACAGTGTTATCTAACGGCAAACACATTTAAATTCTTACCCCTGGTAATGTTACAATAGCACACATTACCATATTTTATTGCATAATACATTTAAGGTCACTGATTCTTAATTTAAATTGTATTCCTTAGCAAAATATTAAGAAATTTTCTATGGATTTGTTAAGATTAATTAAAAGATCTTTTAAACATGTGAATTTCGTGAATTAAGCAGACGTATACTAAATTCTTCCTAATATATACCTGAATCAAACAGAAAAATAAAGTCTTAACGTAGTTTTCTTAATTTACATGAAATTCTCAGATATATCGATATGTGAGCAATCATCGCAGAAATCATCTGAAATAAACGCGTGTACATTCAGCAAAATTCCTTGCTTGTTTACCTCTGAGATTAAAATAAGAAGATTCCAAACACGTGAACAATTCGTGTCGATTCGTGTCGTTAGAACCACAAGCACATCTACTTTTAATTGTTTCATTTTCCTTTGCCATGACCAGTTTTTTTTTCATATGCTCTCATTATTAACTGAATTTTATTTTTGTATATTCACTTAAAAATGTGAAGAAACCTTTGTAAATTTGTTTTAATAGGAAAATTTAAGTGAAAATATCTCAATTATCGTTTTTTAAAAATATTTTTACCTATTGAATGCAATCAGGTAGAAGAAATTCAAGTCTGTGTAACATCAATATATTAAATATGTTCTTGCTGTAATTCTTAAATTTCATTGGAGTCGTTAGACAATAAACCAGAAAACGTAGATGTAGACTGATTAATTCTTAACTATTCTCTTCAGAACATTATAATCTGAGAGAGAAAAGTTGACAGTTTCAAAACACTCGCCAACTATTCTCCCTAATACCTTCGCACAAGCTCAACATATTCATCACTTCACACTTTACCTCTTTTTCATATTCATCTTCCATATCGGAGAAACCTAAACCAGAAAAAACAGAAAGAAAACAGAACACGTTACTCGAATCATTCTTTAAGTTACAACGGAATTGTGATCAGTTAGAGGAAAGTGGATACTTTCTTCACTGCTAACTTATGTGTAACTGTCTGTTCACGGATCTTATTTGTCGATCAGCATCATCAGCTTATCTATTATCAATATATCAATACTTTTGTATCTTTAAGGTATCAAAACTGTCGGTGATGAAGCATATAAGCTGGTCTTGGATGATATTAGTACAACTCAAAGTAATTAGTTGTCACGTGATCTGAACATGGAATCAAAATAATTTAACAAACATTTTAGTTATTTTGTTCATAAAAGACTTTATTGATGACTTAATCACACAGAAAATAAGATTATTTATAAAGAATCCTCGTCCACCGGAATACATGAGTGTTAAACAGTTGACTTTAATGAAGACAGACTCCTGTCTTTTAGAAATGTCGTATTGGAAGTTGGAGAGAGACGTGAAATTTCATAAGGGTAAAATCCCGATATTCTACAAATTACTCCTATTAAAAACAATCGACTCGTTAGATAGAGACTAACTTCATCGCCATAATCAGAAAGTACAGGTCTGTGCCATTCAAGTTGGAGCAAAATCTGCTTGTTCTCAAAAGTTACTTTCTTGGAAATTTAGAGGCCGCATGTGAAATTAAATCCTTTTTTAAGAAGATATATTTTATTATAGCATAACGTCAACTCACACAACCTATAAATGAATCTCATTCCAACTCTTCAACACCTGTAAATTATCTGCCGTAAACCGATGCAGGTTTTGCTCATGCTTGTTGATGCACTAACATTAAAGTTCGCTTGCAATAAGAGATTTCAGCGCACAAATTATGATGATGAACTATACGAGATCTTTGGATGCATGCCAACCGTAAGTGGTCAGGCTTCTACAGATGATAATTCCTGCACTTGCTGAAAGCTTTAGGGAAAAAAGTGGAATATATTTAGCTTCAGATACCATGCTAAATATGCTAAGAATCCCAGATACATACGTATAAGCTTGAGCAAACATTCATCTACAACCTTTATGCCGAACGCAATATTTACACAATAAATGATAAACTTTCAGAGAAGGGTGAGAATCAACTTCTCAGTGTATCTGCATCAGTAGTCAACGATAAACCAGCTAACATAATGAACAAGTGGTCACCAGGATTCTTCCGAGAGTATAGCAGTATAGACTTTGGGTGGGCAAAATTCTAGAAAACATGCTTGCATGGAACTAGAAACAGAAAGAACTGAAGAAACAAAGGCTCCAGAAAAAAGGAAGTCGAAAGATAATCTTAGAATGACTTGGAAACACTGAAAGTTGGCAGGTCCATTTGCTTTATCTGGGAGAGGTGGTGAGTTCCTGGCAGCTGCTGAAATAGATGAAACAAACAAGTTTTCTATGCTCATCACACATTCCTTTCCCTGACAAATACAAATGACATTTCACGACTGATTAAGGATTATAGAACGCGTTTTTATCAAATCTTACGCGACAAATATGAACTTGAACAATGCCATATCGGAAGCAGAGATTATCCAGAATTACTTTAATCAGGCCATTGATGCACTTCTGAACAAAAACGAATGATAGAGAAATCCCCAAAATTTACAGAAAACTAAGTTTACACAATAGTGACAGTAATCGTGTAGACAATGTACTCATTTGAGAATAATCGCCTTTTTTCAACCTATGATGTATGTTTTTTTATATTTTATACCAGATAAAAATCACTATACTCATTTGAGACGAATTATAAACAGGTTAAAATTGTCATTTTTCGGTCAATTTTTATTTATTTTGAAGGATTATAACTTTTGTAGAGAAAATATTGGGTGAGGTCGTCGTTATCGTCGTCATCAGCCAGTTGAGGTCCGTTGTTGGACATAGGCCTTCCCCAGATTTCATGGGGAGTAATGGGCCAAACTCTGCCGCGCTGGCCCAGTGCGAGTTGGCAGGGGGTAAGTGAATGTCAGCAGCAGCACGTACCTCCGACCCCACCGGGGATCGAACCATTGGGTGAGGTAGACCAGCCCAAATGGTATTCCTTCTTCATTTATGTCAACCTCCGTATTTTCGGGAAAACACTTCATCAGATTGGTTTTAACACCTCAAACAACTATTAATTGAAAGAGCAAATAATTTTCTTTTACTTTAATTCAACTGTTCACTTGTTAAATATTTGAATTTTTCATTAATATTTCTTAGTCTTATGAATATTTATGTTATTCGTAAATTAAAATGAATATTAGTTTCTTCAAAAAGAAAAAGTGAAAGTTTTCACATTATTTTTCCAAAATCGTCTATGGCGTAGGGGTTTACTGCGATAAAAAGAACACGTGACTCATTCGTGACGGCACAAAGTCTTAAACAGAGGCGTGTAAAACCCTGCCTCTGTTTATCCATCAAGTTAACTTGGAAGAGGGCGGATCGTTTGCATCTGTCGCAATTTTGAAACGAGAAACAGAAAATTCGAAATAAACCATTCTCTGGCTTATGTTAAAAATAACTTCGAAAAACATATTTCTTTATTTGAAATAAATAAATAAAACCTTTTTCTTAGCTTGATAGGCGATTTATTAGTTAAAACCTGGCCCCAATTCTCTACTTTCATTACAACTTTACATTCGCAGTTTGCTGATTGTTTGATTCGTTTTAGAACAAAGATTTGCACGCTTAGAGTAACTAGTGTTTTTTTTTTGTTTTCCAATAGGAAGTTACTACCTGTTATCCAGACTTATAAGGTATGTTTGAGTAAGAGAAGCGACATGATTTCATTGCCTAAGAGTATACTAAAGATTAGCGTTAAACGACAGGGATTTGTAGTAAAGAAAGCAAGAATGGGCGAGAGTTAAATGTATAACAATTAAATTTGAATTCCTATTGAAACCTGAGCACGAAGATCATCTGGTAATTATGCTTACATTTTATCCAATACCTGCATATATTATAAAGTTCGATAATTACATAAAATTCTTCAGAGTGTCAGGAATTAGGGAAATTACTACGACAGACAAATATTTGCTATTCAAGTATTTCCTACTGTTCCATGATTCACGGTTTTTGTTTAGCATAACCTGGGTAGAATTTACAAATTAAAAATTGTCAATCCTTGTATAACCCTAATTCTAGGTATTTAGGGTTTTATTTTCTCTTCCGCTTTTTTCACGGCATATTCATATACGTTTATACTTACTGTAATTTTAAAAAGGGAAAGAAAATGAATAACCTCTTGAAAAGAAGCAATGGAGATAAATTTAGATTTTAACCCGATTTATTGCTGTGGTGACAACGCTGACTTTTATTAACTGTTATATTGCAAGAAAAATATTTAATTTGCTTCATAAATTTAAAAAAGGGAAGTTTTGTGCTGAAAACGATGGTTATTTCAAAAGAGAATTGTTTTTGTTGAGTATTAAAGGGAAATAAATCTTTGACACGAAAATTTTTCTATTTCACAAAAGGCATTTTCTCCCAGCAACAGAAAAAATAAGATGACAATTATCACATTGCCATTCACCGCATCCTCGTAGATTAAGTCATGTTCTGAGATTGTTTGGCTGTTTAAAAGGCTGACCGTGACGTCATTTACCTGCAAGGTGCTGATCAAACACGGAAAAACATTTGTCTATCTTGAGGCTTACATGTCTGCTACGTGAGTCCAGCTGCCAACTCAGCCCTATCGCCCAACACACAGACGTTTTCGCCAAAGATCACTGGCTCCTGTGGAGTGTTTATGTCTGTATGTCTGCGAGAGTAAATGTGGTTGTTTTATGATCTTCCAATATTTACAAGAGGATAAATTTAGATTTCGAAATTTTATATTAAAAAGGGGCCGTAATATGCTACCCTGACTCTACCCTAACCCATACAATGGCTTAATACAATTTATATAAGTTTCCAAAATTTTTAACTATGTAGTGAGTGTTATTTTGAATAGAGTTAAAATGATAAATATGAGCGCCAACAGATATATAACCCAACCAGCCAAGCGTCTGGAGAAAGCCGCTTGCGTGGCAGATGGTGTACAAACTAGTAATTAACAGGCCGCTTAGTATCACTTTGGGGAACTATGAGACCGGGAAAGTTTCTTTCTTCAACACCATCAACCGAAAGAAAACGACTTAACGAAAATTTTTATATCTGAGAGTCTCAGGATCAAAAGTAATTTGTATTAAATACTATGTATTCCAAATAAAATTTTATGAAAATACATCCGAAATCTTAAGGATTGGAACGCTCTACATATTCGGCAGTACTACAGTTAAGAGAGCAGTTAGAAGTTAGAATTTGACGTTATGTTGAGATACTCGATATATAAGATAACAGTGGAGCTCTCAGTTCATATTCTTCTACGTCAAAGATGAAGTTTGTAGTGGAATTTCCCTATCTATCAAGAAGTACTATAATCAAGTTAGCAATATGGAGCTGAGTACATGTTGAGATGTACCAAGGTTAAGGTAGCCATATCAATCTGTTTACATATTAGACAGCAAAGGGTTAATATTATTAGTGGTTCTGTGACTACATTTGCAGCAGCAACAGAGTTATGTTAGCAGTCGTGCTCTGGTTATATATTTAGCAGCAGCAAAGGTATTTTGTCACTGTAGCTCTGACAACATACCAACTACTAGACAAGTTGGCGAGATGGCTCTGGAAACAGCTTTAAAAAGCAATGTTAAATAAGCAGTTAACTGACGTCACATCTTCATAGCTAGAGATACTACAGTTAAGATAGTAGTAAGACTTTGACTACATGTTGAGAACACTGTGATTACGTTATTGGAGATGACTACACGCTGGCAAGCACCAGCCACAAGGGTTAAGCCTGCAGTGAAGATCTGACTATATACTGAGAAGCACCAGTAGAAAATTTATGGAAAAAATAGGTACTCAGGAAACATTTACTTCCTGTTTTAGCCAATTTTGTTTTTACCTTTAGACGTGGGTGGTTTTGGTACGGGTGATCTTGAATGCGGACTGGTTTCAGTGATTCTTGGAAGTTTTTTTGCTAAAATAAATCATATGAAGCATTAATCTTTTTTTCCTCTGAAAAATCAAATAAATATATCTTAAAGATCAGATAATTTCCAAGTAATTTTAACCATTCTTGAAAAGTGAAATATTTTATGCTCAATATCGTTTGTTTAATCAGGTGTAAAAGTTGGATTCAAGATTTAGGAAAGATAGCAGAAATTTTAACTAATTTCTTTCCTAATATTTTTTACGTTGGAAAACAAGATGATGACAACCAGTATTTATCTATTTACTCCTTAAATCAGACAATAATTATATCATTTAACCAAGACAAATACAAAAAAGTCGGCAGATATTCAAAAAAATAATTGAACAATTTATACTTAACCTTAATCATTCGAAAAAGAACCATAATCTGTACTGTGATTTCAAGCGTAATTAGTTAAATTTACAAAAATTTTATATTTGCCACCTCCAGTTTATTCCCTAATTTTCTGTAGGGGACTAACATCCAAAACACGAAAGATGCTGACATAACAGGTCACGTGGTAGGAGACGTATTAAAATTTAAAATTTTCGAATGGAACCCGACTTAAAACAAGTAGAGTGGCGCAATTTCAGCCACAACTTATTTGAATGCCCCTAGTAATAACTAAATTTTCAATAACTTAAGATGGCATATAAAGACTTCAAACTCTCGTCAGATGTTTGAGATTAGAAGATACCAAATTTTTAAGTGGATTTTTTATTCAGCCAACATCGAGGAAAGCAGTCATCTATAAACTGAATACACAGTGCGAACCCTTTAAAACTATTCTAGTTATTAAATTGATGACTAATACATTGACAATGTCGAGGTAGGAAACTGAGAATCCACGTAATCATGACAGATATTTGCCGATGTGGAGAGTGTTTTATTTAATAACATGGCAGTATGTAATTGTGCAGCAGACATGATTCTAAAATTTTCAGCCTATTCAAAGTGAAAATTATGATGTGTAATTCTTTATTTATTGTTGCTCTGTTTACAGTACTTGATAAAAGCTACACTTTGTATTTGTGTACTTATATATCTCCTGAATGGTTAATAAATTATATTAAAAAAACAATATGATATATCTTTAATTATTTCTGCATTTATAATTAGATTTTAAAAAATCTTAAGGTAAATAAATATCTAAGATTGGAACAACAGACAATAATCAAGTAATCATGGAAAGACATATCATCATAACATTTTATATATATAACGAAAATGTATAATTTAATTTATATCTGTCCTAAAACGCTAACCTGAAATTTGACTAAAGCGATTTAGCAGCCGAATAGGCATAAAAGCTTTTTTAAAGTAGAAAGTAACACTTTGGAATTGCATTTGTAGTGAAAAAGAAAGCAAAAACCTAAAAGCTGATAATTAACTAAACACCGAAGGCTCAGTTAAATAAATTATTACGACGACTCCAAGCAATGTCAAAAAATAATTAGTGAAATATTTTAATAGTACTGATATTTAGAAAGATAATTTTCGTTTTTCTAGTGATTATCAATGAGGCTTCCCAAAAAGGTATTCCTGCAAGTAGTGATGGAAAATGGACACCGGAGGTGATAATCTATTTATCAGAGCAGGACTTACAAAACTAAGACAGCAGGGTGGATCCAACATCCTACTGAAAAGAATGGGGTTTCAATAAGCAACATGGCTCTGACTACATATGGGGAAGCAGCAGCATTAATGTAAAAATTAATTTCTGAGTACTTTGACGGCATAAATAATTTACTAATTTTCCATGGAAATTTATGAACCTGTCTCTGACCTTCATCATTGTGGCCGACTTCCAAATAAAACATAAAACAGGTTTCCAGTTGTGTTCACCTCTCTAAGTAAAACGCTAAAACTATCAATGCTTTATGTGTTACAGAGTTAATTAGTGTTTTTATTACATAAATAGTAGACAAAGAGAGACTTCTCAAAATACAGTGGTACAATAAATATTTCTGCAGCTTAAATTTGCTAAAATAAAATGTGGGTTATATATGAATGGACAATTTTTATTTCGAATGGAAAATTCTTCGTTTCTGGTCAGTAATAAAACTTTTCCTTTTCTCAAGATTTACATAGAATGAATTGAATCGTTCCCTCCGGCAATTACGTGTACACTGAATTTTTGCCCACAAATCGTTTGGTGGTGTAAACTATTTCAAAAGTGCATTTTAACGTTAGTATACTTCGTCGTCTGCATTCAGTCATCATCAGAAAATCTAGAGAATAGTTTAATGGCTTTCACTTAGAGCAGAAACAGTAAATATGCCATGATGCAGAAGTAGGACTAGAAAACCAACATATCATTACAGCTTTGTGAAGAAGAATAGCTTTCTAGGCGAGATTTTTTTAAAATCTACTAAAGAGTAATAAAAGGTTTATTTTCTACATTTTAGAAACATTCGAAATGCTTGTGCCATCAGCAGGTAATTTAAGATCAAGTTCATTTTCTATGGTACTGACTTAATTCCTTAATATACAGGGTATTAAAGCAAAACTTAATGAGCGCCAAGAACAGTATTTAACTCCATTGTCTTTAAATGTGGCTGTGAAATACATTTTCAAAACAAATAAAAGTACCAAAATCACAGTATATAAAACAAGGAGAGCAGCGGTCGGTCAAAAGAATAAGTCAGCTCTTACGGATAATACCTGGCCATACAATCAACATTTTGAGAGTACAGAATGCACTACGTTTGATCAGGGGTAGCGCTGCTAAAGTAAGGATATGATTCACCTGGCTCTACCACACATGGCACTAAGAAAACCAAGTATTAAGGATATTAGAATGTGTACCCCTTCTAACCGACAGGAAAGATTAAATATCATAAAAGGTAAAATCTAAATAGGCGGTGGTGTGGTGGCGAAATAGTCTAACGCGTTAGTCAGAAAGCATACGAATATATCTTATCAAAAGGCAGTTTGACATTTCAAGATTGGCTTCAATTGTGTATTCTATCCAGAAAAGTAGAAACGTACAATGCAATTAATATTATTACACTCCAAAAACAGTCCTTATCAAGAGCAAACACTGATGGTGACTACATCGAAAATTAGTCAACACGCAGATTAATTTGTTATATCTTTTTTAAAAATGGTATAAAATTCCTGAACTCTAAAGTTCTGTAAGTGAGATTTGTTTTATAATTTTCTTAGCAGCCTAATTAGGAACGAAACCTTCGATAATGAAAGTTTGAGTTAAAAATGATAGTACGGTAACATGTACATTAAAGTTTTAAACGTTTGTTTAAAGAAGTGTTGATCATGTAGTAGTATGCAGCATTAAGTAGAATACAGATTTTTATTGATAGCCTTTAATGAAATATATGCTTTTCTTTAGATCTACGTGTAATGCATGTTATTGTTACTTCCAAGAATTATAAGCACGCAAAAATTGTACTTACTAATCTTTTGGTGGTAAGCCGGTTAATCGCACAGTTATGAATAATAAAAGTGTTTTCATCAATAACCATAATTCTTAAACCTATCAATGTTTATAATCTAAGGTGTTAGGATGCTTTTTCTGCTAACTCGAAAATTGTTCATTGATCTCAAGTGTTGAATTATTCACTATCATCAGAAAGTTCTCAGTATTTCCAAAATAACATCTTGACGCTACGTCAGCCATATAATGTTTCAGTGCAATTTGCGTAACCTTAGAAAATGTTAACTTTGTCGTGAATGTTTCTTGTAAAAACAGCTAGGAAGACAAATATGAGAACCGATAAGTTCATAACCCAACCAGCTTAGCATCTTTGTTGGCTACTAAAGAGGAGAGTTATAGAGTGCTTACAGTTAATGGAAAGAATATTGGTTCAAGGATCATGAAACAATTTTGGCAGGATAGATGGCCAGGAAAATATTTCTTCAGAGCTATCGACCAAAGAAGACATCTTAATGATATTTACAAGCTGAGATCGTAAACACAAACTTTTTTCTGACAAGTCTCAAGATAAAATAAATTCTTTTTATACTAAGCATTCACAATAAGATTTCATAAAATGGAATGTCATCACTTAATTAAGTGGTTAAAGAGAAACAAATTCCTAATTAATAAAATGAGGCAGGCTAACCGTGAGACTTTGACTACAAATTCAGCAGAACAAGTCAGGTCATCATGTTGAAGCTGACTCAGCAGTTAAGTTAGAAGTATCACTATATATTTATCTCCACAAGAGTAAATACCATTAGATCTCTGACAGAGTCTAAAGCTGACTCAGCAGTTAAGTTAGAAGTATCACTATATATTTATCTCCACAAGAGTAAATACCATTAGATCTCTGACGGAGTCTAAAGTAAGGGAGTAAAAAATATTTTGAAGATGGGATACATTACCTGATGGACCACGAAAAAGACGCTTACGGCTGAAACATAAAACAAAGACAATATACTCACTATATATGAATAATATACAAACAAAATGATAGAAAAGCAAAAAGTATTAACTTTAAGAAATCTCTTGTTTAAAAATTATGCATTCAGTTTATTTTTGAATAATCATTTGTTACTATCTTATTTCGTAAATCATTCCTGAAAAATTGAACAGAATTACTGAAAACATCTTTACAAAATATCTAAACGTAAAACTTTCATAAGAGTCCACAGGTCAAATTAGGCAACTAGATCTTCTGTTTTCTCCCTTTATGGTTGAGATGGTATATATTACTAAGTATTCTAGGAATCTTTTTAGAAAATGTTTCTAACACATTCATCATACTTTGTAGAATTTTGACTTCCAGAAGAGTCTAACTAAACATTAATACTGGGAAGCTATTAGTTATGAAGATTTTCTGGTATGTATTTTTTAAACATTGAAATAACATTGGGTTGTTCAATGTTTTCTTTAAATATTGGTACTTTCCCATACTTGATTTCTACAAACGTTTGCCTAAAAAGAAAAGGACAGTTTCAATAATCTAAGCTTTATCTGTTTGTAATAAACTAATCCTAAATTATTTTTATTTTCTTGTGATGATTATATCAACAATGGTATTAATATGGAAGAAGTTCGTTTCATTAATTTGTTCTTAACTTTGTTTAAAACCAAAGATAAAATTGTTATTGAAGATATCAACTGTTTTCTGAATAGTACCAACTATATTAGCCCGTATTTAGTACACCAAACAAATATATGTAGTGTGACTGTATTTCTGTTCACCACAGTAATTTATTAATATTATTGTTTTTTAGATTGTATCCTGAATTTGTGTTACATTTTAAATGTTTCAGTACCAACTATTTGAAGAAAAAAGCCAAAATCTTAGGTAAAACTTTATATGGTTAAAAATCTCCTTATTGATAAAACTGGTGTTCATTACTACATATGAATTCAATTCTGGTAGGAATTATATAACAGTTCAAGAAAACTATTTATCTGTCACAGTATAAATTTGTGATGGTTTGCAATAAATATATTATGAAATTCTTTAAACCGAAATCTCCTAGCCAGAATACTGTCAATCTCAATGAAAACGACGCTGCCAAATAAATAGAAATATTAGAGAGTAGAGACTGTGTGGAGTTAAAACCAGAACCACCAACCAGTTCCACCCTGACAACCAGCCTAGACCGATAACCAGTTTCGAGGTTGGTCAGACCTCAATTCATAAGGAAAATTCACAAATTGGTTCAGGTACAAGTCAGGCAAGGGAGCCCACACTCGTCTTGTTCATCACGATTTTAAAAGAGCGATAAAGGAACACGATGTTTACAGCATATTTTCCAAAGACAACATTGGCCATGGCGTCCTTATTCCCCCCATCCGCAAGAGGATATATATGTACATACGGCACAGTTTTTCGTCCACCTGTGCATTGTGGATTACAAGACTCTTCCACCTAGCAGCTTCTACAATACTTCCAAGACAATGCACCAAAATATTTTAAACAAATGGCATAAAGAAGGAAAACAAAGTACAGCTAGTATTTTAGCGATAAAGGAAATCCACATTTGGATGTTGTGTCTAAACTGAATGATGGAACCAAGCGCAAGATTAAGAAAAATCCTGCCATGCCATTTTTAATAGGGTCTACTGCTTTGTTCTGCAGTACACATGACATCGTCCTACGCGGTATTGACAGAAAAAATTCACTGGAGCAGGGAATAGCCAGCACCAGCTATACATCAATCCACACGCAGAATTAGGTTATCCACCTGTATGAGGAAACTATTAAGGACGAAATTGTTGCTTCATCCAACAATGGCATTGCAGTTATGATGATCGCAAACGATACTGCAGAAACGTTGAGGACGGAGCAATTATCAATTGGCGAACGTTTTGTTGATTTGAAGAGAGCAGATTTGTGATACAAGAGCAATTTTTAAGATTTGTTTTCTCGAATGAGATGAACGCGACTGCGATTTGCAAACCAAATATCTGAAACATATAGGAAATTTGGTCGGTCTAGACGTGGACAAATTATTTGGGGGAAGGTGTATAATGGATGCACCAATGTTGATGGTAAAGAGGGCGGATTTACTCTAAAGCAACATTTGTATACTGTTCCTCACACAAACTGAACCTCATGGTCAACAATTTGAATTCTGTCGCTGATATTCCAGACACTTTTGAAACAGTCAAATTCATCATGAAATCTTTCCCGCAAAGAAGAAGAATTCCTAATGTACCAATTTTCTGTTAAAATTGATAGACCTGCAAACACAAGAGCATTACAATTTTTGTCGATAATTTTGAAAAAGTCTTTCATCAGTTAGACATACTGGCAGATGCAGCATCAGATACCATTTTTCAGAATCGCCATCAGTTACGATGTACGGCAGGAGCAGTAACCGTCCCGTTTTCGCTGAATAATATTATTAATTATTCGGAAATACCGCTCTACGCTGTCCAACTGAATATGATGGATGTGAGCAGACACATTTGTGAATTTCTTTTGGTGTTTAAAGATCTCTGAAGGGAAGTGGAGTTTTGTTTCACTGAGGACATGTTCGATAAAGTACAGACAATTGCAAAGAAGGTCGAAATTGAACTGGTTCTCCCGTGTGGACGTCAGAGATATCGGTCAAATACTGGAAGTTCTGATATCTAAAAATTATTTCCGCTACTCAATTTATGAACCGTATTTGGATTCAATCGCCTTGTCGCTTCAAAGCCAAATTACCGAAGAGGACAAACCGCACTTCTGCCTCCTATTATTTCATTCACCCCAAATTTTAAAGTTTGCGCCGAACTAATTTTAGGAAAAAGCGAGGACATAGTGTAAGATGGGAGCCAAGAAACATGAGGGATGTGGGAACTAGAGGAGGTTCTCAAGCACGCCATATTTATCCTGCAATGCATAAAATTATTCTAATCGCTCTGTGAAAAAGTTGAACGTCTATTTAGTAGCATGTGAATGCTAGAAACATAGTTTCCATCGACTATATCCGAAGAATGTGTATCTGGTTTGTGCATGATGAGTGTTCGTCATGAAAAGATCAATGCTAACCAAACTGCATTCATTCAGATGGTTATAAGGAAATTCCGAACTGAGAATAGAAGATCGCACCTTTTAATTGAAGTGTGAAATGGTAGCCATTGAAAAGCGCTGTATTAAAGTTTGAATTTTTAATTAGTCGTCTTTATAAAATGTATTTTTTGAAATTCCAGGGAAGGTGAGCAAATGCCCAATTCTTTGGACTTCAATTGTATCAGATTCAATGCAGATTCTTAAATTCATCCAGCATGTTGCAACGAGATTTCTCTGTCTTAGTCCACATAATGGATCAGAAAAGTAGCATGATAATACTGCATCAAGTTCTCAATAATACCATGCTTCATTGGTTGTATCTGAAATGTTTTCTTTGGAAAATCAAGAAAATTATCTTGATGTTCCGCTAAATAAAATGGGATGAATCGTACGGTTGTGGATCACAAACTTAGTTGTTTTGGCCACGTATGCGGCCTTACAGGTACGAAGTAAACGACGTGCTATCTCTACGGATGGAGTACCTTTATAAAGTCGAATGAATGAACCAATCAAATTGCAAGATTAAAATTAATTTTGAGCATAAAAATATATATATATATAAAAATGTAAAATATAGTTAAATTAAAACTTTCTTTAACTGTTAAGATTTATACCGTTTCGCTTCAAAATTCTTGATCGATCTACATCTGCCATAAACTAGAGCAACACGAGGTCATTACCATCAGCAGAAACTTTTCCGTGCAGATGCTGCGCCATTGCAGAATCTGGGCCAGTGACATTTGGTTTTATTCTATTTTAGTCTTATTGACAGAATTTGTTATGATTTTTGGTATGTATTTTTATCCAGATTATCTTTATCGTGGTTGAACACCACCAATATTATCGACATTGTGAGAGTACGGCCCAAGTTAGGATAAATGTAGACAGATCTGATTACCAGCTGATTGTGTTTAAATACTGACAATGTATAGAGTTCCTCTTAACTCACCAGATCTTCTAAACAAACGTGAATTTAGCAAGAAAATATTTCATGAACTATAAAAGGAAAAATGTACTTACCGAGGGAATGGTTTTCGTTTGTGAGTTGTCTAAAAGTATAAATATGATGAAAGAAATACTTTGTTATAAGAAATGCAAACAGTGTTTTACGATATTTGCTTAATTTCTATTCTTTTCTCAACAACTATCAAAATATATTTTTACCCAGCAATTCATTAATTTCCTGCTCGTTTCTTAGAAGCATTAAAATCGTCTTAATTACTTATTAGGACATTCTGATAATCTCTTTTTGCCACAGCAACACCACCGCCGTAGATACGGCGTTCATTCGGACAGTAACCACGCTGTTTATATTCGTCTACTTCTTAATATAGCGGATTTTCCTCGCAGTAACCAAACGGTTTTCTCATGTTTATGTTACAATATGGCTGAACAATTACGGATCAGTGCAAGATGGAAACACAGCAGACAGAAATATATTGGAATCAATGTTCTTAGTTTTGTGAAGTAAATTCTAGTTATTTGATAGGTGTATTTACTACCTATCAAGCTAATTTCCTTAGCTTAAATGTATAACTTTAATATCTTTTCTACCTTCTGAAAATATAGTCTTCGTAGAATTTTTAAATAACCCTCTAAAATAGAATTCTACTCATTTCTTAAAATAACACATCTGTCTTAAATAGAGCATATGCCGCTCAGATTGCACTAGAACGTCTTGGAGATATAATTTTGCACGACTTATGTGCCAGCTGCAATGTCAATTTTGGTGATCGTTTAAGTCTCCACAAATTTCTCTCGATGTGTCCATTGGATGTAATTAGACTCCTTTTGGACAAAATGTTGAGTAACACTTTCAATCTATTTCTTGTTAATATTTGGACGCGAGCTCTCTGATGATAAATGCAGACGTGGAAAGTTGTATCTTTGCTTAAACGTTCACAAGAAAGAGTAGGAAAACAAAGAAACTAAATATAGGTTTTGGAGGATAAGCTACGAGTTAAGGTGGCAGTTTCTACATCTCTGGTAATACAATATAGGTTTACATCAAAATTATTGTAATTTACTCTCGACAAGACAACGTTGTTGCAGTTTAGAGATATCTTATGCCAACTATTTTCTCCTATAGACATTTATACTGGTAGTATATATAGAATATACAAGTATATTAGAAGTTAATAGTAAGCATTTTCACTAAATGTTTAATGAAGTAGGTAAACACTATTGAGAACTATTTTTGAAATATGTACATTTTGAGTGGTCATTGTAGGTAACAGGTATCAATAAAATAATTTTAATAGAGCAGACAGATAATTTGTCATTTTTATTGTAGTTCTTTTTAATCCTAGATCTAGGTTTTCTCTTTGTAAACTTGCATTCTAACTGTTGTCTAATATATTGTTGATTATCTCGTTCTGGAGTTTAACAAAGATGGTTACCATCCACTGGATTTTTCATTAATCATAAAAGTAATATTTGCTAACATTTACCAATTCTTGGCTTTCATGTGAAACTGCAACAAGTTTTCAAAATATCAGATCCGTAGTTTCTAAACTTTTGCAATTTTCTTTACTTTATTAAATAAAAATCTCACATTCCACCATTTCATGCTGCTCATATCCCTACTTTCACAGTTGCAACAAAATATTTTAAAAAATAATTCTTGCATAGGCAAACTTTGGATTTTTGTTTCTTTAAAATTCAGATGGCTCGTAACTCTTAACAGGGATGCTTAAAATCTACCTTGGCTTTTGTAATTTTTCAGAATTTTCTTCCCTTTAAGTTACCAGGATAGGCACCTCGCCAAACCAAATTTCAACATAACTTGCAAATTTTAAAGGTCATGTCCTAGGTGAAGAAAGCCAAAGTGGTTCTTCCGTTAAGCAACAATGCCAGAGAAGCTAATAGCAAGGTGAAGTTTGGACTACATTTTTAAAGCTCCTCTCCCCAAAATTCTTCATGCTGATGAGCTCGATATTTTGTTGTTTTTACTAGGTAAAGGAGAAATAAATTAGAAAAAGTAATTTCATTATTTATAGAACATTTTCTTTTAAAATTGTCAAAATTTAAAAGATACACAATTATATGAATAATAAGTTTCCAGTTTTGATTGCCAAGATTTCCGAATGTTCTACGATTCTAAACAGCTGCAGAAGTAAAGTCTGCTGTTATCACGTATACTAACACATTTATGCGTTAATGCTGAGTGAACTCAGAAGTAAGCAACAGTAATTGAAGTGAATTTCCAATGAATGCAAATCTCAAAACTTAAATAGCACCGTTGTATACGAAACACAGTGTTTTATTGTGGATAATTTCTCTTTGTTTTAAACATGTAGCTGTTATTCTGATCCTTTATCATATCCTTGCACAATTACCCACTTTCTTTTCATTTGCTTTACTGAATTAATAAACATTATTTCTTCTTGTCATTTAAAGAAAATTAATTAATTAGATCTGGAGGAAATTTGCATCTACCTCAACCATGGCACAGACAAAAGAATGTCGCTCTATCTTCCCCAGCGTCTGTTGCTGTGTTTTAAAAAATCTACTATTGATAAACTGTGCGCAGTTAAAACACCACCTGTGAAGATTTTTTTAAGATTGCGTAAAACAATGTGCCTGTCCAGCCCTGAAGACTGAACGTACAAAAGTATTGCCTTCCTAGCATTCCACATATTTTTTTTTTACACCGAGTGGAAAATTAAATTAAATGAAAACGTTTAATGAGTTCATCAGTATACCTTTTGCTTTATCCTCTTTCTGGATAGTTTCTTTTTCAGGGAGTCTGCCTTAGACTCCAACTTTGATATTCTTTTTTCCATTTTATTTTTTATCTCCTTTAATAAAAACAATAACGACAAAAGTAATACTTTGGAATGGGAAGAAAAAGGATATTTTATTATGAATAAAAGTTTTTTTTAATATTTTATTACGGTAATATTTTAATTATAATGTTAAAATTTTGATAATTAAGAAAGTAATGCAAACGTTTTAAGAGTTAAAACAATATTTACTTTATTGCTAATTGAGACTTTAATGAGTTGGAAAGGGCATCTTTATTTGAAATATTTTAAACATGTCCACAGTTTATACATTCCTATATGATTCACACCTGGTACTTTAAAAGGCTAATAGGTTCGTTGCCAAAGTAGCTATTTATGGGATGAAATTTCCTTGGTTATCTGTTTAAGAACTTTATTACTGTATTGTGTTAAACTAAATATTATACCATTAAGTTTGATACTTGGTGCAATGAATGCTTTCTTTGTGAGAATTTGTTAATGATTTCAGCAGAATAACCTATTTCATGTCTCACTAATTTTAAATTCTTATTTTAACTAACATAACACTAACCCATTATAGATCTATTTAAATTGACTGCAGCTGATGATCGTATTGGTTCGTAAAATTTATCGGAATCTACTATGAGCAAAATAACTTCATTTATCCTGTAAAAAATTTAATGTTTAGTATTCCATAAATAATGTTTACTTATCAGCAGTCTGCCATCAATTTCTGTGCATGTACATAATTTCCTGATTGAGTTTGGAGAGGCCAGTGTTTTAGTGGTTAGGCTAGCTGGCTGATATGATAAAGGATTAAAGGTCCAATCTCGATAAAGACTTGCTCGATTTCGTGTATGTTCATTACATGGCTTTTTTCGCTATTTCTCACCATGTGGGACACTCTCCAAGCTTTCCAGGTTTCTCCCACATTTAAAAAACAGTTTTACTGGGTTTTCTGAGTACATGGGGTGAAATTTGCATGGGTAACTTTTGACTGTCTTGCATCTTTACTAACGTTCACGAGGACCTAAGCGTAACCATGTTCGTGATATGCTATAGCTGGTTTCTCTAATTATGCGAGTTATTTTCCTTCTATGTTGTCCAAGTTGATTATCTAAAGACCAACACCCAGTGTTACTAAGAATAAACGATGATCCACAATTAATCTAAAAAGGAAATGATTTGAAGTGGAAAACTCCTTGATTCTCCACAGAGAGGAAACTTTAGATAGTTGCAACCAGTGTAAGTTGTTAGGGCCCCAGTAATTCACATGACGTCGATTATAGCTCATCTTTGCTTTTAGTTGGGAATTTCTAGTGCCTAACAACTTTTCCCTATAACAATTAGCCACGGTTTCCCCAACTTCGTGACACTCAAAAGTACAAAACTATTGTCTACAGTCTTTCTCAGATGTGCTTTTGTATATGTGGATTAGACCATAAATGGAAAACGTCCAACTTTTACTAATAAAAACGGACCACTAGAAGATGTCGCTAAACACACTCAACTACCATATGGAACTCGCCAACAGTATACATGGAATCTTAATATGCTTAGCCTTTTCTTGTTTTCAATTAATAAACACAAATATTCTCAGGGGGAAAAATACCGGAGGAAACGGGTCCGATCCCCTTTTCATAAGCTTAAGTTGATGCAATGTCAAATATCAAATCCATCAAACGTCTCAGTCTTCGTAATTTTATGCCCCCCCCACCAATGCTTAAGTTAAGTTTACAATAATTGTAAGATATAACTCTTTGTATTTGCAGAAACTAAAATGTAATCAATGACATTACATTATTATTATTATTATTATTATATTATTATTATTATTATTATTATTATTATTATTATTATTATTATTATTATTTATTATTATTATTATTATTATTATTATTATTATTATTATTATTATTATTATTATTATTATTATTATTATTATTATTATTAAAGAAACAAGACACTTTTCTTCAAAGAAATGAGATAGATACACAAAAAGACTTTCATCAAGAGAGGAATAGATTTTAGACTTAGAAAGACTTCATATAGGTTTGCGTCAAGTAGTAGATTATCTACAAAAAATTTGAAGAAAGTATTTCCAAGAAAACATTGGATAAATGTGTCAAAAGATATTTAGTAAAAATTGGACTTAAATTTCATAACCGAGCTTAAAAACAAAACTTTATATTATAAAAAGACAAAAAAGATTACATTTTGTTATAAATATCAAATTAGCAAGTAAAAAATTGGACCAATATTTAGAAATAAGCGTTTACTTAATATCTTTTATAATCGTGAAGTTTTTAGATTTGAAAGAAAATTGGATAAAAGATCTAAATCAAACTGCAATTTATCAAACCAAAATCATTCGTAAAATGCCCACATCTGCAACTTTTTCTTTGCTAACAGTATAGTCAATTGGATAAACCCATCAAAACAAAGATGAAAGATACAAATTCATATTTAAATTTTAACAAAAAAAAAACAGATATTGTAGAATTTTCTGACAAAATTTCATCATAATAGTAATATTTGGATTGTAGAGGATAAGGCATCATATCACATACTAAGGAAATCCCCTGTTGGTTCAAGAACAATAAAATCCATAGGCTTGAAATCTGGCATGCAAATTCTTCTGGTTTAAATTTAATTGAGAAAACATTGGCAATGATGGAGCAATATATTGCAATAAATCAACCAACGAATAACAGAAGAGTTGGCAGCAGTCATTACGGAGGCTTGGAAAATATTTCATCTTGCAAGACATTAGCTCAAACAATATCAGGTGGAATGAAAAAAGTCTCTATAAACAAAAATTACTGATCTAAATATAAACAAAGAAAACAAGTCTTTCTAGCTTATCTCATTTTTGATGTTATTATTTACCTTCTTTTAATTTTTTCTTTATTGTTTTTTACAATAAATATGTGATAAAACCAAACATTTTAAACTGATTTTAAGCTTCCATGTTAAAAATTCCATAAATCATTGAAATTAACTGAGTAGACCAAATTGACTGGACAAGGATGTAAATTTTGGTTGGTGATAGACAAAGATTGTATTCGAAAGCTCCCCTGTTTGTTTGTTTGTTTGTTTGTTTGTTTGTTTGTTTTATTAGTTCCCGTGTTAGGGGTTTTCGCTTAAAATTTTCAATAGTTTTCATACAATTATGAGATCGAAAATATCAAATACAGATGTCTACAATTTTAACTATTCTCGAAATTGTTACGTACGTCAAACATCTCTTCAGAATAATTTATTTTCGACTCAAGTACTTTGATTTCCATTTTCTTGTTTTCTGCTTCGATCTCTTCCCTTCGTTTTCTTTCTTCCTGGATCACCAAGTACAAGAAGGATAAAGGTGCAAATATATTCATGTTGAAATGAAACTCACAGAAATGCAAGAAATAGCCAAATAGGTTAAAAAATTGGGAGGAAAGTTACACTCTTTTAAAAAAGAAAATGTATTGTCCAGACATCAAAAGAGAAAAATAAATCTGGGTTATTTAGTAATCTTGAGTTGTTCCAGGAATTAGGCTTATATAAGTGTTTCTTTTGTGAAATACTTGTAAACAAACATAAAATTCCTACAATAAATTGAATTAAATTATTATTTAAAGAAATGCAATGGTAATAAAAACACAGGTGTCAGTAGCTTCTGTATGGATACTGCAGAAGATCTGAAAAGTTTTGCATAATGCTTCAATGATGAAAATTTTTAAATAGAGAGAGGAGAAACCCTCTGGTTCATTTTGAAACATCCAGGATAGTTTCTTTTTAAAACATTCTTGAAATAGAGTTTACTGAAATCTAAACTGATCATTAAAAAATACAGATGACTGAACTGAAGACCGAAACCACGGTAGCTTTTCTTTTTCTTTTCTTAAGATTGTTAAGGGTTCATTGCTAAATTTCATCGAATTCTATTTGATCTGAATATTGGCTGTCTCGTAGCATCTTGTTCAAATTAAAAGTAGCTTATTGATTTGTCTTTACTACAGATAAGAATATTTGAAAACAGGTTTTCACGTACCCTCAATTTGGCAAAACATTCGTCCAATTCAACTTTCACTTTTTCGAGCTCCTGTTCAGCTGGTTTTAAATGTTCCATTATTTCTAACGTCTTACACTTCAGTTCCTCGTTTATTTTTTTCTCCTTATCCAATTCCTTTTGTAATGATTGCTGAAAATGGTCACAAAGTTTCATTTAAAATAAACAAGGTATTGGAAACTTGAAAAACTTATAATGGCGACAACCTTTATGTGTCCACAAAATGTCGCCGGTAGCTACTAAATAAACCTGTCAGTGTGTATTATTTTATCATGTAACCAATAAAGTAACTTAGAGAAGCTTAATGATAGGATTGAAGACGGAGCTTCACGTACCAAGGAATTCTTCAGTTTTGATCTGCTGCTTTCAACAACGGAGCATATCAGGCACATGGAAAGGTTATTTCTCAATACTATACGTCAAAATTATAAGTTAAAAGCGTAGTTAGAAGAGAAATTGGCATAGTTTTATGTGTGGTATCAGGGATACTGACATATTTGGTTATGCGCAACTTTATGTCCGAAAACGCGCATGTTTTGCGATACCAGCCTCCAAACAAGACTGTAAACGTAAAATGGTCCGCCATATTCTTTCGATGCGCTTTTCAATTGCAGAAAAACACGTTTGCTATTATTGTTTACTCCAGAAAGTGTGGTACTTAAAAGCGATTCCAGATTTTGGCAACTAAATAAATTGACTGGTTTGTTGTGTCTGATGCATCTTAGAAATTTGGTCTTAAGTCAAAGCCTGAAAGTGATAAGTCAAATAGATTGAAGGTTCAAATATAGAGAAGGATAAAAGGATTTATTATCTGATTTCGCTTTACAAAGTTTGCCAAAGAATGCTTTGAAAAGTGTTAAAGTTGTAATGTTGTTAAATAATTATATACTTTTATGAGAAGATGAAGAAGTTGGTAGTTTCTCTCTCTTGTGGTTTGCATCTCGGAAAAGGGGATACTCAAAATCCTTTTTCGTTTCTTTTTTTTTTCAAAGATTTATAGAATAGCGAAAAGAATTCGTCGAAATGCTCCAGCAGAGTGATCTCAGTTTTTAAAAGGTAGATGGTTGAAAGCTAAATATCATCTCAGAATTCGTACCAAATTGGTACTTGGAATTTTAGTTATGGTCGATATAACTCCAACAAGGAGGAGTTGAATTTTAACCTGATCGATAAGAATGGTCTCTGAACGAGAATGGCTCTTGTCACTGCTGGGTGATGGTTTGAGCAATATAATCACCATGCCTTTCGCCATCTAGGTATATATTCATTCTGGTAAAATACATACATTGTCATTAAGCTGAACACGCAAACACAAATACACACACCGAAATCTATTAATGAAGAACGTTAGTTAGGCTCTTCTTGCCAAATTTGGAAGTGCGTGGTCCCATATGCCGCAAGTGCTGCAACGATTCCTAGCGGACAACTGCGACATTACGCCCTGCTCCTGTGATTCACTACCTTGTAGATATAGGTGTACAACTCTGGCTATCGACACTCACAAACGGATGGCGGGCAGACAAACGTGCAACTCTCACATATTCCCGTGTTCTAACAGTGCCAGTTTTTATTAAAATATATCTAATACTGGTCGACCTAAGGAAACGAAAATCGGCTAATTACAGAAAACAGGCGAACACCTGGTTGCCATGACTATTTTACGGTCTAGGAGTTGCTGCACGCACAGCAGCCACACTTAAGTAGTGTAATCTGGAGGCGATGAACATCTGAGGAGACCAAACAACTTAATACCCGCATTCGACAGGTACCTGGAAAACCATAAATGGAAAAAAAATACTCTTTAATTTTCGATGTAGAAGGAAACCGGTTTTCTTGGTTAATGAAAAGGAGGGAGAAGAAACCATGATAATGGTTGCGCTACGCTACCCACAGCGTTCAACCTCTGGCCCTTCATCCTTATAAGTTCGTTAGATTAACCACTATCCCATCGTAATGACTACAACCAGTAGCTGATTTGTAAAGATTACGTAAGATACAATGTGTACATATTTTTAATATTTTAAGATTATTGGCACATATCAGTGCCCATTTATTCGTCGAAAAGGCAATTTTCAGATTTGTACCAAATGCAAGACCTGAAGCTTCAGTCATCTGATTCATGTCAATCGGGTAGCACTGTTTTTATCGTAGACAAAATTTTAAAAAAACATTCTTAATTAAAAGAGTTCTTTCCTTTTCCCCTTATGCAGCATCAAAAATATTAAAGAACTTTTGGCCAAATATCTTCAGTCATTCGCAGAACTAAATTTGTTTACAACAGCATACTATGTTCATTAAATCCTTATTGCCATCCAACTTCATGCCGTTGGCAAAGGAATATCCGGATTTTCATTTTCGAAGTGTAAAAGGAACGATCAGTGATGCCCAAACATCCAGCCTAACCCATCTTAACGGACTTTCTCGTCAAATCATCACCATGTAGTTTGACGTTGTACCCGTGATGAATTCGAAATGTCTGCTTTTGAATAGTTTTCTAATCGAATCACAAGGATTTTAAGAAATCACACATTTGTGTGCTACATTTCAAATTGTTACATTTTTCAGTTTTGGTCATTTTTAAAAAATTAAGTAGGTGGAAAAGTACAAGCGGTATGCACTTAGATACGTTAGCATTACAGCTTCGTACAAACTTAGCCGTCATGGTGTAACATTACCAAGCAAAATTAGAAAATTCTTTGAGATGCACGACCTTTTTCCACAGCTGTAGGTCTTTCCAATGAATTTTCCTAAATATTCTAAACCTGTGAAAGAACCTTATAAAACCACTGTTTTAGTGATGAATTTGTATGGCTTTTATAACAAAATTTAGTTACTGTTGCAACTGGTTGATGTGAATACGTGCAACCGTACACGATCCTGATCATTGAGCACCCATTAATGCGGATATTTTTGATTATGTCTACGCAAGGTCACCGCTTATTCTGGCCGATTCCTTAGCGGTTTAGGCATGGATGATCTCTTTCGCCATGCCTTGTAACGGGCCACTCTGTCGAGAACCCATTTGAAAAGTTTCTTGTGCAGTTCAGATCTCTTGGTTCAGATTCTCTGTAGAAGCTGGATCCTCCCCGTTTCGTGTTTTCACCCTTCTTTCTTTGATGGATTTCTACGGTAAAAGATTTTCAATAAACTTCCAGAAAACCACCTGCCTTTTTAACTCTTTAGCTCTACGCACATGCTACTGTCGTTCCCAATAGCACCACAATGACAATTTCTGTCCTAATCACCCTCCTGCTAACTTCCCAGTTACCTATCTTTTGCCCCTACTATGACGAAAACATCGTATTAAGGATTTTTTTGTCTCACAACCATCATACAATGATCACAATGTCTCAGATTTTCTAATTTTCGTGTACAATAATATTGGGTTTTAAGAAGAATCTAAAACTGAAGAACGAACCTTGGCTGACCAACCTAAAGATATTTGTCAGTATCATTTAACACTTCACAGCTATCTTACCATAAATCCACACAAATTTCTCATTTTCAATAATTTTTACCAGGTAACAAATGTTATCATTTGCTGCTGCTCAAACGCACTAAAAGTAAGTGCCAAATAATTTAAGGCAACTCACCTGTGATCTGATCAAGTCTTCTTTATTCATTTGACCCGTCATGGCCTCGAGAGCTGTTTTTTCAGTTTCCATCAATTTTATTCTTTCTCTGTTTTTTACTATTTCGTATCCGTACTGTGCCTCTAAATTTAGACAAATCTTGCTTTTCTAATAGAACAAATAAAAAAATGATTTTGTGGAGAGCATTCACATGAATCAGATGCCAATGAAATCTTCATCAGTTAGCGAGAATAAATAAATATTATATATAAAGTATATTATTCGGAAAACTGTTGTTCGACATAAAATTTTAGCTTGTATAGTTATTTTGCTTATTAATAATTTCAAAAGGAAAGCAAAAAGTAGAATACTAACAGAAATAATTTTTATTTTTAATAATAAAAATAAATCCTAGAGAGAGAGAGAGAGAGAGAGAGAGAGAGGGTCTACTATGTGTTTTCTGGACGATCAATAAAGCATAAATTTGAGTAATTACAACATCAAATGAAACCGCATAATTCTACAAAATAAAAATGTATTCTTTATTTTCTCCATTTAAAGATTCGCATGTAAATATGTTTTCAAAATTGTTTAATATTTATTGTAAATGAAAAATAAGAAAGAGAACCGTGTTTATAAGAAAATCTGTAAAATTATTCATGTAAAATAATATTAAAAAGCAGCATTACAATTATGGCCATAGTTTTGCATCACATTAGATCAGCAAAAACAAAATCTATCCTCAAATCAACTTCATCGATTGACAATATGCATGATCACTTCCAAATGTCTGCTTTTGAATACTTCCAATTCAGCCCCACCTGTGGTCGTGATTCATAACACCATTTCCGAAGCCATCTATTTCATGTCACATTTCCCATTAATTATTAGAAAATGCAAATCAGTATTCGAATCAGTTCGTTAATCTAAAGACATTATGAAAATTCAGCAGACGCAAAACATCTGTCCATATTTCTAGTTCGTCTACATCTTTATTCGGCTGTCCAGGTGAGTAGTTCCTATTTAAAGACAAATCTTGGTTTATTACTGCGAGTTCCGCGTGAATTTATTGAAATGTTTTCATTGTTAAGGTATTTGGAATTCGCTCAACGACTAAACAATTAGATCTAAGAAATCAGAATTTAATGTTTAAGAGGAAATTTAAAAAAAATTTTTTTTTTCAAAATAACTGAGGATTTTGAGGGCTTTATCAAAGAAAATTGTTCGGTTATTTGCATTACTAAGAGCAGGGCTCACAATTAAAATTGAGCTAGGATTCCGTCACTGTTAGATATCAGAAAATAGGTTTTAGTAATGGATTTGTTAGGACGTAAAATAAATTACCGCCAAGGGCAGGTGATATGGAGTAAACTAGTAAAATTAGATTTTAAGATATCCATTTCTTACTTCCATTTTGACTTTATCGTTGTGACCACAAAAAATATAGACTTTAGTTATTTCTTGTGGTTTATTCAACCAAATTCCTTTTCCTAAAATCTTTCAGAATTATTTGTGCCCATCCCTATCTTGTATGTGCTATTACCTAGAGTATTTCACAAAACGGTATACAGTTATTGGGTTTTATGGCAGCCTAATTGACTGGCTTTCTTATATACGGACCGGGTATATCATTGAAATGTAAGAGATATTTTTATAACGAAATACGTAAATCCACTCTTCTGCAAAGATTAAAATGTTGTTTTTCTTAATTTATTACCTCATGAATAATTTTAGCAAAGAAAACAGAGCAGTGACAGAGCCAACACTCCTGTGTGTTGAACCCAATATCATATGCTCACCCAGTGTTCTGGTTAGTAGCATCTGAGCATACTTGTTAACTGATAGGAAAGTTTGAATATTTCAAACATCAATAATTAATTGTGTACTTCCCCGTTGGGCGCAGTGTGTAAGAGCGTTGGTCAAAACCTACATGAATAACCAGCAGGTTTCCTGACTCTGATCTACACCGGGCCACTTGTAAGATTCCAAAATAAAAGCAACTAAGGCGAGTGAACATCATTTGCCTACTAAAGCTGTCTTTTACTGGAAAAGTGTCGGAAATGTAGCTTCATTAATTTACTTATTACTAATGGGTAAAGAAAATGCCTTCTACTTTCAGTTTATTTGTTGTTTTCGTATAATCACATACTGCTGCATTTCCGTTTAGGAACAAAAGTGTTTTTCAGATTTTATTTCGTTGACAAAATTGCACGTGTAAACCGATGACCTTTCTGCATTAATTTACGTAATTAATATTTGTGCAGTAGCAAAGCGTGACGCTGTGATATCATAAGCCACGTCGCTAAAGCTGACGTGTTCAAGTAGAACACTCACTGAATTAGATAAAAGGTATTTTGACTGCCAGAATATATGCCAAATAGTTTGCTGTGTTTGAAACCACCTGCGTGTGTGACAGACGTGTTACGAAGAGGTCAGGTTCTTTACGGACGGGGAAACATTTATCGCCGATTAGCCAAAAAGTAGAAAAACAATAATGGCGATAACCTCAACAAAGCTACAGAGGGAAGAGGTAATCGTTTTGGTTACAGTGCGGATGCATTGCAGATTGACAACCATGATGTGCAGGAAACGTTTGATTCACAGTTTGCGATTGATACCAAAGATGTGGCAGAAATCTGACCTGACTCCAAATGTCTGCACCGTTGCTTCGATGACTAGCATGAGATGCCAATGCTTTCCTACTCACTAGTCAATCACAGGAGCATTTTCTCACAATATGTGATCCAAACATGTCAAATTAAAAAAATCATGATTATAAATCAAGTACAATGTTTCACAATTTCCTTAAAATGAAAGTAAAATAAACGCAGAAATCTGTAGAAGCAACAAACATCTTTCCTCTAAGACTGTGAAATGGTTTTGTAAATTCTTAGGAAAGTTGTTTCATTCCTTCTTTAAATACTGAAACAATCCTTAATGTTATAGTTTACCAGTAAAAATATACTAAAAGATAGTAAGGTTCAGCTGCGCAGCTATATTATTGCAAATCACGCGAAAAGTCTATACCTGATTGGCTCGTGGTGTTATCTGCTGATATCGGCCGTCTATTTCGAGATTCCATCAGTTTCCACCATTATAGCATTTTTAAGTTGGTGGCAAAACGAAACAGTGCATTGATCGTGATTAGCTACTTGTAGAGTGGCAATGTCAAAGTCATCAACGAACTAATTTTGAATCTTTGTTTAAAAATCTCGATTCGTACCTCAATGGTCTACATTTGTGACGAATGTTGGAGTCAGGAAAAATTTACGACATTTTTCTGGATACTTACCTCTTTTATAAATTCTTTATTCAAAAACTCAGCTTTTTTACTTTCCTTCTCTAGTTCTTTCTTCAAGTTTTCAATCATGCACTGATAATCCGCTTCCATATTCTGCTTTAATTCTAATGAACGAGTCAATTCAAATCTCTTCTGTGCAGATTTCTACAAAAAAGAACTTTCTGGTTTGTATTTGCTCTGATTTAGTCTTCATTAGGAGTAAAGAAAGTGATCACAAGAAAGAACAGCATTGAACAAATTATGTGAAATTCATCCATCTTTTCTCTCTCGCTAGTTTTCATATGCAGATAGGGAAACAGATTGTGACAACACAAGTATGCAATTATTAAATATCTCCTTTCTGAATCTTTCCAAGTCTCACACGATGCCACTGACAAGCATACATGCGTAGTTCGACTTAGATTCTCTAGCCATTAAGGAAGAATTCTTGGAAAATCTCATACGTCTGGAATCTCATTAATAGCTGATGCTATTTGGCTAGTTTCAGCCAGTAACTGGCTCTAAATAGGCTAGTTGAATATCTATTACGCTCATCTTAAAACTTATCTTTATGCGAAGATGGCGCAAATCACGCAGCGTTAAGTAAAAGTTATCCGTGTAACAGGGATATTCCCATATTATTTTACTTTTTTATCATCATGGCGGGTGGTACGGAAAATATTGCAGAAGAAAGTCCCAGGTGCTGCCTCATAGTGTTCACATTTTCAAAAAATGTTTGGACAAACGTCAAAATTTTTTCGTTAAGTTTTAGGAAGCTGTATTTCGTTGTATTGTATTTTATGCAAGAAAGAAGCTTCAAGGAGCAATTCGACATCAAGAGGGTGAAGATTAACACTACCCAGAAAAGACACATGAAAGTCGACCTACCCTAAAGCTAGGTGCGGTAAAGTGGATCACAATGGCTAAGTTATCATACTGCGAAAACTGAGGCTTTCGCGCAAATTTCATCATGAAACATAACAGTGAGTCTCACTATTTGGGCTCACTATTCACACAGACGTTTATTGATAGCGACATTACAAAGAATTATACTTCGACTCAAAGGAAAAAAAACTGTATAATTACGAACGCAACTATTTCATTATTAAATGGAAAAGTTGCTATGATTAATGGATTACTATATTTTTTTGCCATTAATAGATCGAACTGTAATGAAATCAAGATGATTGTGCTTATAGAATGTCCGTTTGATATTAATTCCGAAAATGACTCAAGTAGATTATCAGATATACAACGAAGAACTGCGGAATCCGTAAAGCCGTCAACGTCACAGGTAATTTCTTCGATATACGTTGACGAACTACGGAAACAATAAGGCCGTCAACGTCACAAGTAAATTCTTCGATATCCGTCGAAGAACTGCGGAAACTAAAAGGCCGTCAACGTCACAATTAAATTCTTCGATATCCGTTGACGAACTACGGAAAATGTAATGCTGTCTACGACTCAAGTAGATTCTTCGATATAGGTCGAAGAACTGCGGAAACTGTAATGCTGTGAACGTCTTAAGTAGATTCTTCGATATATGACGAAGAACTGCGGTAACTGTAATGCCATCAACGTCACAAATAGATTTTTCGATATAGAACTGCAGAAACTAAAAGACCGTCAAGGTGTCAAGTAGTTTCTTCGAAATACTTCGAAGAACTGAGGAATATGTAAAGCCGTCAACATCACAAGTAAATTCTTCGATACACGTCGAAGAACTACGGAAACTGTAAAGCCCCACGTTACAAATAGATTCTTCGATATACGTCGAAGAACTGCGGAAAATGTAATACTGTCAACGACTCAAGTAGATTCTTCGATATACTTCGAAGAACTGAGGAATCTGTAATGCCGTCAACGTCTCAAATAATTTCTTCGATATACAATGAAGAACTGCGGAAACTGCTGTAGATAGTCTTTTAAAAAAGATTAATTCTGATTTAGCTCAAATTTTTTGGAATAACTGTCTTTCAAATTTTTCACAATACAATATCTTGTGCAAACATGAGAATTGAAAACAAAGTCAATTTCTGTGTTGAAGAATTGTATTTGACATTTTCCAAAAGGTGCAGTAGTCCTCTAAATGAAAAAAATATGCTGCCTGGATTTTAGTGTTTACTTCAGAGAATTCATTAAAATGTAAGTACAACGCGGCTGTTTAAAAGGTACAGTAAAACGCACACTGAATATTGTTGTAGTACGGCAGTCTCACACGTCTTCTTTCATTGCCATCTCTGAGCTTCAGTCTGAGGAAACAACTAATGGGATTTAGTGTTAATTGAAAATGCAAGAAGGTTGAGAAATATTTCCCATTGGATATTTTGACACTCCCCACTTGACTATAGAAAAGAACAAGGTTGGTACGATGAGTTAATTTATAGCAGGCAATAAAAGTCTGACATTTCTCGTGGAAGTCAAGGAAGTTACAAAACTTAAGAGTTGTCGAACACTGCTTATCTACTCTGCTGTATATGAACGCAATCTGAGGTTATTTAGGGAACCACAAAGCCAGTGGCTTTTCCATATTTCAGTACCTCCGTAAGGAGGCGAATTTAGTTTTAGTGCTCTCTCTGTAGGAGAAGAAAAATTGACACTCAGTCTTGTCAAGAAGAACATTGCAGGCTTTACGGCAACCCTGAGAATTGATCGAAGCCTGGGGGGCTGCTGTTTAAAAAAGCAGCCATCAGAAGAGGTAGCGAGAAAGTATGAGTAGGTTACTTGAGAGTACGATGAAAAGCACTCAGCCCCACCCTACTACTATACGTAATCGCCATTGGCAGGTGCTATTCGAATCTCCGTCCCTCACTTCTTTACAGATATAAGCTGATCTCCCTCATTCATGGTTTTCAACTTTTAAGTGTCAGATTTCCAGATATAAGCATTTCTACTGGTCTAAAATTGAAGCAGAAATGATAATATCTGACAAGTTGATAGATATTATTTATTTTTCCAGTCGATATTTCTACGCAATGACTTAGAAACAAATGCACCTCACTAAAGTAAGTCCATTGCAGTTGTCTTTCTGGTAAGCAGTAAACGTTTCTTCAACAATGCATCAGCTGTTTAAGAATATCTAATTTTCTTTCTCTTCTGTGTTTGATTAATGCCTTAATACAAGAGTGCGATAATAAACTGAAATAACTCTGCCCTATTTGAAATGTAAGAAAAGCACCAGAAAAACACAATGAAAAGAGAAAAAGCGATTTCACAAATAAAGTGAATGTTTGTTTTCAGTAGAACTTCCGTTGTCAAAATATCGTAGACTCATTGACTTCCATAATAAATAATTTTCTTGATCTATGTTTATATTTCCGCAGTTACTGCTCACAGCAGCATTCATCTGACATAACGTGCATCCTATCAACGACACTAGCGTCTTCTACAAACTTGATACTTCACATGGCTCTCAAAAGTTTCTCTACTGGACGACGGTAACTCACGATATGTATTATTAAAATCTTCATACCAGTGGTTCACTAAACGAACCAGTGAAAAATTGAACGAGAAAAGAAACCACTGGTTACCTGAAATATTTTCTACTGTTAGACATAATTTTTATTTTGACTAATTGTCCAAAAGTTTTTATTTTAGTGCTTCTTGGCGCAGTATTCTTCCAGTGAGTATTAAAAAAGATATTCATTGTCATCTTCTTTTGTTATTTCATAATAGTTCACCAAAATGTCAAAAAAAACACTTTTTATTTGCTTAGCTCTTTCAGATCGAAATTGTATCGAAGTCCAGTGTTCGAGATTCTAAGTCAATCACATGGATCGAGTTTGATCTGTTGTGTAGAATTGCTTTAGTACTTTCTTGGCTTTAGGTTAAGCAGACAAAACAAAAGAGGCGGGTTAGAGTTATAAGTGTGCTGTGCTGGTTTAAAGTTTTGACATTTTCCAGTTATTTTATTCAGTGTAACTTACTTCATCTTCTTTTAAGTATTTCAGCTTCTCTCCCAGTTTGTAAATCTCCTGCTGCCTTTCTTCGTTTATTTCCTGGAGTATTTGCAAATCACTGTCTTGCTGATCAATTAGTCGCGCAAGTTTAAGCATCTCCGCCATCAACTGTTCGTTTTCTTGCTCCAGACACTAAAAGTGATAAAAAGACAATTCAACAAGCACTAAAAATTAGAAATGTCATGATACCAGGATTTCAAAAGACATCATCAACAACAAAAATTAAATAACATCTTTATATCGAGTTTTTGTTTTTTTTATCTCTCGCTCAAAATAGATAAAAATCAAACCATCCTTAAAAACGGTGCAGAGAAAGTTTGGATAACGTGTGTGTACCGCCGACCACGGTACCGTTCTCAGAGGGGTTATACCACTTGAGCGACCTGAACTCGTTCGCACAGTGTAACGATATCTTGCTAATGCTCCAGAAATGGCTCTGCAATGAACATTTACGACGAAGCAATGGCAGTCCGCTTCATCCCGATGACCTGATTCACATCATTCAATGCCAAATGACGAAAATGCGTCTTTAGAATGACTTGCAATACATGCGTAGCCAGTTTATAGTGGAAATGGTAGAGCTGTGTGCAAAGATGTACGCAGATCACGTGCGAGAAATGATTTCCACATGAGTTTCCAAAGACGCTTAATTCTGTAGAGGATGACAGTAAAATTACACGTTGTATTGGCAATGCCATGTTTGGGTTTATTCATTTAATATGCAGATCCTTCTCAATCACAATATGAATAAAATCCTATAGAAGCCCTGCTGACTTCAACATTCTTGTTGTTTATTTTTTGTGGGTTGTATTTGCAATCGGCGTCACCAAATTTCCTTGTATAAATATATAATTTTTCATAATTACGCAAACAAAAGTTAATCACGTTTGTGTTTATACTATTAGAATGCAGTTAGGTGATAGCAGTTGTTATGTGGTTGGCTAGAACCTAACTATAGTACTGCCTTCATTAAACGAGTGCTTTCCATTATACTTGTGTTTTATTGGAGTCGTTAGGCAATATCAATGAAACGTTCACGTCTATTGATTAATTTTTAAGGCTGAACTATTTTCTTCAGAACATTATGAAATCAGAATAAAGTATTGATAATTTCTGAACACTAGCCAACCTTTCACAAGCTCCACATATTCAACTCTTTCTACGTTACCTCGTTTGCATATTCCACATCCATATTGAGAAAATCTGAAACAGAAAGAAAACAGAACACGTTACCCGAATCATTCTCTAAGTTAGCACGGAATTGAGATCAGTTGGAGGAGAGTGGATACTTCTTGGTTGTACAGAGATTAGTTTGTCTATCTTCTTTATTTTGAAAACAGTATTCAATTTAAAGAAACAATAAGCTGATCTATTATCAATATATCTGTACTTTTTATCGTTAAGGTAGCAAGACTATCGGAGATAAATCGTATAAGCTGGTCTCACACGACATTAGGGCAGGTCAAAGTACATATTTATTATGTGATCTGAAAATACAATCGAAATAATCTAGACAAGATTCTAATTATTATTACCTGCTTTTTAGTCGATGTAGTGACCTTCAAAATTCCATAACAACACTATTGTTTTTTCAACAGTGATGACGACTTAATCACACAAAAACCAAAGTCCATTTAAGAATTCGCTTCCGCCAGAAAATACCAGTGTAAAACAGGTGGATGCAATGAGAATGGAATCCTGATTATTTGGAATTTCGTATTAAAAGTTGGCGAGAGACATCAGACTTAATAAGAGTAAAACCCTAATATTCTACCAATTCCTTTTATTAAAATCAAAGAACTCTTTATAAACAGACTAACTTAACTGAATAATCTGACACTTTTCAATCTTACCTTTTGTACCTATTGGAGTTGGAAATAAAGAATATTTACGAAAACTTAGTTTGCATTAAACACACTAACAAGAGCGAAAGGAAATTGATAATTGTGTCCTTTGTGATGTCAGTGAGTCTGTGACCAGCGTCGCTGTTCAGCGCATGCGCGGAAAAACATTTTCTTTTACTTACTTTATTTGCTCAATGTTTGAATGTTTCATTGGCATTTCTTAGTTTCTGAATATTTATATTATTCGTAAATTTAAATGAATATTCAAGTGATTTTTCAAGTTTTCACATTATTTTTCCAAAATCGTCTATGGCGTAGGGGTTTACTGCGATAAAAAGAACACGTGACTCATTCGTGACGGCACAAAGTCTTAAACAGAGGCGTGTAAAACCCTGCCTCTGTTTATCCATCAAGTTAACTTGGAAGAGGGCGGATCGCTTGCCTCTGTCGGCAATTTTGAAACGAGAAACAGAAAATACGAAATAAACCATTCTCTGATTTCTACTAGAAACACTCGGGAAAACTTATTTTCGTAGTTGTATGTTTGCCATTATTTCAGAGAAATTTGAAAAAAACATGCCTGTTTCTTCATTTTCGGCTGTGGTGCGAGTTGGTTTCAGTAGGTACGTGTTTTCTCCTTTCGCATGGGGAGAAGGTCACAGAAATGCCCACGTTAGAGAACTTGACCTCATTTCTCTCCTTTCATTACAAATGTACATGCACAATTTGTTTAGAACAAACTCTTACACGCTAATAATAGTTATTTTAGCAATTACAAGAAGATACCATGGTTTGATTATGAGGCCCAAATGAAAGAATAACAATCAGTGCGATCAGATGAACCTTTACCAGGGTTGCACTTGAATTGTTGTTGGTCCAGGTTGGGTCACTTTGGCAAGCTGTAACAACGAAAATATAGTTTGTTATCTGGTGGAGGAAAACTCCTCCTCTTCGTGTGCTTATGGTGTCTTTTCTTTGTGTTTTCATGACCATATGTTGAAATCTCAGCCATTTCAGAGATGAGACCAGGCCATTGGTTCACCCTGTGGCGAGGTTACTTTCTTACACAATGGTTGGAAGTGTCCATAGCCGACCAGCCCATCTCAGGAAATATTTGGTTAAGGACGTCAGAAGGGAGGGTAATTAGTAAGATTTTTCCCCAAATCTGCAACATTATGTTGGAATGAAGTCAGCAATGTTTAGAGAAGCTGACACAGGCTTTTTGAAGTGAACATACAAGGAAGACAGAAAGCGTGAACCAGTCGTCTTTCCATTGATTCTGTTTTAGTTTAGCTCCATCGAGTTTCTTATTTGGTTTATTTTCGGTGTAAAGAGAGGAAAGCAGTTGAAACCGGTTTGTTGATTTGGTTTGAGTCCACTTAGCTTTCTGGCATAAGAAATTCTCTTTTCTCCAAACTGTCCAGGTTACTTGATCTGGATGAAAGGGGTGAACCGAATAGATTACAGACTGTATCCTTGCTGGTTCCATTTCTAAGTCTGAGTAATTTTGTGTTTTTTTCATTCATTCCTTCCTGTTTATCCAATGGGCTTGGCTGTTTAATGTCACTACTTCTGTTCTTTCATTTGTTTTAATTCTTGTAATATATCCCTGCTTTATTTATTTGTTTTGCAACAGATTTGTATGGTTGTAAATCCTGTTTCTCGTGTCGCCCCGCTGCCTCTTTCATACATGTATTTTACCACGAGCCTTTTTCTGTTTCGTGTGCCATTGATGTCAGCCAAGATTTCTTGTCTTTATTTCTACCTTTGCTTTACTTATTCTCGGGTCCATTGAAGTCTTTATTATACTTACAGCTTTTGTCTTCTCTTACTTGAATTTCTCTAATACAGAATTTATTAATATATGTAACTTAATGGCCTTGCTATACATATATGCTGCAGCAGAGCTCTTCCATTTTCTTCACCATTTCCTCATTCTACAGTTCTCATTTCAATGTTAAACCATAACGAAGGCTACCTAATTCTGTGTAAACACCAAACTGATAAGACAAGCATTTAAAATTCTCTGGAAAATCCAGCTTTTTTGTTTTCATTAGTCCTGTCTCTACCTCTTCCATCACTGTTTTTGCAATGCTGTTGTCTTTAGAAAAGTCATCAATCGCATCAGTTGCCGTAACATTTAATCTCCATGGTAAATAAAAGAGCATACTTTTTTCTTCGAATTTTAACGTTAACACTATCGAGATGATTCCTACTAATATCTCTACGTTTCGTGGCTTGACAGACTTAAATTTCATGCATGATCACGATACCAATTTCTTCAGCTGACTCATGAGCTACCATGGTTTCTACAATTGCCTAATGTGAGGTCATCCATAAATATCCAGATTAGAGGTTTCCTTACTTTAGACATCATTACTGGCACACAAATTTATTGTTCGAACATAATGACATCGTTCATGGCTGCCTGAAATAGGCAGACAGAATCTTTTTAACATCGAATCCATCTGGTTGTGTCTTCCACTGTCTGAAGTATAATATAAATGTCTTCATATTAATATACTGATTCTTAGTCATTCCTTGTATCTGTTCTGGGAAGTGACGTCTCTCCACTATTTTAATAGTAACTTGCGTGGTAGGGATCAACGGAATTTTCTAGACAAAGTCCTGTGTTTGGCCCCATTTATTAATTGTGTTATTCTGCTCCAAACCCCCATTTTTTCTTCACTGATATGTCGAAGAATTTATTTACCCAGAGATAGATAGTCTGTTATTCTGTTTTAAAAAGTACAGAGAGACATTTTGCTTTCACACTGAGTAGAGATAATATTCTAAATTATGTTACTAAACTTCATCTCCTTTCTTTCGAGGCAAAACATCTTTTCTTCCAGTGCCATATTTCTAGGATTTTATTGTTGCTCTACAACACCTGGAATATTTTCAGAGAGGTCTTTACTTTTGAAAATGTTTCCTGAGTTTCTTTGGTAAACCATTAGGGTCTGGGACTGATGCTGCTCTATCTTTCCTAATAACATTTTACATTTTCTTCAGGTTGGTTCCTCGTAGACTGATGATGACAGATGAAATGAAAGCTCGATATTTATGAGTTCTTCAACAACATCCATTTCTTCTTCTCTCCATTCATCACTCTGCATCTTTTGTAAGTAATCTTCAACCAGTTTTACTGTGTTTTCACTCTTACTTCCATTTCATGTTTATATAAATTGTTTTACAAATTTAAATGGGTATCTTTTATAAATGTTCCTAAGTTATCTTCTTAATTTTTCTTTCGTTTTTTCATTTCTATGGAATTTACTCCTTTACGTAATTGATTTTGTAGTCTTCTCATTCTTTTTTTCTTCCAATGTTTTAATAATGACCTTAATTCTTTGCGGATTTTTTTCCAATTCATGAACTTCTATTCGTCCCGTCTTCTTTTTTATTTTCTTTTTATACAAAGTCTCTTTACACCCGTGTGATATACAAAAGCTGAGATGCCCAGTTCTTTCCCGAACTCTCCTTTCAGTACCGCTACAGCAGCACCGTAATTTCATCGTCTGCTTTCTGCCACCCTCAGCTGTTTGCTGATGGCTAATTATTCCTCTTTTTCTTTCCCATTTTCTTAGAGGGTCACTGCTATTTTCAGCCTCTCACAGGAAGTGATTTTATTTTGGATTTTTGTTCCTGGATCAGCTTCTTGTTAGTTTGTTTGTGCTATTTGGAAAATTCTTTTACTTCCACTGTGTCTGGGAGGCTTCGCGACGATGTTCCTGCTCCAACTCAGATCTTAATGAGTTGTCAGCCTCTCCAATCTTTGCACAGAATTTCACAGTAAGTCGTTTGGGAAAGGTCATGTCAATAATCTGCAATCAAATCAGTGGGCTTATGATCCATCCATACTCTTGGAAGACCTAGATGTTGTTCATTACACTGGTCAACAAGTATTTTTCATCAAGCATATGTCAAGGTGTACTTAGTGTAGTTTTTAATGCTGATTTCAAATATACAATTAGTTTTTTGACATCACGTACAGTTTTCAAGATGAGAAAGTTTTTTGGTTTTAGCTCATGCATTATATAGAAATTCCAATTAATGACGTGTATGCATGTATTTCATTTACACCATGGAAACATACCTTTAAAATAAACTACATTATTCATTGCTGCATAGTTCAGATGCAATATTTCATCATCATAAATTAAACAATCAAGTTTTGTCTGATGAAATAGGTATTTCAACATCTCAAATTCAATATAAGTATAACCGTTTGTATCTATTTCCTTACTTGTTTTACAGTGTAGAAATCCTCCTGATGTGTTTTGTTATGCCTGTGGACAATTTATTGTGAAAGCTCAAAAACGTACAATAACACCAGAGATCAAGAAGATTTATAAGCTATACTTTGACTGTCCTCTTGGAGATCAGGACAAGTTATGGGCACCACATTTTATCTGCTCAGCTTGCTCAAATGGCTTATGTGACTAGTTCAATAAGAGGAAGAAGTCCATGCCTTTTGCCATTCCAATGATATGGAGGGAGCCGAAAGACCATTTTAATGACTGTT
Source organism: Nautilus pompilius (assembly GCA_018389105.1). NCBI lineage: Eukaryota > Metazoa > Mollusca > Cephalopoda > Nautilida > Nautilidae > Nautilus > Nautilus pompilius. Next base: position 844,470 of record JACATO010000605.1, on the reverse strand, counting down.
ATTTTTGCAAAGTAAATGTCACAGGATTTTTTATGAAGAATAAACACAAAATTGTGTATCCCAATTTGGATTCTGCAATGAGACCTGTGCCTCACAATGGAAGTCTGCCAATTCCAGTTCCACCAGATGATGGTATTGAAACATCAGATGATGATTCTGACTGTCACGATAGTGCTGCTGAGGAAGATTACGTGGCTGATGACGATAGCTTTGAACCTCAGAAATTTTCCCAAGCTGAACTGAATGACCTTGTCAGAGACCTATCCCTCTCAAAAGATAAAGCAGAACTGTTGGCATCAAGACTGAAGGAGAAGTATCTGCTAGAGCACGGTGTTCGTATAACTTATTTTCGGCAGAGAAATGTGGTTATACAAACGTGTTTTTCTGTTCAAGACAACACTGGATGAACTGGAACTGCCTGCCTGGAATGTTTTCATTTGGATCTGTGAGAATTTCTTGGGCAACAAGAAGGCAATGGACTACAAGGATGGCATCAAGAATCTTCTGAAATGTTACTCAGCAATGGGTTGTCGCATGTCACTGAAAGTTCACTTCTTGGACTCCCATCTGGATTTCTTCGCGGATAACCTTGGAGAAGTGTCTGATGAACATGTTGAAAGATTTCACCAAGACATTAGTGCTATGGAGAAACGGTACCAAGGCTTCTGGAATGACAGTATGCTGGCTGACTACTGCTGTACACTTTACCGTGATCAACCAGATCAGGAACACCGCAGGAAATCCAAATCACAATGTTTCTAACTCTTTTGTTCTAACTTTGTCTGTTTTGTCTGACCCATTTTTTGTGTATTCACTCTTTGTAGAAAGATAGTGATGATTTTTAACTCAATAAACTCATTTACTTTCTAAAAATAATGTCCTTATTTATTACGTTAATGATTTCATATATACAAATATGTAAATATTTGCATGTATCTACTGAAAAACTGATACGTGCTGCATACAAATGGAGTGAAATTTTGAAATCAGCATGAAAAATTAGTCTAAAAAAGTTGGTTTGCATTCATAATGAGTATAATACATTTAATTTTGTTGGCTAGTGTTATTAATCCAAAGAGCAATTTGATGTCGTATAGGGCAGTTAACACCAATTCATCTTTGTCAATGTTCTTTTCGCATTGCTGTCTTCATCTAGCTATTGTCGGAAGAGTTACCACCAAAACCTCAGCCACATATTTACCGGGTGGTAAACCATACGAAACCTTTGCATTTTTAGATGTTGGAAGAAACGCACACATTGGAAATAATTCAAAAGTAGCTGTTTAAATATTCTAGACTTGGAGAATACAATCAATAATTTACAAAACATTCCCACAAAGCAACACTATAACACTTGACAAAATGTCTCCAGCTGTGGTAGAATTTGGATAAAAGATATTTGGCGGGGGAAAAAAATCATATAAAGCCTTTTTGAGTTTTTTTTTGTTTTTTTTTACTGCTGTCAAATTTGAAAATGAAACTGTAGAAAGGGACAATCACTGCTGTCTTCATGTCAAGATGTTGAGTTGCATTATGAGAACACTTTCTTTATTAACATTACTTAGAAATTTCTTTCAGAATCCAAGCACTTTGATTTTAGATTAACCTTCTGCATACCACTTCAGTTGCCTACTTCCCTTCGAATCTGTAGTACTCAGGAGAACAGATTGAGCCATGGGGTCTGTGACAGAACTTTCTCATTATGACCCTTTGTGATAAATCTCCAACACTACGAGTTTTGCATTGCAAGTACGTTGACTAAATATACAGCCATTTCAGCGCATATATTAGCAGGTGCTGCTGGATTGGGATAAAGTCAGGTAAAATGTGTGTGGTACATGGAGAGTTAAGTTCTTGTTAAATCAAATGCAAGGCTCAAAAACAAATTGGAAAATCGTGTGTTTCTGCAAAGTTTAATACTGAAATGGAATATGTATAAACTACATCATTATCAGTAAGCAGATATAGCCTTACAACATTGGTACCCAACTGGGTTCCATTTAAATGTCCCTATTATGAGATTCACCTGTGTACAGGGTGTTCCAAAAGTCTTGGGCACATTTGAAGTCCCCATATCTATTTAACTATGAATGGTAGTAAGATAAAAGTTGTGCCATTTTAAAGCTAATTACATTAATTTTTTTGTAAGGCTATTGATTTTTTTTTATTTCTTTTCAGATATTAAGATTTTTTTAGATTAAGATTTTTTTAGATATCTTTTCAGATTTTTTAGTTAATGGATAAATTGAGTGAGAAAGAGTCTGGTGACTTCATTTTCCAACAGGATGGAGCGCCACCACACTGGAGCCTCAGGGTTAGACAGTTTCTGAACATAAAACTGCCAGACAGATGGATTGGAAGGTCTGGGCAGAATGATCACGATCTCATGTCCTGGCCACCCAGATCTCCAGATCTCACACCATGCGATTTCTTTTTGTGGGGATTTGTGAAAGGATTGGTATATGTGCCCCCTATTCCCAGAGACGTGGATGAGCTGAAGGCACGAATAACAGAAGCTGTTTCAACCATTGACAATGCAATGCTGGGACGCGTTTGGCAAGAATTGGACTATAGGCTTGATGTGTGTCGTGTGACCAATGGTGCTCACATTGAACATCTTTGAACATTCCATGTAAAAATTGAGATTACAAGCTTTCTGAATTTACCAGATGCGTTTTTATATCCTTAATAGTTTCCGAGATATTCATTGTCAAAATGTGCCCAAGACTTTTGGAACACCCTGTATAAGACAATCTTTACTGAGCTCCATAGCAATGTGTGTGTGTAAAGATGAAGTGTATAAGATGTGTTTTTCTTATTGTTTAGAGGTCAGTCTGTCAATACCAGCACTTCCTATATATAATTTATCTTCTATTAGTAATCACTCATAATGAAATAAATACTACAAACACGTTGAAGGTGTCTCATTTATAAACTGAATATCTCCTGACAAATGCAAAAAAGAAAAGCATATGTAATTTAAGTTGCTTCTGCTAAAACAAATTTGCATAATTCAAGCATGAGAAACAGCTGCTTTTTATCTTTTTTCTCTTTACAATATTTCTTCTTGCTCTGAAACTCTCAGATGTGATGTAACAAAACTGCTCAGCAATCCATTTAACTACAACAAGATTTTTAGTGTGGAATTATTGGAAATGCGAAGGGGCTTTAAACATCACACCTTTGATTCAAGCCTAAGTTTAGTAAAATGACTTTGGTTACAAGTCATAGTTTGGCAGGCATGGGCTAGCTGTTACAGTTCCAGTAATTCATAATTAAAGGTAGAGATGAGCCTTAATCAGTGCCAGATGCTTTGACAACATCAGTTATAGCTGCTCTACACATCTAATTAGGAACTATTGGTGCTGTAACATCTCCTACTAGTCCCACTGTCATAATTCAAAGAATAAAAATGATGATGAATTGTTCCCCAGAGATAATGGTGAAATGAATTCAGTTTAAAATGTCCAGTCAAGCCGTTTCTACTAGAAACAATTATGTTTTTAAGTAGATTGCTATTTGCACAGAAATATTCAATCAATAAACCTAAAGGTGATTTTTTACATCACTCCTCTGGTTGCAAATTATCATTAGAAATTCACCTCATGTTTTTAAGAGTAATGAATTAATAAATTGAAGAGTTTCATTTTTCTTTCGCAATTTTTTATAAAATGATAACAGGGCATTTCTATGGTGTTAGTGATTGTATTAAGGATAATTCACAAGAAAAATACTTATACTGTTTAATGACCAAACCATACCATAATACATTTTGTGCATACACAAATCACATATTTTATTTTTACATTCTCAAATGCATCTTAACCACTTTCAATCCAAACATTCAGTAGATTTAGATGCCTAACTAATTAACTATTGCAACAACAGAAAATACTTTAAATAATTGCCAGTAATACAAAACTGCATATGTATAAATATACCATCATAAACAAGCTATTGTTGCACTAATTTTCCTCACTAGCTTAACTTCAGAATTAATTTTTCACAAGCCAACTTTTCTTCATCAATACTAACCTAAATTCAAAAACCCCACTCATCGTCACCATACTAGAATTGGAACTGGTTTACCGTTCAGTCAGTCGGTAATTTTGTTACATTGGTCAAACCTCCTCGGTAGGATGTCTGACCAATGTGTTGTGTGACAAGTGTTTGTTTTTTATTTAATAAACAAACAATTATATTAAAATAGAAATTCCACCTGGATGATATTTTTAAGTTTATCTAGGTTTTGACAGAATTGTAAAACTTAACACCAGGAAGAGAAGGGGGGAAAAAGGAAGAATAGAATTACAATGTTGGTCTTTTTTAATGATATTTTTAACTAAGAGAGTTGCATTGGCCTCCTGTTTCTATATAGCAGGAGGCTTATACACCTGAGGACAGTCCAAATTAATCCATCTAACTATTATTTGGTTATCATTAGTACACACTAACTATACTAAACAAATCCTTTTAAAAGTTTTATACTTATATAAATCTAATGAAATGTAATTGATTCTTCTCTTAAAAATAGTTTTTAGTAACTTTATTCAAATTGTTCATAGTAGTTTCCTGTTGTTTTACCTGTTAGGATGAACCAGGTGCTCAAAGAATCCTCTCATGAATGAAATCTTTTGAAAAGAACAGATCTGTTTGGAGGCCAGACAGAAGATGGTTACCATAAACATTATGAAACATTCTAGCCAATGTTATGCATTTATCAGCTTGCTGAACATGTGCTACACCTTCAACAAGAAAGTTTTTATACTTTCTTTTGTAATATTTAAAGATATTTTCTACCAGAATAAAATTTTATGGAACTAAGTTTTCTTAAAACCATTCCTCTCCCCAGACACATGGCCATGGTTGGTTTTCATGAATTTCTTTACTTATTTTCCAACAAACTGGATGAGTCTTTCACAAACTTTGAGAGTGTTTCCTGTCGATTCATTTGACGCTTCTGTTCCTTTTCTTTTTCCTGTTCAGCTTCCTTGAATAAATTTAAAATAACTTAAGACAGGTTCAGTTAGATTCTTCACTTCACATCAATGTCTTAAAGCAAAATAACAATGGATGCTTATAGCTTATTTCTACATTTATAATTATTATAATACTACAAATTCAAATTTTAATTTTTAAATACTGACAAAAATTGAAAAAACAATGCACAAGATGATCATTATCTAATATATTTAATCAGAAACGTATTGATTAAAGATATGAAATACTTTAAATAATGTTATAACAGGTAAACAAAGCTGGAAGATGAATTCGTGCTTCTTTGTAAACACTGCTAAGGTGTGCTTACCTGTTATGTTTTTATGCAATACATCAGGGAGACAAATGGAGGTAGACGTTACAAGGGTAAGTTATTATAACACCAGTGATTCCTAATTAAATGTACATGAGGCTGTAATCAACATTGTATGCTTTAATCCTTTGATTGCAGGTCATATAATTTTGATTATAGAATCATCTATACATTTAATTATGGAATATTTGCACTTTAACAACTAGCCACAGTTGTTTCCCTTAATAGTAAATTAAAGCAGAACTTGAAAATCTCCCTTATAAACAGCATCAGAACTAGCTAGTTTTACCATAGCATGAAAGAACTCCATATGGCTAAGAAAAACAAGTCAGATACGGGTTAAACTGGGAACAGATCTGCATGGAAAGGATCATCGAAATGCTCCAACATGTGGGTATGGCGCCATCTTTATAATGTTGCTACTTGAAATGCTTTGGACCCTTCACTCACCAACAGAAAAAGAATTTTTCTTTAATATTCCAACATCTTCAGGTAAAACAGGAAACTAAGGAATCAAATCAACGAGGATAGCAAGAATCTCTGTGCAAAAACAACAAAGGTGAATCAGAGAAGCCAGAACAGTTAAATCAGTAAAGAATTTTAGGCAGACCATGATTATGAAAGCTTAACTTTGAGACAACTATGCAAAATTAATCAATAATACTAACCAGAAGATGATTCATAATTGTTAAAGCCTGTCACCTTCTGCTAAAAAAAAAAGGCATGTCTGAAACTGTGATACTGGACTGGGGGATTTCAACCATAACTTTGAGGCAGTTATGCTGCAATAATTAGTCATACTGACAAAATTTGATTCAAATTATTAATCCCTAACAAAACTATGTAAAACTAGACAAAAGAATTTCAACAGTTATTTTTTCTATAATTTTTTCCTTCCAGCTGGCAATATCTCTGGAAACACTTGGCTGATAATGTTGTCACCATATTCTTTGAGTGAGGGAAAAACTGTAAATTGTTAATTTTAACCCTGTCAAACATACCCTTTTCTTTGCTTGAAGGAAAAGATATTCAATCTGCATTCTCAGAGCATCTGTACTTTTGTCTGTAGAATCATCTTTGCTCTGAAGACAAAGAGCTCGTTTTAATGGGAAGAAAATGTATTTACCATCTTGTAGCTGTAAAAAAAATGTTTAAATTGATTGTTACAAAAAATCTGCTTTAGTGTGTATTCTTTCAATTCAAGCAGTTCATTTGAAATGTACATTGAAACAAAAAAAGAACCTAAGGGCAGCAATTTTTGCAAATATTACTGCTATTTATTTTTAATTTAAAATGTCTAATCATAAATTATCTCTAGTGCAATAAGATATTATCAGTATTCTGAAGGCAGCCATGTTGTGTTTGAGATCTTCTATCTAAAGCAAGAGTATAAAAATTAGTTTTATTAGAACCTACATGGATGCCATACACCCACACACCATCTTGCACAATTAGGTCATAACTAAATGTTATACATCACTGAGCAAAACTATGATGATGCAAGTTATGTTCTCTTGTTGTTTCTATGACAGGAGACCTAGGGCAATGGCAAAAGGGAAAGCCAAAATCTGCTGTTACAGGAATAAGTCATTACAGAATCATTAATATCCTATTTACTTATTTGGATCAGGAACATCATCCAAAGGTAGAAACGCATGACAACAATTATAGCCTGATTCATATAATATACACTTAATTAGGAATTACTAGTTCTGTAACAACTAGCCTCAAAGAGCTCTCACTCTCTCCTACATTTTAAAAGTATTATGAGGTTCAGACTTACTGAAAAATATGTAGAATTGATGATATAGGTAAGTTATTACAAAAGATGTCTTTAATTGTGGAGTAAATAAAGTTTATTAGGATGTTGTTTTTTTAATGGTATTAATATTAGAACAGCAGATGACTGCTATGAACTAAATCTTAGACAGTCAAAATAAAAGACTGAATGACTGATTTCTCCAGTTGCAGAAAGTCAATATTATCATCTTTGAAGGATTTATTTCGTCCTGATCATCTTTATCTACCAACTAGGTAGGAAAAAAAAAAGAAGTGTCATGATATTTTCGTACCTGTTCAGTAACATACATCTCCAAGGCAGAGTAGTCACGTCTCTGGGTCTCACTCAGATGAATAAAGAAAAACAGGTATGCCCACACATTGTGTTCTTTTTTAACGTGGTGTGAAAAACTCTAGAGATAGCATGGAAACACAGGTTAAGTTTTTTTTTTTTAAAAATTAAAATTAAAAACAACAGCAGGTACTTTGAAATCATATTAGTCAATTTTAAAATTTAGAAAAAATTATTATCTTCTTGCCATTCTAATGCTAATTTGGAATCTTCTTTGAATCACAAAGATCAATCAGAAAATAATGACAATAGCACAAGGCTTTGTTAGCTTCAGTGCTATGAATTCCGCCTGACAATAATTAAGAACTATTATCTCTTTTCACTGATGGCTTAGAATAACTAAGATCCTTCCTTCTCTAAATCATTCAGGTGACCCCTTCCAAACTATTAATATCTTTAGTTTTAAAAATATCTCCTGCTCATCAGTCACTTTATGAGTCAATAGACAAGAAAGTAACTGGTTAGAAACAATGATTAATGGGACTTAACCATGTTATATTTTGCTTTATAGACTGTCAGTTACGTGTCTTTAGGGTGCAACAACAACAGAAATTGCTTTATAATAAATTATAACATTTTAAGCAAGTTATAAATTGTATTAAGGTGTTGCGAAATTATCTTGTTTCAAATAACACCAGTGTTGTGCATATGTGTTTCCAGTATCTCAAGATATTGTAGATAGCTGATGCTGGGATTTGAACCAGGAATCTCTGGTTGGTTGACCCTTGTGTGCTACCAATGAGCTCGGTTGGTAGGGTTAGGGTGAGCAACCAGTATCTTGGGATTCTGAAAACACATGTACATGTACAACACATCATTCTACTTGTGACAAAAAGTACTAAATCAGTTACAGATACTGCAGTGAGTTCTGCAGCAAAACACCAGAGTTGTTGTTTGTTGTTTAAAACCTGATCTAAGGGAAGTAACTTGAGCTTGAATTTTTATCAACTGTTTTACAGTTTTTCTGGTAAATTATTTTAATAACCAGGGAATAATGGATTAATTATATTTATTTTTAATAAATGAATATTTGCTGATACAAGAAAAATTTTACAATGCACTTATTTTAAAATATATATAATATTTCCATTAGAATAATCCACTGAAGATCTGTTATAAAACAAAATAATTAAATGACAGGATTCAGATACGAGTTAAAGAGAAAGCTGCTGTAGGTTTATTTCCAATGATCAAGTAGCATATATTAATACAACAGTGTTTCTTATTTTTATGATAATTATTATTATTATTTTAATTAGATGACTGATATTACTTACCTCCCCCTGTCGATCAAAGTCACTGCTCTCTTGACTACATATAAAACAGCAGGTATGCATGTCCATGTCGATTTGCCACTAATAGAATAAACAAAACATGCACAAGGATATTAAAATAAAAGTAACGTTAGAATTATTGCATCAATTCTCTTTGGGTAGTAAATATTTAAATAAAATATAACAGTGATGTCAACATATATCAAAAGCAACAGAAAAAATCAGCAAGTAACAGACATTATATTACTAGGAAATATTAGCTGTGGCCACAGCTGGCTATCCATGTGATGTAAGGTAACAGATGAGGTTGTTAAAAACTTTGTTTGATGTCAATGAATTCAGATGATGCAGTTAAGAAGAAAGTTTAACACTTTGAAAATCAATAATAGATAATATTACAAAAGAACTTAAGTTAAGCAAAATTGTCCTGGTCAGGTGCACGTGTAAATGAAACTATAATTGATGTCATATGTTTTGGCCTTAATATGACAGATTACAGCTCATCTGTATGTTTAATTCAGGAACTACTGGTGCTGTAACAACTAGTCCCAGTGTCCCCCCACTCACTGTACTGTGTTATTAAACTGATTAAAATTCCAATCGTGGTAAACATTTTCTAAAATATAAAGCTTTCATGAGAGGAAGAAAAGTATCAGTTAGAAGAGTCTGCACAAATAAAGCTGCCTAAAACATCAAGGTAGTGCATACTGATCTTGTGATGACAGATCGCTGCTTAAAAAGTGCAAGTAAAAAATGCTTTCAGTCAAGTATAAATGAGCAATGAAGTGGCTCAATTCTTCTCGTCCTTTATTTTTTGAAAATGTCATGCACTACCAGATTTCACAGCTCTTAAATAAATAACTACTACTGTTATCTTTGTTAAGATACATAAGTTCCAATGCCAAAGAATAAACAAATACATAAATAATAATACTTTACTAGTATTCATCTTCAGAATGAAGCCAACAATTCAGAAAATGACTGGGATTGATGGATTACGGACAAAACCCAATGCTCACCTAATTTGGTTTACTTTACACTGTAACAAAAAAGTAAATCCATATAAGAGCAGTTTTGAATTAATCTTCAGATAAACTTCAGCATCCCTGAAACATACCTTGGAGTTCCTGAGTTCAGAAAAGGTATCCACTATAATACCAAGGATGATATTCATTCCAATGGTGGTGATCAACACAAAGAAGGATACATTTAGAAATGCCATTTTCACCTGGATTTCAAATGAAAGACCTTCAGCTTCTGCTGCTATAGACTGAGAGATAAAAAGAAGAAGAAAAATAATAATCCTGCAAGAGTGTAAGAATTAAAAATTTATTTTCCATGTAAGCTGTGAGACTAATATGTAAATAGATTGTAATCTAGTTTTCAGTTGTACAAATCATGGATATTTATTTCAAACATTCGGTTTTCTACAAAAGCTTTATGCATCTTTATTTATTGCTGAAGCAATGGACAGTGAGTTGTTTCTGTTTTGTCTGTGTGAAAATACATGAACAGAATTAGATAGAAGCAGATGTCTGCTGCTTATTATTCAGTGGAACGTTTTTCATTATTGTACTTACACTTTTATTATCTTTCTTTACTTTTCTGTTGTTTTGTTTTTTCTAACTAAATTTAAAATATAAAAGTTCTCATTTAAAAAATCTCTTGGTGTTCTTATTCATTGCTTTGTTTCAGATATTTTCCAATCATTTTTTTGTTTCTTTAAATTTGTTATTGTAGTTTTGTCTCCTTTTCTTTTTTAAGGTGAAAATTTTGTATGAGAGAACTTTAACTGATAATTTTCAAACTCACATTGTAAAGACCATCAACCAGCCCATGATGGACGATGGTCACCAGGCATTGGTACAGTGTGGTGCAGTAACGCCCCTTTGAGCTATCAAACACGTCGCGGTAAAATGCAAATGCCACCAGCGAGTAGATGTAGAATATCACCAGACTGAGAAATCCCACCAATAGCAGAGACTTTCCTGAAAAATAAAAGGTATTTTTATATTAATTAATAAACAGTCCCCCTGAAGCCAAAGAATAAATCCCTAGTGTCTAGCAATTTGGGCAATAATACTAAACAGACTGAAACAGTGGTAACTAAAAGTGCTAAAAATTTGCTTTTGTTGTCACTGATTTTGGTGTTGTTGTGTTTCTACGGCGTGTTTTTTTTTTCCTTTTTAGAAGTTTTTTAAATATCTGCTTATGTGCTTCTCGTTTTAGCAGGATCTTACACTATAACAACAGCAAAGAGAAAATTAGGCTGATTTCCTAGTTATTATCCAGAAAAATAAAAATTTTTTTAAATATTAACTTATCACAAAAAAGAAAAGAAAAAAGTGCGTGGTAATTGAACATAGTGAATTTTGTTATTTTCTTCTTTGTTTTGTCTTGTAAAACAAACTCTTATTCAAATTTACCATAACAAAATACTGCATGTTTTCGCATTTTAAAAATTAAGCTCTAGCTGAAATGACATTCAGCTATATCAGCATTAAATAACTGAAATATTAAAAATATTGATCAGGTACAAACCAGGATGTAGTATTTTCAAAGCTGAATCTCATTGCAGCAAAAGTTTTGTTTGCTTTAGTTTATGATCCTGTGAAAAATCTGAACTACTGATGTGTGCCTAGTGGTAATCTACACATGATCATGCTATTTTAGCCAGGTTTCATTTGAATGTCCCTTGTACATTAATGTATAGATCCTCACCATTTTTAGTAACGGCCAGGATCACTCTGCTCAGCATCTGATTTTTCATCACAATGTGGAGGAGGTGGAATGAGAAGAAATAGCCATGGAAGATTGTTCCACAAATGGACAAAATCAGAAACAACTGAAATAAGAAAAGAAATTATCTAAATATTAAAAGAAAAAAAAGAAAAGAAAGCCATCTTCTCCTGTTTGTGTCCAAATGTAGAATTAATATACACTTCTAGCCAAATAAATCGATAATTTATCATTTTTCAAAATTAAGAATCTGGTAAATGCAACAGTTCTTTTAACAAAGGTTTTTAGCCATGCAAAAAAAAATTAGTAGGTTACCTCTTCCACTTGGTGGCTTCAGGAGGTAAAGAGTTAAAGTTTACTATTTATTCTTAATAATTTAATTTTTAATTCATTTTGATGTAGATAATGTACTATTGTGATAAACTTAAAACAAAATCTGATGAAAGTATCTGCTATCCAGATCAGTGTGTGTACTCTGGTTAGTAGTTAAAGGGAGATAATTTCAGTAGTTGTGACCTACTATCAAATTTTTACCAACTGACTTCCTGCTGCTGCGTAGACAATTGCACAGCCACCAAAAGTCTGGCAGACTTACCAGGTAAATAGTTTGCCCCGAGCAGATCTGGGAAGAAGATCATGCATACACGTGTGAGTATGTATCAGTGAGAAAAATGTATACGTGCCAGTCTGGGAATAAAAGCACCCAAGTACAGTTATTGCAGAAGGCAGTTTGTTCGGTAGCAGCAAAGTCTCAAACTTACAACGTAATAAAATGTTGTTAGACTAAAAAAGGCCCCTCTCAGATGTGACATTTTATTTTCTGACTTCCACAGGTTTATGCTGGTGTTGTTTTCTTCGTTTTTCCTAAAAAGTATAAAAGAAAAGGAGAAAAGTAATACATGTTTTTGTCCTTGTGCTGCACACAAGAGAGAGAGAGAGAGAGAGATGACGTCAGTACAGAGAGAGAGAGATGTCAAGCACTTTGAAGCCATAAATTCAGTTTCCTTCTATACAGATGGTAAAAGCAGAAAAATTTGAACCATCTAAAATGTTTACAAACAATATATTACCTACAATGGAGAAAACTGTAAAGAGTTAATTGAGAGAAGAGAAAGTAGGGAATTAAATGAATTTAAATAGCATAAATAATTGAGTTTAATTAATAAATTCTTTATTGAGTGAACGGTAAACTTATGCATGGGGCAGTCCTTTAGCATAGCACATTGGTGATCATGGTGATGGCCACAAATCAGTTTCTGATAGATCTAAGCCATGTTAAATGATTAGCCAGTAGCATGAGTGTCTGCTCACACTTATGCACTAATTCTTTCTGTGTAAGGAAACTAGTATCTGAAGAAACTTTCCCTTCTAATCAGAATTTTCTTGGACAGCCTGCTCTGTCTGTCATATGCCACTATTGGTGTTCTTGTGGTCAGGTTATCTGCATGTAAGGCTGCATTTGGGATTTCCAGAAACAACAACAGTATTAAAATTTGCTGTAGCACAACTTTGACAAGTGCATCCTAATTCAAGAATATTAGGTTTTAATGTTATGGTTCTCAAAGATTAGCCAGGTGCTGTATACAGAAAAGCTTTGAATACATTTCAGCACTCTCTTAAAAAGGACATCATTAGTGAGGCTGCAGTAAATACATACCTGATGAACCTGAATTGAGGATAGGCACGGTTTGACAAAAAGTAAATCAGCACTATCACAAATGACAGAAGATTGTGAATGGAACCAAGTGCATACATGACAACTGGGAACTCAGGCCACAAATACTGAGGAACTGGACTAAAAAATAAAACAATTCTAAAGCAACTGATACAAATTGAATTTTATCATGCTCAAATATTAATTACTTGTTTTTTGTTTTGTGTTTTTGCAGTTAATTCTACCAGCATAACATACAAATTAAGCAAATCTAAGGAGCTGTTAGATAGATAACACAAGCACATGCAGACAGACAGAAACAAATTAGTAAAATGTCCAACTAAAATTTTCAAAAAATTTCTTTCTTCAGAGAAATTGTAAAAGAACCGAAAACACACAGGGCTGAATTCAATCACAATTTCTATTGTTTACTAATATAATAAAACTTTAAAGCTTATGAAGAGATATTATTCATAAAAATCTATTTCATGGTCAGATGGAACCAATTACGTAAACTGAAAGTAATGATTTTCATCTAAATTATATTTAAGACCTTCAGCTCTAAAGAGCAATTACAAATGAACCACACTCCAAGATGTGAATAGGGTTAATGCAATGAACATGCATTTTATTCTACTAAAATAAATATTATTTATATCATATAGAGGAGTTATAATCGATATCATTTGCTTGAGATGTCAGTTATAATCTTATCTACATCTAATCAGAAATTACTGGTGCTATAACAACTTAAGCCTGGTCTTCTCTACTGTATAGAAAAAACTGATATGAACAAACAAAAAACAGCAAACTTTTAGACTGATATACAAAAAACAGAAAAACATCTTCAATTACCCATGTATAAAAGATGGCTCACAAAACCTAGTTTTGTGCAGAAACTAGAACAAGAAAAATGGACAATCAACACGGTATCTCAATATCTAGTTAACTGATAATAAATGCATTGTATACTCGTATGTATCAGTTGCTTTGAGTATGAAATAAATTTAAATGGCACAACTAATAATATGGCAATGAGAGAGTTACTACAGCACTCAAGTACTCACTTGTAAAGTCCAGATGATTCATTGTCAACTGGCTGCTTCCAAAAGACCAAAATGAGAATGGCAATAAGGTAACTGAGAAGTAAAACAGCTGTATTTGCACCTGACCTGGATATGAAGAGAATTTTTTTTAAGTATCATGTAACCAAAACCGTTTTTTCATGAATAATTAAACTCTCTTTTCTTCTTGTTTTTTATTATATTCACAAATGATCTTAAATGGAAGATGTAACTATGGAAAAAGATAAAAGAGATGTTCTTACCATAATCTGACAAGAAATCTAACAAAAGGTTTTGCAGAAATCTCTTTGTGGTAGTTAATATCATCAATGATATCCACTGCCCAGTCCATAAAACTTTGGATTTTGTTTGATGGGTTGGATCGATCTACTGCATATTTGAATTTTTCCTTCACATCTTCTCTGAGAATATCCTAATAAAAAGAACAAAACAATCAGTTTTAGGTTGACTGCATAGCAAATTGACCTGTCATGGCTGAGAGCCCAGGATCAATCTTTGCTGAGAACTATCACTTAGTTGGCAAGCATCCTATGGTATTGTTCTTGCTCTTCTTTATGAGTCCATTGGCATGGGTTATTCCAGTTTCCTTCTACAACTAAACAGACAGTATTAATAGGGCTTAAACTGAAGTCTGAATGCACTGGAAACTTTAGTGCCAACCAGTGCTTCCAACTGGCTATTATCTTGAGCCTAACCTGAATGATTGGGTTTTAAAGAGGGTATGAAAACAGCAGCAGCAGTATCACTCATATATCACATCAGGTTTTACCTTGGTGCATTTGAACCACAGTTTAGAAGTGCTAGTTAGTATTTGTATTCAACTAGCTTTGTATTTATTTAAATATAGTCATAATGAAAAACATGTCAAAGAGTTGGAGTGATATACAGATCTGTCATTACAAATGGTTTTTATAGTAATAAGAATGGTACAATGAGTCACTGCTCCTGTGGCTCAACTTGTGCTGAATAATGCAGATTTTAAAGGTAGTGGGGTATCTAGATGGTATACAGAGAATTGGTTTCTACTAAGTAGCAGGAATCCACTATAGTTTATACAATTTCTTCCATTTATAAAAATGGCTATCAATTTGATTTTTAAATCAGAAAACCAGATTATTCTGACAATGTCAACAAAAGCCACTGGTAGTTTATTTCAATCTTGTACCATTTTAAGAACAAACTTTCTTTTTTTCTGATATCAAGTCGTGCTGATACTTCAACCAGTTTATAGTTAAGATGTGTCTGTCTTAGTTATCTTTCAAAAACATTATGAGAGCTCTTCTCAAACATCTAACAACCAAATTGTATAAATTTCATATTTTTAATCAGTAACATATCTTATATACTTAAAACCCAGAAACATTCTTATGAATTTATGCTAAACTCTTAATACTTCAAAATCTTTTCCTAGGCGTGGACAATATGTCTGCCCAGCATGTTTAAAGTGTGAACAAACTTCATGCTTCTGTCATAGAACTAAAATTACCCAGTTATTTCTAGCACCCTGCTAACTTTGTTAATAGCCCATAACTAAACTGTTTTATTGCTTGTATTTTTTGTTGTTAATTTTATTTCCAGCTAATGATTATGAATGATTTCTTCTTGGTGAATTGCATCCTGGCTCTCACAGTCTAATGGCATCTCTCAACAATGAGCTAAAAGGAGAAAGTGTAAGATGTGTCAGCCTTGGTGGCCAAGCGAGTTACTTAGGTAAGGCTGGGGCTCTTCAGCAATGGAAAAGGTGCAAGGGTTATCTGTGGAACCTTGATCACATGTACTAGAAAACCCTACTAGTGGGAGAAAACTGGAGTGGCTGGAATAGCTAGTGAGAAAGAGTGAGAAGAAACCATGCCAGGCAGGCATGCCAAACCAGATGGTCCTGACTTGAATTCAAACTCAAGCCACCAACTTTAGCAGTCCAGAAGTCTAACCTCAAAGATGCCTCAAAATCATATGATTCTGAAACTACTTTTATTATAAAATCTATTAAAAATTATAAATCAGCAGCAAAGTTCTATGATAGACTTCCAATCTTCAAATTTACATGTCTTTGAGTTGTAACTCTAAAGTTCTGCAAGCCACTGATGCATATAGGTTCATTTAATTTCTTTTTTTTTTATCTGTCAATAAGAAGAATGTTTTAAACAAAATATCTCTGCAAAAATCTAACTTAAAAGAGATTTTCTAATTTTTAATTATAAGAAAATAAAAACTGCATTATTACACTATATACGGAATATAGTTTTACAGCCAAGTCTGATCAAAGAGTGAACTACTACTGAAACAACTGCAATTCGGTTTATGTTGCATTTTTATTAAATATTCCATACATCACAATCTCATTATCCACGGTAAGTTCAGTGTAAAAGAAGAATTTTACCTTATCTTTCACAGTGAAGTAAATTCTGTGCAGTGTATCATCCTTCAGCAGCTCCACAGAGTACGTATTATCCATAAAATAGTCCCAAGCCTCTTTATTTTCTTTAGTTTTGCAGAAGTCTGCAATTAACATTATAAATGTTGCTTAGTTCCTAATTTATCCTTTAACTAACAAATACAGATAAATTGTCTCTTTTTTATCCAAGACAAACTAAAATGATATTTACAGAAAACAAAACTTCATATTTCTATGATTTGATTTAAAAAGATACAATAAAATAAACAATTTTGCTAATACATAAGTAAATAAACTTACTCTTCAGTCTTATTATAAGAGTAAATTGCTTTAATTTATTAAATTAATATAAACATATATAAAATATTTACTATTAATTGATATATTAAATACTATATTAATATACTAGGGATGTTAAATGAAACAGGCTGCAAACAGTTAACACCATTCTATTTCAGCCTGGTTTCTATCAATATAGGCTCATACATTAATTTATATATACACGCGATCTGTCATGACTAGTTGATTGTTGCTTTTAAACATAGGTTCCAGCATCAGGATTTTACAAACTGATTTGTAACTGCAAGTAATAATCTACATAAATAAAAATTGCTGTATCGGCTCATATCAAAATGTCTAAATGCCAACTGATCAGAATACTGTTATTTATAGTCTCTTCATTATTTTCTCTTTCATGACCGGGTTGCAACCAAGAAAATACCAGTCTCCCCTATTCTGCCTGCACTGCCACAAGAATTGCAGTTGAATGCCCTGCACCCACTGCAATCTATTTATTTTATGAACAATAAATAAATACATTGTTGATTCACCTATACCTATAATTACTCTAAAAAGAAACCAGAAAACACCTAGCTTACCCTCTTTAGACAGATTCAGAAGATCCATCTTGCGTAAGAGGAGGTGAAAGTACGCAAAGCCAGTAAACTGTTTTATGTTGTACTCTAGCAACAGTTTAGAGTCTGCATTCTCCTTTAATAAATCAACAAAAAATAAGTTGTCCACCAAGTAAATAAAAGCCACTATAATTCTGGCTCATCAGTTTTTACTAGCTGAAAGTAATGTAATTTTTGCAATTAGCAGTAACAAAATATTAACCAAAAAGACGGCATTAATTACGGTTCTCACATAAATTCACATTTATCAAAATTTAGTTCAATAAAAATCCCAATTTAAAAAAAGACAACTTATTAATATTCAGTGTTACACTGTTAGTAAGAGGAAGAGAAAGTTTTATGATTTATTATACCTCATTCCAATCTTGGTATAAACAAGGGTACATCTTGCATTTCTAAAACTATTCAAAATATCAGCTTCAAACATTCCACTAGACAAAACAACCTAAGAATCCATTCATCCATTTAATAGCCCAGTGAACTACTATTTAGGCGAGAAATATCAAAACATAAGCAAGATAGTGGGGGTAGTGACACTAGGAATGTTCAGGTGGAATCTGGCTGGATTAGGAAAAGGAGTAAAAACTTGAATCACTCAACTAAAATAAAGTTCATGTTGGCCTTGGTTTCAGTTACAAAATAAAATGATAAAAGTCGCAGATAAGTTTCCAGTTGATGCATAGTGAAAACTAATTTGCATAGAAAGTAACAACATCCTGTGATGTAGAAAACACATTACAATGATGCTATATCAGCCATGTTTCACTTGAATGTCCCCAGTAGCTTATAAAATATGCTCCATCTGCCCGCTTTTTTGTGTAGTCATTGGGAGAAGTATGATAGAAGTATTAGAATTTGTCGTGGTGAAGAAAAATATAGATTTTAAATAGTTTCTTTGATGTTAGTGGCACAAAAACAAAATGATTACAAGTTAAAATATACTGTCAACCAGATTTGTGCAAATATTCTTCTAATCATGTACTATCTATCTGGAATACTTTTCCAAATAAAGTACTTGATTCAAATAGAAAATAATTTTTAACCCCCTGTATACCATGTCAGTCTTTACCTTACTTATACCACCAGCAGCTTAGAAGCATTAGTTAGTGTTTGTGTTGTATATTTAGTCAACACACTTGTAATGTAAAACCGCAGAATTAAAGTAGCATACAGATTGTCGTTATAAAGAGTTGTTTATATTAATAAGGAAGATGGTGTCTCACAGCCCCTAGGACTCAACCTGTGATGTGTAAAGCATTTTGAAGAATAGTGGGGCACAAATGCAGCCAAGGTGGTATGCAGAGGGTTAAAATACATTTGATCAATACCAGGTGCAGACTGAGAGTATTATAGGCCCTCGGGCATAACTGTTCACTGGGCCCCTTAGTGCTGATGTCAGAGGCTACAAAGCACCAGATAAGGGAGGGCGGTTTGGGGGTGTAAATTTCAAAAACTGCATCTGGAGTATATTGGAGTATTCATTTAATAGAATTTATATGGGAATCTCTTGCAGCTGTGGGCCCCTTGTAGCTATGGGCCCTCCTCGGGCAGTGTCCGATTGACCTATGGCTCAGTCCGCCCCTGATCAATACTTTTCAGAAAATAGGGACTATACATAAGTTTCAGAAACTATTTAAAAAAAACAGACTACCATTCATAAATTCATAAATATGTAAATAAAACTCTTGAAATGTCTTCCTTTTTTATTTAACAAAGAGAATGAGAAAGAAATATAGACATGGAAAACAAATACAATACCTTAATGAACTGATAGGTTTCCATCATCATGCCAACAAAGTTTTCACTGTCTAAATATTCAAATATATTCTGTATGGCAAAAAGAAACAGTCAGTAACTAACAAGTCAAACTGGGCACATTACTCTATGCCATTTAAAAAGGTAAATTAAAAAAATCTGTATCCATCACCAGAAATCGTTTCGTTCGTGGTGCTACAAAAATTGAGCAGATCAGAAAAATGGTTACAACAAATAATTTTTACAGGTAAAAAAAAATTTTAAAGGCACACATTCATGAAATCTGTAGCATTAAAACCTCATTCTGGATTCAAAAGTCCCTTGCAAGAGACTTTTATTTACTTTAGTGTTCTATTTTTGTATTAGGTTTTTAAAAAAGCAAGTAAATAAATGGTTCAAAACATAAATAAATTAACAGGACACTGGAAATTGTTTGTTAAGGCAAAGGCTGGTAGGTACTTATTTGATCTCTGCAAATGAACTTACTTTAGCCAAGTTTAAAATACTCCCTGACTCACTGACGCTATCTTTTGGTTGGTTTTCCGCTGTCAAGGTGTGAATGAGAATGGCTATTGATTTCTTCAACTCATAAATCTGGGGTTTTTTTCAAAATAAAAAAAACATGAAATAGTAGATAAACAATTAAACTAACCATTTCTCAAAACAAAAAAGATATTAATTACAAACAATTTGCTGAGAGGATGATTTTACAATGCGTGTTTTATCACGTGCATTTCACTGAACTATGTTAGCAAGCAGCATTCTGAAGATGTAGAGAGATGGTAAGTTAGGAAACTGATACTTGGATTTGTTTATTCTTAAATTTTTTTTAACATAATAAAGGCTGTCAAACAAAATGAGCAAGAATTACTTAGAAGGGAGGAAATTGACAACTTAATTTTTAGTTTGAAATTCTCCTTCATAGTTCTATTATTTATACAGGAGCAAACCATTTCCAAATCTTCAATATATTGATATAATCTGTCATACCTGTTCAGTTGTTGCTTTGGTTATATGAATATATTACGTTAAGGAAAAACATGCAAAACAATTTAGTGGCCTTTGATCAATCTTGGAGCCATCACAGGTATTATAAGGCACGTGTGGCATCCTTCATTTTAAATACAGGTTTGCACATCTATATTATTAAATGCATGGATTTAACTTTTCAGCATAAATTATACTGTATGTCTTCAACAGTCTAAAGGAAATCATTACCTCATCTTCTGAACAACCTGGAAACTTTTTCATCCTTAGTATATAGTTGATATAATCACATATTTTATTCTCAAACACAACTGCTTGATTTTGGAGATTTCCCTGGAAAAATAAAATTACATAGGACCTAGGAATGTACTCCCGTTTACAAAGAGGTTTTTTGTGGCTTCAGTTACATACATTGTAGGATGTTTTACAATTTGCATAGATCATTACTGTATGTGAGGTTGTTTTAGCATTATGATTGATGCAGGTTAATCGTATCAATGGTCACCTTCTGTAATTGAAGATGGTCATTCTCAGATCAAATGCACACACTTGGGTGCATGAATTTGTTTGTGGTGTAGGTGGTTTTGCCCCCCCCCCAATATAGCAAGTTTACTCTTAGATAGAAAGCACTGGAACTCAGTGTCAATGAATATCCAGTGTTTTAGTGTTGGAACCTTTACTAATTTATGGTCCTTTATCTACAAATCCTTGTTACAAAGAGAGTTAATTACTATAATTTGAGATGTTAGTCTAAAGAAAAATTCATTTTCAAAAAAAAACCTTCAAGTTTGTAAATAAATGTCTTTATACCCATAATAACATAGTACAGATTATCTTTATGCTTACAATTTAATAGATCTTTTCTCTGTAATATATAAGCATCTTATTCCTGGAACAATATCCTTGTCATAGAATTACACAAAGTGGATACAGAACATTTCCTTGCTGTTTCAGGTAGCAAATAAGGATAAGCCAAATTCTCCATGATCAGCCAGGCGACAGCAGAATTTTTATGCTTGCTCACCCACTTTATCTATTCATCATTTGTTCTGCAAATGGCAAGTCCTTTCGTATTTAAAAAGTAATGACAAGCAGCTGTTTGGATGCCTGATCCATTTATGAGTTGAAAGATTTGCAGGCTTTTGCATCAGAGGTCCAAAGTTAATGCAATACCATGACAGATATATTACCTGTATTTTGTTGCATCCAGCAGACTCTTTAATGAGATACTGACAGTAACAGAAGCATCATTTAGGTATGGTCACTTTCTAAGAATTAAAAGAATCCAGGCTCTGTATAGAAAGTTGGCATTCTAAAAGTTATTAGTCCTGCATCTCTCTGGCTTGACCAGAACACTTAATACAAGATCTATGAATAACTAACTGTTGAGGAATGGTTTTCATACTTTACTTCATTTGTTATTGTTTGCTCCAAGCAACTATAGCTTCCTGACTTGCTTGTAATTGAATGATCCATTTGTTCCCAGTGGTTCATGAAAAATCCACCAGAAAATGTATGAGAGGTGTAGACTCAGCTGCTTTGGAACAACGTTTTTCTTTTCCAGATGTTTCAACTGGTAAAGATTGAGTATTTTTGGTGCCTTGGAACCCCTAACCCACCTGCTAACATACCAAGTCCTAACCTACACTACACAACAAATGCATGCACCAGAATTTCATGTAATTCATGAATAGCCATCTTTGATTACAAGAGACAACCATTATAATTTAATAGTTGCAAATTGTTTCATTTTTTAATTATTAAAATATTATATAGCAGATAAATACAGGTACTACCTCTTTAAATTTTAATATAAATCTTTCATATCTTTTAAAATGCAACACATTTGGTTTAAAAATTTTATTCTATACAGAAATGCATAATCTTTTATCTGTGTAAAATAAACAAGCTATTTTCTGTGTTGTCTTTGTAATTCTCTAAAAGTTTCTTATACTTACTGATGAGAATTCTGAGAGTACATCAAAGAGTTGTAAGAGTAGTGCCATTGTACTATTATCCACACTAGAATACAAAACACTGAGGAATTGTGTTGTTTGTTCAACTATATTGATTGAGTTGATGTTGTCCAGCTGTTTACGAAGATAATCCTGTGCAATATTTAAAAAAGAAACATTATCAAGTAAAAACAAAAAGTTCTTGGTGATGCATTACTTAAAAAAATAGTGGATTCAGCCATTCCCCTATCCCGCTGTTAGAAAAACTAATTTAAAAACTTATGTTTCACAAATTCTTCCTTGTTTTCATAATCAGGATATAGTCCTTAAAAGGACAATGACGTTAACTTATATATAGAACAAATGACTAGAACCAGCCTTGAACCTACAACCTATTTGTTGTTAACTCTTTTTTTTATGTTTTATTTCATATTAACACTCCGGCCACTGTGCCACCATAATATGACCTAAAGAAGTAGTCAAAAAGACTTGGAGGCCAATAAGTGGTAGGTTCAGTATGAACTCCAGCCACTTGTACTATCCAAAAATAGTAAAGTCTACTGAAAATTAACATCATTGCATACAACACAGTCCTCAGGGTTAAACTCTCTTGATGGCAACAAGAAAAGATCATTAAAACAGATTTTTCAGTTAGTTGTACTAAGAAGATGGTGAGAAATACCTGAAATTAGTCATCTAGTTACAGAAAAAATTAATACTTAAAAAAAAGGATAAACATAAAAATGCATAATTTTGTGTGCACGAAAATGAGAGTAGATACACACTATTTATTTTTAAACAAAAAAGAAAGCAATAAAACAACAAAACACACTCAAAATATACACATATATATAGTTGCATGCACAAACATGCCAAAGAACCAGAGCATCCATGGTTACCAGATGACAACTGAGTATAAAGGTATAATTTTCAAAATTTCCATATACACTTAAAGCAGACACACAAAGATCTGGAGGAAAAGCTTACAAACAAAAGCAAGGAAGATGAATGTTGTTGAGAGCAGAGTGATCGCTTGAACTGATAGACATCCAAAGATCCCATAATTTTAAAAACGCAATCTGATCGTGCTGTGTTGAGAATTTTAAAATGAGATCATTTGAAACTGTGTCCTGTGAATTTTACAATTTAATAAAACGAAGAACCCCAAGAACCAGAAAAATGCTCAGCAATTCTTGCTTTTGTGCACCAGATTGTTTTTCCACTGTATGCAACAGCACATTGCCAATAAGTAACTAGATAACCATATAGATTCTGTATGGTATGGAAATGTAATCCTTGAATTTAAGAATTTCATTCTATAAGCAATTAAATGTGAAACTTATAAATTAATCTGAGGATAAGTTCTTTTGGTAACACTTTGTAGCTGCCTTTTAAGAAAAGCTTGCTTAAACAGTGCAAGAATACAACAATTTTTTTCTTAGACATATTGAAAACTGAATCTTTAGTAGTATAATTATTATTCAATAAATCTTCCATATAATTCTGAAAAAAATGTATGAAAGAAAACCATTCTGCAGAAATAAGTTTTCAAGGAAAGCAACCACATTATAAAACAGAGTAGAACAAATTTTATAAGCTCTGTGTATGGAGATGTAAATAAAATGAAGCTTAAATTTAAATTTAAAGAGAATCAAAATATTCTACTATGATCAAATTGATGGATATATGTTCATGGTAAATAGATAATTTTGGCTTTCTAGTAATTTGAAAGAGGTCACAGCAGCATCTGAAAATGATAATGCATCATCTTTTAGATTCATTATAAACTCAATAATGGAAAACTGACTATTCAAAAAATTCAGGAAAGAAGTAACTTCATCAGCATCCTAAAACAAAGCAAGCATATTGCCAACATAGTAACAGAAGATTATAATTAAACTTCTTAAAGCCATAAATATACTTTCATATTATAATTGTTAAAATCCTGAAAAAACAGGTGGACTTACATTATAGAATACTTCTAATTCCTGATGTGAAAAGAAGTACAGGCTTATAGTCTAGTTAGAATATGAGCTTACAATTAATATCATTATACAGACCAAACCAGACCAGAAAAAAAGGGAGGAATAATTATTGCAAACAATTTAACAAAAGTTCATAACTTATTTTTTGGACTTTTTGTGTTTGTGGGTTTTTTTTTCCCCAAGTTAATGAAGCCAACTGTTACCTTATTAATTTTTGTGTCCCAGCTTACTCACCTGAAGATCTCTGTTGATATTATCACACATGTATCCCAACATCTTCAGTGTCAACTCAATGTGTCCTTCATCTTCAAATTTAAGGATGTCAGCTACATCAGCATCACTTTCATCATTTTCAATGTTCTTTCCCTGTGCATAAAGAGAAATTTATTTATTTATATGGATTGTACACAAACAATTTATATTTTTAAGAGAAAAATTGTGAGAGCAATTGCTACTGACCTTGCTGTCGCATGGAGAGATTTTGTTGTTCACTGCATTCTTCTTTGACTTGGCACCTTTTGGTTTCTTGGAGTTATCGCTTACATTTGCTTGGGATACTAGTGAGAGGTGAGACTGAGTCTGAAAGAAAGCAGAAATGATGGATAACCTGTTGTTCTTGGTGCTATGTAAACTTGATATCTTGATTAATTGCCTCATTAAGTAATCGCATAAAAAATTATGCAATGTCACTAGAAAACTGAATTGTTATAGTATTTTTAATTTATAGTTTCATTTCTTTAAAAGACTCATCTCCTTCACTTTTCTTCCCTGTTTTGTATCAAATTCACAACAACTATTTTTTTTTTTCCTTTTTAAGGCAGAGTAAAGGAGCAGGGTAGGTAAGATTTACCCAACTGCTTCCCCCTGAACAGAGTTTTCTCTCTGTATGTCCCTAAGAACTATAAAAGAAAAGCCCCGTTTTAATCAGCAAGGAGAAAAGGCTGGCTTTAGTGACCTCAGTCACCTCACCAAATGTTGCTTACAATTAATGTCCGGCTGCTACTCGAATAATAAGTTCTGAAAGTCGTGATGCCTTCTCCAAAGAGAACCCAGCCATGCTCCCTCTGTTTTGGCTCTGTTAATTCAGGCACCGGATGCATCCCCGTACAGCTTGTTTGTCAAACACAGATGGCAGACCCTTCACCTCCTGTAGGATAATCGTGGTGTCGTAGGCATTCTGGACAATTTTAGCCACCGTTATCTCTATCCCTTTGATTTTCTCCTCAAGGCCGGCGTCTCCGCTATGATTACATTACAGTAGGGCACTGAGAAGGCAGCCCTGCCGTAATCCGCGAGAGGTTTGAGGTAAACCGACGCGAAGCCGTTCTGACTAGTTCTTGTCTGGATATCGATGCGACATGACTCTATCCAACCAATAAAGTCTCCCCCGAACCCAGACTGTTTTTAGTGTCCTGAACAGAAAGCCCCAGTCTTCCCTATTGGATGGCTAGTGTGACAGCTGGGGAGCTTCCGTGTCTACTCTATGAAGGTTTCTCTGATCAGCTGTAGAGAGTCCATGATGGGCCGACCCCTGGTCCTTGCCTATAACTGTATGCGTAACTTTGGCCAGTTCCAGGAAATCACATGATGTCCTGCAGGTTCAGTGCTAGGTTAGAGCTACCACATGTTCTGTCTATTCGTGGCCGCAGTATAATGAATGTATGACCTGGTATCAACGCCTCTACCAGACCCGGTTACAAGCACAAGGCTTGCAACTTTGGAAATTTGGTCTACATCTGTCTGACTATTGAGATGTAGCTCCTGCAGGCAGGAAATATCTGTATTAGTTTTAACTGGGTTACCTAAAATGGTGTCAGAATGCATTTTAAATTTGGTCCAGATCGCCTTGGCCATTATCACAAAATCAGAAAACTTCTTGTCCAGAGCATTAAACTAAGTTGCTAACCGAAAAGACAACTGAATGGACAGACCCACCTAAATGCCTACTTCTGTGTCTTTTCATAGACTCTCCAGTTGCGGACACCTCATCAACACCAGGCGACTTAGCTGCCATTGTTGTTTCGTGGACCAGGTATGGAGGAGCCTTCCTTTGTCACAGCACTGCCACAGGGGGGGTACTTTTAACCGCTCCTTCGGCTCCTCTCCGATATTAGAGGCTGACAGGACATGGGAACTCGACTTTTTTCCTTTGCCTTCTCTTTCTTTTTCCTAGGATGTGGCAGTCTCTGCTTCCGCCAAACACTGAGGATGATGTTTCTCCTAGTTCGCTTTCCATACAGGCACCACTTTGGAAACCTTTGTCCTGATCATCGTGTCGGCAGCTTTGGTGCCAATGTGACCACATTTCAGCCAGTGCTGCACCCAGACTTGAGCATCACTTTTGCAGCTTCAGATGCACCCTAACTCCTACATAAAGGAACCTGGGAGGATGAAGTCCGAAAAGGAGACAGGATTTCTAACCCACATCCCTGGTCTTACAAGCTGGGAAAATGGGTGTTTGGCCTACAAGACGGTTATCTTGTACATACGGCCGTTCACTATACCCGAAATCTTCTTTGGAATGATCTTCCAAATTAAGATCTTCCCACTTATTTTCCCTGATAGAAATGGAAGGTCTGGTAGAGTATCAAACTTGAACCCCCACCTCAGCTTCCCATATTCTGCCAGCAGCATAGCCAGAACATAATCAGGGGCCAACAAGATGGGATTGCATCCTCTGAGGTTGAAACCCTAGCCATTTACCACCAGTGGCAACTTGGACGGTGCTTCAACATCAAGATCCATCTTACAGACAATCTCTATGGCTCCACCGGGTTTAGACAATACAGAACGTACTCTTCGTGTGGCACTAGCTGCTACCAACAACAGCCCTGTGGCAACTGGTTGATGCTACGAGTCTGCCTGTAAAAGCGACCCCTTTTCCTCTTGTCCGCCATTGCTGGGGTTGGCCCTTCACCATGACATTGTTTTGGAGGGTGACTCTGGCCTGATCCTGCCGCCATCACATCGCTATCAGAGGAAGGCATGGACCTCCTTTTTTAACCTCACAGGAAAGTCACAAAGTTGGCATCTCTCTCCCCGCCTTTGGAGTTGGATGGGCTCAGGTCTGAGGCCTCTACAGTTGTGGTGACAACACCTGTGTACAATTTCCCCATCGCCTTCTCTTTCAGTTCACGCCCAGAGCGAGTGGGAAGTATTTTGTCCCACAACCCCCTGTAGGACAAAGCCCCACAACCTCAGATGGGTGCACCGGCCAGTTATACTCCCATCTGAGCCAGAGCCCGCCGCAACTAGTAAAGCCATCCTGATCCAAATGTTCCAGCTACTGGTCGGATTCTACCTCCCACACCCGGGCAAAAATAGTGCAATCCCATCCCGATTGATATTAACCAGCCCATCCACTCTTCCCCTGATGGTAAAACTGGAACTAAACAAATTCACATTTGCTTCATCTCCACTGGTTGATATTAAAATTCACTATCCTTTGTATTTAATGTCATGCAACTGCCAAGTAAAAAGTCTTTTGGTTATTAATGTCAGTCGCTAAAAATGAACTCTAAATTACTGCAGACCAATTTTCTGGCATCCTTAGGGCTACCAGCAACAATGAGACCCCTAAATGCATGGCGCCACAAACCCACTCCCCGTGTCTCCTCTCACTTACCAGCATACTTTTCTTCAGCACCTGATGCTGAGCAAGCACATCAGCAATTTTCAGCTTGTACTGAGCATGCAGAAATCGCCTAGTGAAAGCAAACAATTGTTCATTTAATTAAAGATTATTTTAAAATCTTTAGAATAAAATTATAAAACGCAGAAACAATAGCATCAATAAAAAGTTAACAACTTAATATGTAATGAATAAAACTGCTTTAAAAGTTTTTTTTTTTTTTTAACTACAACTGAATTTTTAGTGTAGAATTGTGGAGATGAAACCTAGAGTTTTAGCTTCAGAAGCTGTAGCAATCAGCAAGGATAATGATAAATACCCAGTGACTGCAATTGCTATCACTGCTTTGATTATTCTGTAGGTTAGTGTAGATCCAGCTATAAAATAACATTACACCAGACTCAAAAAAATCTACTACAAGCTCACAACACAAAAAAAAACCAAAACAATTATAAATTAATACACACAAATAAAAATAGTGCCAAAGCTGCAGAACTAACCTTTCTCTGGTGGCTGCAGCTGACTTCTGTATGTTTTCCTTTATAGTGAAGAAAAATTCCTCATCTCTGGTTCCATTGAAAAATTTCAACATGCTGTCCTAACAGATAAGAATGATTTAAGATGTTTTTATATGTCATGTCCATTTGTTTTGTGTTTTGTTGTTTTACATTTAATACTTTTACATTATTTCATTAGCTTCAGAGTTCGATTAACTCTCAGGATGTGTTCTAAGAAATTGTAGCACTAATTGAGGTCATTATATCATTATCTTGACAATGTTACCTCTTTCCAATGTAGTGATAAAAACAGGGTATTATAGTGATAAACATACTATATTACTAAAGAATAACAATAAACATAATGCAAAGTAGTAAAAAAATTTTAATTTAACATAATGAAATAACTGTAGTAGTACTTTACTATCCTGTCAATAGTATCACAAATAGAAAGGGTGGGAGAGTCGTCTACAACTAAAACGATAGACCAGGCTTTAGCTCATCCCGTGGGAAGATGGCACCTGAGACTCAACTTGCTGGGAGGAAGATGGCTTGGACTCGTTCTTGTTGAAGAATATGCTTAGAGTTAACTGTTTTGTCCTCTTCTTTCTCTCACAAAGAATTTCTCTGCAGTATGAGATACCACTGAGGACAATTCTTTTCACGGAGGAGTTGTGTTTGTGGTCTGGATCATTTTTGGAAAGAGTTCTAGTGATGGCTTCTGATATGGTTGCTGAGCTCAACTTTCTTTCAATTGCAGTCTCTTCATTTTTAATTT
Source organism: Nautilus pompilius (assembly GCA_018389105.1). Taxonomy (NCBI): domain Eukaryota; kingdom Metazoa; phylum Mollusca; class Cephalopoda; order Nautilida; family Nautilidae; genus Nautilus; species Nautilus pompilius. The sequence goes on along the minus strand of JACATO010000605.1, from coordinate 815,379 downwards.
CCTCCACATTCCCTTGAACATGCTGTTTTTCTAATTCTTCAATGGTTAGGCTTTCTCTAAATGACTCAAGTACCTCTGTCACATCATCAACATCATGCATATCTGCTTGGCCAGCTGGACAATATCAATGTTGACTGCATGCCCCTCCCTCTCAAATCCCACGGAATTCTTATATACCTCAGGCCACAACTTTCGCCAAATACCGCCCACACAAATGTTAGTAACTTCATTCCTTGATGTACTTATATTATCCATAGCTTTCGTAATACTGTACAATTTCCACCACCCCCTTATCAAAAGTTTAGCATCGCCATCTGTTCCATCAACCAATTTTTTGAAGGTATGACAAAGGTAATAAACCTTTAAATTAGATATGACACCCTGATCCATGGGCTATAGTATTGATGTCATGTTTGGCAGAAAGTATACTTACTACTTTGACAGGAATACAGGTATAGAGGCTGACAAGATTTTCAGGATGACCTGGGGCATTATTAAGCACCATAAGTGTTCTAGGCTCAGTTATTTTCCTTGCAATAACACTTCACAGCTTAACAAAAATATGAAACAAGCCACTGCTGGAAGATATCATTTGTAACCCGAGCCATCTTATTTAACTCCAATATGACAGGTAAATGTTCTTTAGAAAACCATTCAAGTCTCATGGTGTTTTGGAGTAGTATATGGCCATGGGCTAGAGATTAAAATCTCCTGAAGCAAGTAGGAGAGTTAGCCTATCTTTGGAAGCCTTGAATCTCCAGATGCACGCATTTCATCTCTGGAGATACAATTGCGAGATGGGAGATGCTTCCAGAAAAGCCCAGTTTTTTTGACATCAAAAACAGGTTGGGGAAGGATAACTGCCTTGGTTGATAATTTCTTTGAGGATGTTGAAGAATTCCCAGGCTGCTTGTTCATCAACACCTGCTGCTTCACCACTGTTGCATACGTTATGCCAGTTACTGTGACACTTGGAAAATTTTAACCATCCATGGCTTGCCACCAACTTTTCTGCCTTTGATTTCTTATCTTCTGCTTGTAAGAGGATAAAAATGCTCTTAGCCTTTTCCATAATCAACATCTGGCTTAATGGTGTCTCTCCATCCTCTCCAACAGAGGGATTTGGATAGGTGTTATCTTAGTAGAAGATACGGGTGTTGTGGTCTGACTTGAAGCTTTGATCTTATCGGCATTTTTTTTAAAGATTTTTCAAACAGTTGACGACGATAAGTTTAAAGACCAGCCAATATCCATTTGATGCTCACCTGCTTTTAATTATCTCAGCACTTTCATTTTCACCTCTAAAGTGTTGCTATCATGTAAAAATTTTACCTCATTTCCACCACCATCACTTGCAGATCTTTTACCACACATCATGGGCAATAATCACATGAATTATAATAAAAATACACTGAAAATAAGTGAAGATCGGAAAGATACAACGTGTCCCACGAAGAATATGACTGCCAATCCAAGATGTCTATTGCCCTTGATGTGCACAGAAAACAAAGTACTATGAATGAATTTCTGACTGCCAAGAGACTACAGCCTGGAGATATTCACCAACAGCTGGAAACTGTTTATGGAATCTGTATCGTTGATGTGAGCAGAGTGAGACAGTGGGAAAACCACATCAAGAATAAAGAAACTAACCTCAAAGACATGCCATGAAGCAATTGTCCTACTATGACAGTGACAACTGCAAACATACATGCACTAAGTGGATAAGCTTATTCACAATCACCACACAGGATTTGTGCAAATCTTTGGATTTCAGAAAATCTGCAATTATAAGATTAGCTAAAACCTCAGCTTTTGTTGGGTGTTTTTTTAATGTTATTTTTTTTGTTTGTTTTTTTTTTTACATTGCATCATCCTTTCAACTTCATCCCGCTCTAGGCAGTAGATAAAAAAGGCTAAAAGTAAAAAGAAAAAAAAAAATGTACCTGGATGTTTTTATTTCCACCAAAGAGAAGAGCAACCAGAAGTGCCATCAGCTCTTGAACAATGATGTTTTGAGGAGACGACAGATGAAATATGCAGCTTAGAATGATATTATGCGAATTCATGGCATTCTGCACCTGTTCAATCACTTTAAGTTGTCTGACATTTTAAAATAAAAAAGCAAAAATTTAATTAATGTACATGATTATATTAGATACATTTACAAAGTATTTTCTTTCAAAAATAATTTTAAAAATTTCTTTTGCCACATCCTCACTTAACAAAATCACTTTATTTCTCTCAATTTTTTGGCTCTTGTGTAAAGTGAAAGACAACGTGTGCTTGTTTGTAAATGTAAATAATTAAAGTCTTCACTCACTTCCAGCAACCTTTAGTGTTATTCTGCCAATCTGCTGGCAACTTCACAATTTCATTATGAATGATTCCCCTCAAAAGCTGCATGTGCTTCACATCTAGCATGACCTGAACTTGTCTGTCTTTCTCATTGCTATGCCTAACCTTTTGTGATATGCTGTAAAAATTTTAAAATTAATAGTAATCTTTAACAAAAAGCTGACATTCTTATGAGTCGCACCGTTGTTATTTCTCCCCACCAAAAATTCTAAATGATATGCATAATTGCATAATTAAATTATTTGTTTTGGGGGGAAACTACTGAACCACCACATCATGTCAAATAATTCAGCAGCTACAAAATGTTGGAAATGGATAAAGTAAGCTGTTCATTGAGATTCTATTAAATAATGAACTTGCACTGCAAAAGAACTACAATACTAGCTTTCAAATGCCTAATATCACCCAAGCACCTCAAAAACTAAATCAGTTGTAACAATGATGAGTAAGCACGCTATACTAACTCACAGCAATGAAAATAGCCAGCATGTGGGTACGTACCGAAATGAGGCTGCTTACATGGAAAATGTACTGAAGTATTACTATTATGATTTTAATTTAAACATTTTGTTTCAATATATACATATGCAATATCAGAAGCAAATAAATGATAACTATGAAACAAATATTTATGCATGTAGTCACAATTTACTCATTCAGACTGAAAAACCATTAACATGTGCCCCCTAGTGTCAATCTGCAGCCACAGAAAAATTGCATGATATTGCCATCTTTATTTGCATTCCAGTGTTTGCATGGTAGTATTCAGTTTGTAGAACCTCCACTGAAAAGCTGAATGAAAACAGTGCAATAGCATCATTTCTGCTCATTCTCTCCCATGTCTACAACCTCTGACCAAAGCTCCTTAACTAAAATAATGTTTTAGTATTTTGTTATTCATCAGTTACTCTTAGAATTTATTATTTTCCCATGATTTTATCCTTAAACCTTAGCTTTCACAAAGTAAATTTCTAAGCAGCTTCATCCATTACATATTGTTACATCTGTCTATCAATGAGTATAACTAATGTGTTTTAATGATACAATTAGGACTGTTCCATAGTTCTATTTTATTTGATTCTGGTAATGTATACCACAGACTAAAAGAAAAATTATCTGGCCAATGTTTTTGATTTATTTTCAGAGAATTTGTGCTGATGTGAACATTTCATACTCATCATTAAAAATTCTAAGTTTGGTAATAGGATACAATCTGAGGCTGCACAAAATGTAAGTGTAACTTGATCCTGCGCTTAACTTTCCCTGAACAGTTCAGGAGGCTGTGGAGGGCCCAAACAAGTTCTTAATACTTACTACAGTTGTTTGATCAAAAGCTTGGTTTGTATGTACTTCTTTTCTAGATCCTTTTCTTTGAAGTCAACAATGCATTGGATATGCTTTTGAAATTCTTCTCCCAATGTTATTGCCTCATAACCATCTTCTGAATAAGCTACAGAAAGAAACACCTACCATGCAATACAATGAACAGTAGCAGACTTTTGCAACATCTGTTTGGTGCATCAAATAATGCAAAATATCCTTCTGGGTGAGATCTTCACACTACAGTCTTATTTTCAAATATAGCAGTTCACAATTTTATAGTACTGCAGTGTGTACAATTTAATATTTAACTGATCCTTTACTGTCATAAAGCATATGTATTTTATTTGATTATAAAATTGCATATAAAACAGATATGTTCAAATAAAACCCAGCTGGAATAGCATATCTGACCAGGTTTCCCTAAAACATTTCCAGTGTATAGCAGTAAATTAGTTTCCATTTTTCAACATGATTTGACCAAAATCTAACAATGAGAGATCTGCATTAAATTGTAACAATTTGACATTATCTCCTTTTGATAGCTAAACAACTATAAACCGAATTAATTATTTTCACATATGGATAAAACTATTTAAACCTTTGAAAATAATCAGATGTCTTTTGCATTAACTTTAGAAATTTCTTTTCTTTTCTGCAATGCTTTTTCTTTGATAAAAACAACCAAAAACAGTCAAAAATGAACAATTATGGAGATTTTCCAATTTCCATTAGATTTTTTCTTTCATTGCCTATTACTCGACACTCTGGTTTAGGCCTTTTGTTTTATTTCTGACACATTCATAACAATGCAGTAATGTTTACAAGTAAACAGTATAGTTCTTATTCAGCTCCAAGAATATTGACAAAACATGCAGGTTTTTAAATCTGAAATCTGTGGTAAGAAGGAATGCTGTATTTCTACCACTCACGTTCATTACTGTCATAGCCAATTTGTGCAGACACAGAATTAATTCCTCTGTAAGTCAGTGCCATGTTCTTGGCAAAAATGTTCAGTTTATCATTGATTTCTTCCTCGTCTTTATGGTCATTCTCATATTTCTGTTAGCAAAACAAACATACACAAGAGTACACACTTTATTCTGGCATTTGGCAGATTTGTTAGAACATATAAAGTTTTAGTAACTAACTAAAAAGATTTATGGAATAAATGCATTTAAATTTAATGACATTTTGATAAAAATTTCTCAAAACTGTGACAGCACAGACAGTGGGGGCCATCTTCTCAACACCTGCTCTTATTGTTTAGGGGAATGTAACAATTGCTTGCAACAAAGATAGAGTGGAGGCCAAAGTTAATGCACCCAGCTTGTGTTTTTAAACAAGACATTATAAGACATGCAAAATGAACACTGAGTGTAAAAACACAATTTTAACATAATAAAGCTCATTTGCCCTGATATCATAATGCCTCTGTACTAAAAATCCTTAAGGTAATAGTTTAGCACAAAGGTGTAACTGCCAACCATTAAAGCTGTGCAACATATACATATATATTATTATAAGAATATTATTTTAACAAAAAATTTTAATAAATAAGTGATAAATCAGAAACAAAATAAAAACTTAAACATTGGATTATTCGTGATATATTTATATTCAATCAAAAAATAAATCTGAATTAAGTTTGGTGATACAACAATGTTAGCCAGGGAAAATATCTAAAGTATATTATAGGTGAGACCACTGGGGTTACTTGTTACAGCAAGCAGTAAGTTGTTGCAGCAGCAGTATTAATTCTTAAATGAATGTACAGATGAGGCTATAGCCAATGGCATATGCTTTTGTCAAAAAATATGACATCACTTATACTCTCACCTACAATCAGAAATTACTGATGCTGTAACAAATATCCCAGTCTCCAAAACACTCAGATTGCTAAATGCATTAAAAGTGTCATGGCCCTTCTTTACCTTTTTAGATTCACTTTTAAAATCCTTTGTTTGACTGTCAGTACCATATTTTTCTTCAAAGTCACGAATCACCTAAATTTTAAAAAAAAAAAAAATTCAACACAGCAGCCAGAATAAGGAAATAAATAGAAACTTTAAAAAAGGAAAACATGCATCAGAGCCAAGTAAATATTTGTTTCTAAGACACTTACTGCTGGACTCAGTTTGGAATGAGAGAGGAGGAAGGCCGTACAGTCAATCAAAATGCTCATTTGTTGTTTATCTGTGATTAAGTTGGAGACATTTTCTGCAAAAAGCTAAAAGAATAAAAAAATTCCAAGAAATATTTAAGATCAATTAATTTTCCTTTTTATTTTTTAAAGAAAAGATTTTGTCAATCACCTGCTGCAAAGTAGAATTAATTGATAAACTTTCAGAATAGATTAAAAATGTTCTTCATTAAAAAAGGAAAATTGCCTTTCACCTGACGTTAATAAATCAAAAGGAGGATTTCAGAAAGCATGTTTCCTTGCAATGCACTGCCTGAATCTATTTTTCAGGTTTACTTGTGTGGATATCATGGAAAAGTACTTGTCATCAGTAGGTAATTTCTGAAAGCCAGATATACACATCGGAGACGACTGAGGCTAATTATTATAGATAAATTGTTATAGCACTAGTAATTCTTAATTAAACGCACAGATCAACTATGACCGATATGTTTCGATCTTTGATCAAAGGGTTAAAATATGACATCAATTATGGCTCATCTATACTACATTTAATAATAAATTACTGGTGCCATAGCAACCTATTCCTATGACAACTAGCTCCAATTTCCCCTACTATAAATAGCACACTTGACTATCAGTAGCTATGTTCACCTGATACTTATAAACAACTATCTAATTTTGAATTCTAGCCCCTTTTCACCATAAATGGATGGCTCCAGAAATTTCAAAAGCTTAGATACAACTATTTTTTTGTACATATCTAGTTTTATTGAGAAGCTGATAAGAAAGTATGCGCAAGCAGTATTTTTCTACTTGTGTACTTATCTTGGATGCACAGCAAAACATTAGGTTTTTCATATTTAGAAAAAAGGTTTCTTTTATAATTACCTAATAAGATGTCATGCTAAGACAAAACTAATTTTTTTATATCATAAAGTAATAATGTTGGTTTATTTATTCCTCCAAAGTTTCTCAAATAAGAAATTTTTTACAACAGAAATATCAGTTGTTTTTAACTCATTATTATTACTTTTCTTTGTCACCTTCAGTTCAAGGCCAAGCCACTAAAACTAAAAAAAAAAAGACAATATGTCTGCCTGCTTCAATGAGTATTCTATTAAAAAACGTTTTTTATTCACAGAATCTTTTTTAAAGACTTAATACGATGAGATTTGTAGGGAAGGGGATGTTCAGTCTTTTTTTGAAAAAAGAGTTTACCTAACACACAAACACACACACTTACCAAAAGTGATGAAGCCAGATGAGTGAGAATAATTGCTTCTTTTGGATATTCTGGGTCAGGCTGGTAACAGATCTTGCAGAATATCTATTTAAAAAACAGTAATAACAAATTAAAACCAAAATTTAAATTTTTTTAAATATGTAAATTAAAATGTTAAACTATTCTCCACTGAAATTTTTTTTCAATTATTGAAACTATAAAAAAAAAACCTAAAACCTTGAAAACTGGAAAATATGTTACAAATCATTTTCTAAAAATGGTAGTATAATGTTCTGACAATAGTAACATATCATCAGTAAAAGATAACAGGTTTCTAGACATTTCCCTAGACAATACTGTGTCATTCCCAGAAACAGCATCCGCTCCAAACAATACTGAGACAAATTAACTTTTTTCCAATTGCAACTTTTAAAAAACATATACATACTGTATAATGTAAAATAGATTTTTTTACACCTATTTTCAAGGACTGGTGAGATCTGTATTGTTGCGGGTGTAATTCTTCTAAATCAAAATTATATTCTGGTTTTTAGTTGGTGTAAAAGCCACCCAGAATCTGAGCCGTCAATTGCTGTTTGAAGGCATTGCCATCATATCATATGTCAGTTTCTCTTATTCCTCTTTTGTCTTATCATTAATTCCAGTAATTACTCTTATAATGCAATTAATTTCTCTCCTTTTTACCTGTAGCAGTGGCAAAACTCCATCAAAAATATAGTACAGTTCACCATGACAAACTGAATCTTCATCAGAATATAAATCACTGGAAAAAAAAAGATTTTTTTCTTTCAAATTTTTTAATTTTTTGCTTTCTTTTCCAATCCAACCTTTCTAATAAAATGATTCCTTAATGAAGGGAGACAGATTGTTTATCCTTTAGCCATCTTAAAGGCTTATGTCCTCTTAATTTTTAAATATTAGAAAATAACGTTGTGATTAACTAAACCCAAAACAAATAAAAAAGTGGGTTTACAGAGAAGTGTGACATTTATTGAAAGCAGGAATTTCTTAAAATTAAAAGTTACAAAAAACATCTAAAAACGTTTTTATAAAATTATTTTAGAATATTTATTCTTAAATTTTAAAACAACGCACATCTACCTTCTCTTTGGTCGAGCTTTCAAGTAGTTGATGACTTTTCTTTGCTGCCTTTTGGAAAAGTTTGTCAGCTTTGACAACACTGCGTTTACGCTGTCCAGATAATCCCAGAAATCGCTACAAACAGAACAGTTATACAGCACAAAGCTTCGCAGTGCGGCAGAATATATTTTTGTAAGGAAAAAAAATTTAAGTCACCAAATAATGTGCCAACAAAAGAGGGAAAGAACAGAAACAAGCATCGAAATGGAAATAGAATTAGATTAAAGTTGTGGCAGGCTAGCATAGCATGTAAAACAAATTATTTGTATTCTAGCTTTTCATTTTGTTTTCAGAGATGTCGTACTACGTGCAGCCCCAGTAAAACTCCTAAGAAAAGCTTTATTTTTACCTGAAAAATGCTGCAAAGAAAGAAACTGAGGTCCCTGAAAGCGGATGGTTTTCTATGGGAGATACAAAAATTTAACGCAGTAGTGAACCCTGAGCATTGTCTCAAAATGCAAGCTATCTTTCATGGCAAACAAGATCTCATACCGACTGTGCTGGAGTTCATAAGAGTCGCTGTCCATTACTCCATCTGCTGTGCTCAGGTAGACGGCGAGAAGAAAGCGAACAAAGGGCTGTTTCAGGCTGTTTCTGATCTCGCTACTCTTTAGGATGTCAACCAACTCCGTAATAGTAAAAATCTTCTGGCAGACAGAGTCAATAAACCTGTTTTCTCCCTGGAAATGATTAAAAAAATAAAAACCATCCTTAATCTATTATTCTGTCTCTAAACATCCAACACCTTTTTTTTTTAACTGCTTCCTTAGATTGTTATTCAAAGCCGGAATGATGATTGCACAGTTTCTATTTGAAAGTAGAAAAGTTACAAAGTCAGTTTCAGAAGTCATGCTCACCAAAGCAAAGCAATAGACATTACATCAGATTTCAAACAAGAAAAATCATGTACCATATCTATTTAAAAGACTGCTCATCTCCTACTTATTTATCGGCAGTTTTTGAAGGCAAGTTACTTCTTCTCAAAGTTAGTTTTTAAAGCTTATCTGGATGTGTGTTACCTTTTGGGTAAATTCAGCAAAAAAAAAAAAAATTAATTAATTAAGCTCTATCTTGTTTCAGATATGCAGGAGAAAATTATTTTCACATCAATAAATTAATAAGTAATATCCTAACTGTAGATTTTCTAATCCATTGTATTATTTAAACATCATTCAGCTATAAAACTACAAACTACTTAAAAAGAAAATTCTGAAAAAATCGAATTCATACAACAAACCTCAGCACATGTTGCAAGAAGATCTACTAATGCCATGAAATATGCCAAAGTCTCAGGATTACCAGATGTCAACATTTCTTTCCTAGAAGGAAAAAATTATATATGAGAGAGAGAGAGAGATTAATTTCTTTAAGACATGCAAGGTGATTTAATTTTAAAAGTATAAGCCAAACCTAAAAAAAAAAAAAAAAGAGAATGATGCCAAAATAATTTTTAATATATAAAGATGTGATAAAAGCAGTGTATTGTATCTGGGCATTAGTTAATTCAGCTTTATACAGACATAATTGGACTGTATCTCATAGTACATACAAATGCTGATTTACTGTTAACTTCCAAAAACAGCTTGAATAATTTTTAAAATTTTTTAAAAATTAATAAAAAGTAATAATTAATAGTGGATTCTAATATATCTTTAAAATTATACTATATAAGATATTAGGTGGAGGACGGCTGTGTGCATAATGTGATATGCACACAGCATGTTTTTTTTTGCACTCTTTTTGACAAGTCCATTTGCCTGAGTTTCCTCCCATAAATAAAGAAGTTCCAGTAGGGAGTTTCTGCTTATCTGTCCTTGCCTAGTTTTGTAGGTGGGGATTTGATGACTGTGGCTGGTCAGAACTGAAATGGATTACATATGTATACTAGATTTTGGATTCTTTGTTTCAGTGGCTGCCTTAAAGGGCATCAAAGTACTTAAAAAAATGTATGATAAAAAACTGCTCAATTATAGCCGTAATGTCTAAAGTAAACAAATTAAAAGAAAGTTATATTTGTGGTAAAGTTTAAGCCAAGCCAGGAAATAAATTGTTTATATAGTTCACGACATTTCAGTTACAGTTTAGCAAAGTTGGTGCACACACACTGGCTGGCCACCTTACTAGGACCTGTACCCAATAACACCTGGCTAGAATCCACACGATGCCTGAAGGTATCTTGGGGGATGCTCCTCCATTCAGTCATTAATAACGTATGCAATGTATGGAGCGAGGTTGGCAGAGGATCGTGATGGAAAATGCATTTTTCAAGTTCATCCCACAGATGCTCAGTTGGATAGATCCAAGGATTGTGCTGGCCATGGAAGATGCCTGAAACCTTTGTCATGTTTCTAAAACCATAAATACACAATGTGTGCAGAGTGGATGGGACTCTTCTCATCATCTTGGAAGTGGTTATCCCTACCAGAGTAAAACATGAAGTATCACTGGAGGCACTTGGTCAGAAAGGATTAAGAATTAAGCTTTGGCATTGATTTCATTTTTTAAAAAGACCAGGGGGGCCAGAGTATGTCAGCAAAACATGCCGCAAACCTTAACTCCACCACCAGGAGTCTGGTCAACTGGGATAAGACCACACAAGAAGGGTTGGGTGATTTGTGTGGCTTTCTCAAAATCTGTCTCCTTCCATCTGTGCAAAAAAGGATAAAGCATGACTAGTCAGACCACATCATGTTTCCATAGTCCTTCTTAGTTCATTGTCTGTGCTTTTTACACCACATGAGGGATCTTTTCATGTTGGTAACTGTGATCAGTGGTCTCTTACTGCCAGCAATATTCTTTATATGGTACAGCTGGAGATGGATGTGGATTTCTCTGCAATGAATTTCTCTGTCTGTTGGTCTATTGTTTGATGACAGTTGGACTTACCTATCTTGTCTAACTGCCTTTCCCTTCTTTCTATCACTTCATGTTTGTACCCACAATTCCCCCTCACAACAGACGTTTTCTTTATCTTTTGCAATTGCTGATAAGCTTGAATGACTGATGTCTTGGAGCAGCCTGCCAACAAAGCTGCCTTAGCCACTCTGGCACCTGCTAGATGTGCACCCACTATTGTGCCTCTTTTGAAGGCTGCCATGTCTTTGCCTTTTCTCATATCTGTTAGACTGACAGCAAATTTGATTGTTCAAGTCATATATAGTGCTGCAGGAATCACCTGTCATTTCATGCAATCAACCTAATTTGTGTCTGCAGCTCAGGTCAGACCAAAGTATGAAAGGTTACATAGATCCTAATAAAGTGGCCAATCAGTGGCTGATACACAGCTATCTATGGGTGCGTGTACCAGTGTACACAGAGCTATTAGGGGTGTATATTAAATAAAAATAATTGTAGATTCAAGGCTTTCAAGCCTTTTTCTAATTTGGCTGCTATTACCTGTTCTCTTCTGGTTGGTCGATGACATGGGCAATTTCAGAACGAAACTGCATCAGATCTTTCATCACATATTCCTGATTGCGTTTGAGAGGTAAGTTGAGTTCTTCCACTTTGATGAGAGTATTCAGCAGGTCTAGAAACTCTGGAACCTTCTCCTTGTGCCTCACTACCTGCATCATTATTTTCTGTATCTGAGAACCTGTTACTTTCAAACAGGTTTTGAAATTGCCATCAAAAACCTTCAAAAGAGAAAAATTTCACAGTGCTGCACAAAAATGTAAATGTTTTTGCTTCACTGACTAAACGTTTCTAATAAATATAAAAAGATATAATGGAAAGTGTGTAAGGAAAAAAAAAAAGGATGAGAGAGAAGGAAAAGAAAGGGAAAAAAGATTCAGAAAGAGAGAAAAAAGTAAAACAGAAAAAGGATAAGTAAAGAGAAAAGAGGGGAAAGAGAAAGAATAAAAAATAAGGAGAGAAAATGTAAAACAGCTGTTTTCTTAAAGATCGTGAACTAAATAGTTAAAAGCTCTAATAAATTTTCTTTTACCAATATAGTAGATACATTTAGGCAGCCACAATCGTGTACTCACTGATAAAAGATCTTGTGTATCATATATAATTAATTCATCAGTGCATGCAGTAAGATATGTTTAAGAATATATCTTAGAGAACATGCAAATGACAAAAAGTATTACAAGTTTTTTGTGATGGGGAGTTGCATTACCCCCATATCCTCTGTACCCATCAAACCTTGCCACTTCAGACAATTTCTCAGTATGAAGTGCCTTCTGAAAAGTTGCCATTCCACAGACACAGATGCTCCCAAACAGCTGCAGCCAACATATTGAATGGGATTGTCAATGGTTTGTTGCCAGTGTTCCAAGTTTTTACAAACACGGGTTAGAGTCAAGAGTGGCTGTTTTCAAGAAGATCATACTGGAAATTAACTTCCTTGAATACTTCCCTTGTGTGAGGGCTGGTCCAAGAACCTTTTGATGGGTCCTCGTATATACAGTGTTCACTATAATTTAAGAATACTTAACTCTGACAGTTGATATTTTTCGATGATTAATTATAGAAAAAAAAATAAAAAAGTAAACAAAAAGGAAATCTTTTAAACTGAAAATGTCTTGTAACAATCTGGTCATAGTGTGAAACAAGGATTGTTTCAAGTACTCTTACTTTTACAGTGTTACAAGGTATTTTTATAAAGAGATTTTCAGGCATAGACACCTGTAGATGCACAATCTGACCACATGCTACCAAGGTGTTGTGCAAATAACTGAAAGCACTGCCCTGTGGCAGGATAATGTCATTGTCAGAGAAGGAGAAAATGTACATGTTTTCTCAACAGCATCTCATTCATGTCAATAATGCTCATTGGAAGGTGTGTCAAAAAGTGCCTGATTGTTGCAGTACTGTTGACCTGGATGAACTGCCCAGATTACCTCCTTTTATTATTATTTTGAAAAACAAATTCACTAGAAACTCACTTATTTCTTATCTACTGTAAAAGATCTGAGATACACTGCTCTTTCTCCATTTTTTTTAACATCAATTATACATACAGCAGGTTAGTAAACAAATAACTAAAACAACCTAAAGCTAAGCTGAAAGTTTACCTCAGTCAATGCACTTGCCATAGCTGCTTCAGTACCCTCTTTGGTCAGCAGCCAGTCCATACAATTGAACAGTCGTTCTTGTACCTCCACATTTCCTTTGGCCATAGCTTTGAGCAGGAAAAAGGTTTTCTTAAATGTGTTTCTCATGCCTACATACTGATTCTGGAAAGACAGCAAACAAAGCAGTGTCAAGCACAGTGTGGTAGATATACATAGAGTCAAAGGAGCATAAAGTTTTTAAAACTCAAAGCCCACTTCATTCTAAAGGTATATCTTTAGCCTCTGTTTAAAGAATATTTGCATTCTTTATCTCCACAGCAATGTCATAATTTCACAAAACAAAAATGTTTGCAGATCAAACTAATAAACTAAATAAAGCCTCACTTTTTTAACCTTTTTTTCATCACTGTGATTATAGATATTACTAATCATTCTAGTAAGTCTTATTTGAACGTTTTTACAGATAGCTGTATCTTTAACATAATTTGGGCTCTATTTCCTGAACTACATGCTCCAGAATGGATTTAACTAAACCAGATTTAATGTAGCATACTTCAAACTTTATTGGGTCTCAGACATACTCTCTCAGTGCTGTCTTTTTCAAGGTGTTATCTGCTTTAAATCCTTGTTTTCTTCTTCTTCCAGTGTTACTGTTGCGCAGTCTGGTTTATACAAATAGTTTTTTTCCACCTGTCAGTGGCCATGACATTTGCACCATTCAATTTGCCAACCAGTCAAATAAATAATTCAGATCTGATCGTATATTTTAACTTTAATTGAGAATTTTATGAAATTGATGTAGATGGCAGTATCAGTATTACCTATGTATTACAAAAAGAAGAAAACAAATAACCCCCAAAACTAGGCCTTGAGGTATCACCAGTTTAGTTTAGCCATTATGAAGAGAGAATACCTATGGATTAATTTTAACTGCTAAACAAGCTACTCTCCTTTGCACATACTTGCAAACATCATAGACCAGCTATGAGTTTAAGTTGGCAAAATACAAAAAGTTAATGAAGCAGCTTCACTTACACAGATTGAGAGTGAGGCTGTTTGCTGCTGAAGCCGAAGTCTAGAACATCGGCATGCAGTTTGTCAAGCCAGCACTGCACAGCTCCCTAGCTAGAGCTTCCCAGAAAGCATCTTGTTCCCAAAATCTGGTGGGTAAGTCACCAGTCAGGCATAAGTTTAGAAAGACTAGATAAGGGGTTCAGATTCCATCCAATATACCAAGCAAGACATCATCAATAAAAACCACATGCCTGCAAGAGAACACTTGAGGAGATTGTATAGGTGGCCTGGCCCTTTTAGAGTGCATGTAAGTTAGGGGCAAAAACACTTGCTCAAGGAGAGGGTTTTCTGTCTCTGAAGACCTCTTGTTGGTTTCTATCCTAACTGTAAGTCTTTTTGAGAACCATCTATCCGATGAGTCTAACCAACTACAGTTTATTTGCTAAAGTAATTTTTTAGAAAATACTCACAAACAATTTCACATCAATTTCCTGGGAAAGAATAGCAAAGCAGTCTTCTAAAATACCTGTGGAAGAAAGTTACTAAGTTTATTCGAAGTTCAAACAATTATTAAACTTTATGAAAAAATATATATTTTGCAAGAATTTGAAATAAACTCAATTTGTTAGTTATTTTTGAGAATGTTCATTGTAGCTATAGAGAATCAAATTCAGTGGCATAACATATCTAAAAGATGGGGTAAGGTTTATGCAAGAAATTCTACCCAGTATCCCACCTTTCACCTTACCAAGCCTTTTACTAAGTCAGGATTGTCTAGTACAATGTTAAATAGTAGTATAAAATTATCATCTTGCATAAAAGCATTAAATTTCAAATTGTAAGTAAATTAATTTACTTCTAAAGGCTGGATGTTCCTGAGACTGCTATACACTGCCATCTGACACACACATAGATACAAGCCAATAAGTAACCATTGCTTGTTTTCTTGTAGGTAACATTTTGTTCTTACTGTCATCCAGGCAGATATTTCTTTCTTCTAAAATATCAACTATTTTTGTTCAACGCATTTAACTGTAACAATTGCCAGCAACAATCGGTCCACATTCCCAGTTTTACTCCGACATTTGTGGCAACAAGATGAAAGAATGGAAAGTGTAATTTTTCCTAGTAGAAGTTGGTTTCCAGAAAACTACTGGAAAAATCAGTAGGAAAAGCACTGGAAATCTATTGGTTTCTCATGCAAAGCAGAATCAGAATACCTGAATGAAAGTGTAAAAAAGGGCATCAAGATTACCATAGCATAGAAATTTCTCATACATGGAGTGGGGGGATGCTAAGTTAAGCTGATGGACAGGGAGGGACTGATCACCATCACCTGCTAGCTATGCCTACTGTCCTGAGGGTCCTGTGAACAATTGGCCGAAATCCACTGAAAGATAGTATATAGCTGAGGAGTCCATCAGAAGCATCTTGAGTGCATTTGAAAGTCAGCATATTTTTTATATATACAGTAACAGTTTTAAAAACATTAAATGTTTTTTATAATGAGATCTTCCAACAAATTTCATAAATAAAAGCACAGATGTCTTGACTGTCACAAAACAATTTACATGCTCCAGAGACCTTCAGCCCTTAAGAAATACACTTTCTAATTGCTCAGTATCTTTTTTCTTTACAAATTTCAAAAATGTCATAAATGTCTACATGTCATAAAAGAAATGAAATGTCAGCTAAACCTCAAAGCCAAGGTCTATACTTTATCTTAAACTAGGTAGGTTTTTTTTATTTTCAATTTAAGGGAAGTATGATTTAGTTCTAATTAGCTACATAGACAAACGCAGTGTAGTTAAAAAATCCAAGCGCCATAACTTTAGTGTTTACTAATTTCAAAGGAAATATGTAATTCAAAAATAATTAGGAACTGTTTTAAAATAAAGCCCTGTCATAATTCTGCACATACCTAAGGTGTTTCAAAAAGATTTTATTCTACAGATGCAAGATTTTCTTATGAAAACAAAAAAGCAAATAACAACAAAATTTTGCTGTAAAATCTCAAGTATTTTCTCACCGTTATTGTACAGGATTTTCTGATTCATTAGATGAGTTTCAGTAGTGTTGTTCTTAAGGAAGCAAAATCTGTTTTAAAAAAAAAACATTGAAGGGTAAATGCTTGATATAGCATCATCTTAAACAATTTTTAAAAAAGAAAATATTCATTCCAACCTGTTCTTCATTTCTTTTTTTCAAATTTCAACCAATTAACTTAAAGTACTTTTTACTACCTTAGCCATTTGTATAAAGTATGCTCAAATAAAAAGAAAGATGCTACAAGCAAGATCTTCTGAGCTGTTTAGGAAACCAGCTGAAATAATCAACAATTCTTATAACTGCTTTTTTGTTGTGGTTGTTATTTTTGTAGACTTTTGATTTTATCTTGTTCTTTGTGACATGTGACATCATGGAATGTGAATAAGGAAATATTCCCACAATGCAATACTGCAACAGCCAACTCTCCAAAACCCTCAAGTTATAAATGCATGTTGCCCTGTCTTTCTGCTTTTTTAACTGTAAATATTAAAATATTAATACATTTATAAACTTCCAGCATCTGCGTTGTAAACTATTCTTTCAGCATTCAATTTTAGCCAATTTCTACTATGCCTGAGCAGCACATCTGCTTTCATAGCATTGCATTGTGGGAATGTTTTCTTAATTATCAGCAAATAAAAACATGCTTCAGATTCCATGCATTCCCATTCTAATGTAGATTAAAAAATCCTTGACTCGTACAATAAGGCAAGATCATTTAAAACATTACAAAAAAGAGTACATAGAAAAGTGTTGGAAATTAAGAGAAACTTTTGTTCTCAAAAACAAAGAAAAAAATGGGTGGACAAGCTATGAAAATTACAAACAAGTGCATGAAACTTTGAATGCAAATAAAATTAGGTATAGACAAAATATCCAAATGCATTATATATAAAAGTATTTTTTAAATTCTTTAAAAGTATGACTTGAATGCATTTTTGTAGATTAAAAATGCTGGTTTTAGATGAAAACAAAATGTTTTCACTGTTTTTTTATTTGTAGAAGTAATAATGTTCTTCAGCTTTTCTAACAATTTATTATTAGCAATATAAATAGCAGAAAAGCCTGCGTTTCTGAGGGCATTCCCTGTCATTATCAACAGGGTCTAGTCATGAAAAAAGACATTCTCCATGTGAAGATTGGTGTTGATGTTACCTGCAGTTGATATATTATTTATAATATGATTGGTGGGAAATGCCTGATATAATCCTCTTAGTTTCATATGTTTTAACAAGCCATATCCAGAAAAGCCACACTGATATTCAATAAGATGTCACAACTAGATTTATCATATATACATATAAGCAGTGGATATCTGATGTGTAGCATATTTAGCTGCCATAGATCAGTGCCCAGGTTCACTTCTGACTCTCTGTCAAGATTCAACAAATTTTTGGCAACTTCTTAGAACATGGTTTCATCTCATTTTTCTGTACCAATCCTTTCATGGGTTCCCTCTTTGTTTCCATTGAGAATTTGCATGCCACTCTAACCACCTGGGTTCATAATATCATGGCAATTGGCTATGGAAATGAAACTCAGCTGGCTTCCACCCCCTACACGTATGCGCTGCCATCAGAATTCATTGTTATATTGTATATAAATACAGAAATGTTTATTTTTTTTTTGCATTCTGCTCTCAATCAACTCAAAATGGCAATACAGGCTTGTACTTCTCCCAATGGTAAAACTAAAAAAAGTATAAAATTATAAGGATGCCGGGTTAAAACTTTAACAAAAATTCAAAGCAAAGTTACTTTGTTACATCATCAAGAATCGTGCAGATTTCTTGAGTCTGCTTGTCAGTCATTTTGGACATTGTGCAACGACGTAGTTTTGGCAGCATTTTGTTAAGAGCATTCAGCGTTTCTGCTGATTCATCAGTCAAAAGAACCTGGAAAAAACAATGAAAGCCTTTGATAACATTTGCTAAATGACTTCGAAGTCTTTTTTTTTAATTTTTAAGCAAGGTGTATTTACCCAAAAACTTCATACTTAGTACCGATATGTACCCAGAATGAAAGTGTTTTAAAAATTGTCTCCTCTAGAGCATTGAAATTATAAATAAATAAATAAGTGAATATTTTAAAAAATCTATGTTAATATTTCCCTTTGATGTAATAATTTAGGTTTAAAAGTCCAGCCACAGTTAAAGCATCAATGACTTATATGTAATTTCCAAGAAAGTTAAAAGCTGACTATAACTGTGTTTTGCTGTTTAATCTCGCTGAATGGTCTGGTCTTTCAAGACTACAGCTGTATTGGGATGACAAGGGTTCAAAGGTTCTTCAATGACGTACCTGTGCCTGAACTGTCTTCTCAAATAAGCTGCCATTAATGGAGAACTGTCTACTGAGAAGATAAAGTGACTTCTGCAGTATTTCATCATAGTCATATCTGGCTAAATCCTGTAAAAGAGAGGCAGATAAAATATACAAAATGCCCAGCCATAATCTTTAAATTATATATGTATATAAAATTAAGTTTTCAAAACAAAAAAGAAATTAAAAATTCAATTCCGCTAGATCCAATCTGCCAGACAACATTATTTTCATTAGTAGATCTCTTGATTAGCCCAGCAGCCAGGAAACAACACGAAAGTGCCTGACGCATAGTACAGTATACAATAAGAAAAGCACATACTTGTACACTTCATCTTTATATACAAATTGCTATGGAGCTCAGTAAAGATTGTCTTATACACTGGTGAATCTCATAATAGGAACATTTAAATGAAACCCAGTTGGATACCAATGCAATTTTTATCATAATGGTTTTGTTCAAATATTACCATAATTCACAATGATATTTTTAGCATTACCATGGTTTTACTACACTAAGTTTTATTTCTTGTAATGTAAGCTTACGAATTAACTACATTTTTTGCAAGGTCTGATATTAAAATGTTTCTTTGATAAGAAAGTCTAAATGAGCAATAGCTTACCAACGATTACTAGTAAAGCTTCACTTGCCTTAAATATTTATTTATAAACTCAAAGAAATGGTGGAAAAGGCTCGTATAAGATGTAATAGCTTTGTGTGTTGTGCATAGAAGGAATTATTACATATTCTCACATTAATATTTTGAATTTAGAGACTAGACAAAAGCAGTGATACTAAAACCTATACAGCTCATTCATTATCTTTCGCAATCATCATGCATAATCAAAAGGGCTATGACACTATACACAACTATGAGTCCAACAATGTTGTTTGTAGTTTTCCTGACAAGAGTTATTGCAATGAAAAGTGAAAGTGGGGCCAATCATTACAAAGTTAAGTTGTTACATCCTCAGTAATTTATAATTAATCTTATAAATGAGCTATATTCAACATCATATGCAATGACCTTTGGACAAAGAATCAAAGCATATAACATTGATATTAAACTCACTATACGTTTAATTAGAAATTAGTGTTGTTGTAACAACTAGCCTCAAACTCTAATAAATTTAGTGAAATTAATGGTGTAAATAAGTTATTTAAAAAACTGTTTTTACTTATGGAGTGCTGCTAATTAGGTCATCTACTTAACGATGTTCAGTATGCCATTAATAAAGAGAAGTTGACTCACCAAGAGAATTTCTTGTAACTGGTACTGGCTGAAGAGGTCTGTTTCTTTTATGATGTTGGATAACTCCTTTCGAGCAGCACTTCTTTCACTCCTTTCAAAGTAATTTTTTTTTTCCTTTTATTTAAATATCTATTAAATTTCATTTCATTTAATTATAGCATCTAAGCAGAAATAAAATCAAATCTGGAGTCAGGCCTCACAAACAGGGTCCTGGATTGCAGCAAAGTATACAGCAGCCATAATTATGGAGTCACAAATAAAATGATTCATGAAGCATATAGGAGAATATTTTGATGAAAAGATCAACAAAAATTTGAAAACAAGCTTTTTTCTTTTACAAATATTTTATAATAGATATTAATAAATTAACCATACATGATTAGCAAGATATTTCATAGATGAATCAACAATTATAAACACCAGCATATATATGTAAATTAACATTATACTTTACATTTCTGAAGTGTGAGCAAGTTAAAGTTTTAGCCTTATTTGCATATCAGGAGAATTTTTCTTTTAAAATTTGATGACCCCTACATGAAAAACATGATACCTTTGATATAAACAAATACAACAGAGGACAGTTATTAGCAAATATCGTGCTTATTGACATTTTTTTAAATTTTGAGTTATAGTGGAAAAGGCACATCAAAGCATACAATCATGACAAATGCCTGTTGCTTTATCTATTGATGTTTGCATTTGGATGTGCAACTATCACTTGCTTCCCTTTAAAAAGCTTGTATATCCCACTGAATTTTCAATTCCACATTTCCAACAGTTGGCTCTGATGTGTGTCATGGCTGTCTCTTGCTGAATACTCTGTGTGAACTATGTATTACGCAGGTGCGAGTAGCAGAAAAGTTTAATGTCTCAAAACCTGTTTCTAGAGGATAGTGATGACATTTTGAAGAAATTTCAGAGCAGCACAAACTGAGAGACCAAGTGCTAATAAGTTAGCAAGGAGGCAGAAGTTGTTGATACTTTGTGGTTTGTTTTATCAAAAGCCTGGCCAAGATACCTCTTTTCTCGGCTGCTGCTGAAAAAAAAGAGCAGGGAAAGGGATTCAAACCTTTAGACAGTTGACTCAGTCACTGGAAATCCTGACACAATGTGGTTCAGTGTAGAATATGGCAGGAAATAAGACACCAACCTTATGGAAGCCACTGAATGGAAGTTGGACACCCTACCCAGTTTTCTGGATGAGTTCCAGTCACATAATATTTTTAATGCAGACAACATTGCTCTCTTCTGCCAGGTTTTCCAGACAGAGAACATGATTTGTTGAAAAACGTGTTTGCAAGAGGCAAAAAATTATGGACCAAGTTACATAGTTGCGTTGTGCAGATGTGGACAGAACAGAGAAATAGTTGCTTATGGTAATTGGAAAGAGCAAGAGCACTCGCTATTCCCAAAAGATCACTTAAAGCTGCCTTTGATCTACAGGAATTCTACTGAAATTTGGATGACCAGTTCATTGTTTCAGGAATGGCTAAAAAATTTAAATAGCTGATGTCTTTTGATTGACAAGTCCAGCTCATTCAGTGATTGTAGAATTGTTGCACATTGTGGTGCAATCTTAGCCTCCCAACACAACTTCAGACCTGCAGCCAATGGAAATTTTTTGCCATTAAGAACTTCAAGGCCACTACCATGCTTGTCTGAATATGCGAATCATTGCCTCTCTTGATACTGACCCAAAGCTTTGCACATTGGATGTTGTAGAAAAAGGACACTTTTAGATGCACTTCATCCAGCTAAGAATACTTGGGCTACTGATTTTCCTAAACTGTTTACAACTGCTTTAGTAAGTGGAGGTTGTATGTACCACAGAAAATGCTAGACTGGTGGACTTCAATCTGCTAGATGATGTTGCTATTCCTGTTGATCAGATACCAGAAAAAAAGTTGAAGCCATTGTCAAGTTAACAGCCATGTAGAGATTACAGGTGAGCTCACTGATGTGAAACTTTGAGCAGTCACAGCTGCTAAGCACAAACAGTGTGAAGAGCTATAAGAAGATACTGCATTAGATAACGAACCCAAAGAATCATTGGTTCAAGAATAGTTACAGGCTATCCCAGAATCGTGGCTTTGAACCTGACTATGAAGCTGCATGCAAAATTAAGAAGGGATTTACAGCTGGAGGTGGAAAATCATAAACAGCAGACGACACTGAGCAACTACTACTTTTTAAATTGTGTGCTTCATCATTGATTGCAAGTGCAGTACTGCATACCAACATATTTTATGTTTGCTTTAGTCATTGTAAAGATAGCTATAGTAGAGTACTACAGCTGTATATTCCCATTCCTTTTATTGTTATACACATGCCTGTCATAAACAACTATATAGCTGCATCATTATTTCACCCTGAAAACAGGAGCTTTTTGCTTACTGGCAACATTCAGATAATGACAGCACTTTGCTGAGAACGAAGAGGTTGCTAATAAGCATTTGTTTTTTTTTTTTTAGCTTGCAATGGCAAAATTAAATACAACAAGTAGTATGTTTTGTTGTTTTTTTCTAAACAGCTGGTTTACCTAAGCTTACAGGAAATCAGCAATTAGGATCAGAGTCAGATTAAATATGCATAACGCCCGTGAGGTCAACTCCAACCCAACATCTTATTAATAAAGCTTATGAGTCTTGGAGTTCCCAACATGTGAAACATCTGCATCATGGCTAATATGGCCATATAAGAAACCAGTGATCTAGGTTTTTTTTCTTTAAATCAGAAATGCAGATTTGAATGGTCTAAGACTAGCTCAAATTGTTTTTTTCTTATCTAAAGCAGATCTATGATTCTAAAATAGATGGCATTCTCTCTCCATATATGCATACAGGTGTGTGTGTGTGTGTGTAAATATATAACTCACTTTTTAATCCTCCAGAAAATAATGACCTACTGTATTCTAAAATCTTTACATCAAGATTTTATGAAAGAGAAAATAGGAACTAGGTCTATCCAAGGCGGTACACAGAGTCTGAGAATATTGGGTATAGTTGTAATAACTTAAGCTTTAGAAGATTTTCTGAGACAGATTCAGAAGCACTTACTCTGAAGAATCCTCCAGATTATATTCATTTGTAAGCAGTGCTGTCAGCCCAGAATTCTTTTCAAACATTCTCCTTGCACCTTCAGTCTTTGCTTTCTCTTGTGTTTGCTTGAACAGCCCAACAAATCTCTGCAGGTAAAGACAAAATGCTTCACTACTATTCATTAAGCTGCATAGGTTGAAAAATCGATACAAATAAGCACTACACAAT
The DNA here is from genome assembly GCA_018389105.1 of Nautilus pompilius. NCBI lineage: Eukaryota > Metazoa > Mollusca > Cephalopoda > Nautilida > Nautilidae > Nautilus > Nautilus pompilius. The sequence goes on along the minus strand of JACATO010000605.1, from coordinate 792,245 downwards.
ATCTTAGAAGAATAGAAATCTGTTAACAAATGCACCTAATTTATTCCGTAACTAGAAAAAATTGTTTATAATAACTTACATACAATTAATTTTAAGGATATTCCAGTAAATTTAAATATTCAGTACTTTGTAAACATGCATGCATGACATCACTAAGCTCTCCTGTTTAGAAGGTCAGAAACACCTGTGTATGCATCATGACTGTGCATAAGTGCTGTATGGTGTTTGGTTATGTACCTCAGCATGCTACATAGCATTCTTATAGATTCTGATATCTGCACTTTTCTACTTGTTTCAGAAGAATTTTAAAAATGCACGAATGCATACTTGCCAAAGTATCAAAAATTAATTTTTTCTTATAAGCATCTGATAATTATTGATTAGTCATTTTAGTACTAAAACTGAACTATTTACCTTTATTCTCTTATTGAATACAAAGTTGAAAACTGTGTCCAGTATCTCAAGAGCCCTGAAAAAATAAATGTATTCACCATATGAGAATCTAAAGGCATAGGCAATAAAATGAAGAGTTTTAAATCAGTTGTTTTGTTATAAAATCAACCAAGCAAGTAAGAATGTACACAAACATGCATCAACAAAAACTAGTTTTTATGCAAAAATTCTTAATAAATACAAATTTAATCTATAAAATACATATTTGGTGGTGACTCATTCAATCCAGACACCTAGTAGGTAAGTGCAACAGCTGGCAACAAAGTCACCCTAATCAAATCTGGTTCATTTTCCAACTGCAGATAAACAGGTAGGTTTATCTATCAAAAAAATATATATTTTTATTTCTTATATTTTTAAAATCTGCAAGGTAAAAGGAAAACACTGGTTTTAACACTTTTTCATCTAGTATAATGCTGGGTCTTTCTACAGCAATAAGAAATATGAATATAGCCACACAAAAAAATTGTCAAATCGTTCTCAGTCAGTCTTTTGGGGAGTTGACAAAAACTTAATACTGATAGACAAAGATGTGCTATTCTTTGACATCTGCCAAACACTGATCAGTGAAAACAGCAAGGTACAGTGACTAAAAAGGTATACACCGACTCTTCCAAAGTAATTAACCTTTTGACAAAGTTGGTTGCTAGAGTGCCCATTACCTGATGTTTTCACATGTAACAAATACAACAGTCTTGGGAGTATGTCTACTTTCATAGGCTAATTGTGCAATGTTTCTTACAGCCATTAAAATAGCTGCAAATAAAAATAGTAAACCGGATTTTAAGATTTGCTTAAATTTAAATAGAACCGAAAAAAGAACAAAACATGCCAGTTGTATTTTGATTAAATAAGTGTGTTGAAACAATTGCTATTGAGTAAGAGCTTCTTAAATAACCAATACAGTGTTAATCTAAGAGAACAGGTAACGGCATTAAGTCAATGGGTATCAAAGAAAGACAAGGGAGAAAACAAACAGAAAGATAAGAAGAATTGTAAAAGGAGATAGGAAAAAAACTGATACTCGGGTTTCCAAAGAGCTGTTATAGATTAAAAAGTGAATATCAGTCATTATAAAGGAAGAAAGAATGTTTTTCAATATGAAAAATAGAACACAAAATGAGAGTTTGCAACAGAGCATGTAAAACAATCCCCCTAAACCTTTGTTATAAGATTTTATGGAATGATGAAAATTTAGAAAATTCTTTCTCAGGACCTCACAGAATTGATGAAAAACTTATCATCTTTCCATTCAAAATAACCCATGCTGCTCCTTATTTTGGCCAAGATTTTTGGCATTTCTTTCATGTTTCTTCTTACTGCAATGTTTCTTGATATCATTGGTTCCCCAAATACCAATCAACAGATACATATTGTAGAAGGTACATGATGCAGAGGAATCATCATTTGATCTTGGTTTTATGCAGTAAAATTCATCCATCCATTTTTTTTTAAATTTTTGTGTTTATCTACATTTTTCTCTTAAATAGTGAATTTTTAGACTAATCCATTTTTTCCATTTTGTTCTTTCACAAAGTAGCAAAGTAACAATGGTAAAATGAAGATTAAAACTGGCCTTGACCTCTAAGTTAGCACAAAAAATTTAAACAAAAAAATATAGAGAGAGAGAGTCCTTCAAAGAATTGAGTCAGTCATGAGATCAGAAGAGATAAACTGCAGCTCAGAAATCTGTATTCACATATTAAAAATCTATAGAATTCTGAAAAAATCAGAAGGGTTGGCAGGTCTAGATGTTCAGTGCCTCAGTGACTTCCTGCCAATTTATACCAACATCCGCCTGCTCAACTGTGCATCCTGTTCATGGCTTGGCTGTGTTACAGACTGTAACTTCCTCTGTCTTGTACCTGTTCTTACAGCTTGCAACCATGAGCTTATAATGTGTCTGGATTTCCCTACTTGAGTCTCAGAGATTGTCTATTATTTACTGGTGTCATGTCTCTGAATATAAGCACATACTGGAAAGAAAAATGTTACTATCAGCAATGAAACTGTTGAGACAAATTAATATCATCCATTAAGACAATGACAGCTCAAACTTTGTAAATGTGGTGCAATGGCCTGCAGTCTCCAGATTTAAACCTAATAAAATTAATGTAAAATGAGATAAACAAAGAGTCAACCATAGAAAATCTACATCAGTGAATCAATTTTAAGATTTCATTATCGACAAATGGAAGTTTGCTTCTGTAAAATAGTATATATGTTTAACTTCCTCTATGTCAGAACATTATTAAAGCTAAGTGTGATCATGCTAAATATTAATGCTGCAAAAATCAAATTCTCCGGCATTTATTAAGAGATTGATAATTAGCCACTGATGAAGCAGACTGACTTATGGCAAGGAAAAACATGATGGATTGACAATACCTCCTGCTTCACTAAAATGACTCCATCTTTAGATGCAGAAATAAATCTGTGGGCTGTTGGTGAAGGAGAGGGAGGTATGCCAAAATGAGCTAGTCCCTAACAGGAGTTAAACTCAGGCCCTTAACTTTCATAGTCCAGTAAATCTACCAACAAACCACCACACTGCCCATCCTACAACTGGTTAAATATTTACTCAACATAAATTTAAACATTTCAATAAGCAATACATAATTAGAATATGAAAGTATAATTATTTACAATGTTCTGTTTTTATTGTATTTGTTATACGTAAAAACATTAGGTGACACTTTACGGCCACATAAATGCATTTCAGCAACCAATTTTGTCAAAAGGCTGATTAGGGGAGACAGGGGCTAGTTGGTATAGAGCTAAGTTGATACAGTGCCAGTAATTTCTAATTAAATGTATAGATGAGAATATAATTGATGCTGGCCAAAGCATAACATCAATTATATCCTCATCTATACATTTACTTTGCAATTACTGGTGCTGTATCAACTCGCCTCAGTCTGCCTTACTCTAGAGTAACCCAATTCTTTTTAAATGCATTGCTTTTGGAAAATGCTGCTTAAGATGGATATCAATACAGATATTAAATTTATCAACAAAACCTGGTTAGTTTATTGAAAATTGTTTTTAAAGAGCTTTATAACTACAGCTAATAACAGAAAAAAATGTTAAACTTTAAATAGTTTAAATAACTATTCTCAGATTATAATTTCATTTCACAGAAAGCACCAGAGTAACATGAATCAAGCAAAACTATTTATTAAACTTACTGTAATTTGACGTCAACAACAGCTTGTGTCGATGGGCTTTTTTGAAATCTATCAACCAAGCGGAATTGGTTGAGGATATCTTCACTTTTATCTGAAACCAAAAGCAAGAAAAATATACAAGTTGTAAATTGGAATAGTGCTGTCAGGCAGACAATAACAAATTGGAAATGATTGGAGATTTCATTTTAAACAAATATGTGTATCACATGACTTTTCACCACTTAAATAAAGAATCTAAAGCAACAGAAGCAAACTGCACCTCACCGATGATTAAGGAAATATTCCCACAATGTGACCTGACCCTAAACTAAACATGAGTTCAATCTTCTCATTCTACTTTATAATTTTTTTTCAAATTGTATTTTTGCAATTGTAAGTTCCCGAGACTGCTTCATCAACTCAGGTTTTTCACGTGGAAATGTTTTGTTAATTTTTGCCAGATAAAACCTTGTTTTACATTCCATAAACACTTTCACTTAGCTTAAGTACACTACTTTAATTTGCAGACATTTTGTTTTTTGTAGCCCTGAGAATAAGACAGATTTTACGTAGCTGTCTCCCCTAACAATTCATGTAATAGTGATAGTTTACATTCACGAAAAATAAGCATAATCAATGAAAAGATTATTTCTCATCATTTACATTTTGCTAACACATTAAAATAAAATATATAAACCAGAAATGTTCAAATGAAACTGCCCGAATTTAAATTGCTATAATTGTATCCAATTGGTTTTCATTTGAACATACCTGGTCTGTAGATGTACTGAAGAAACTGATCATTTGTTCATATGAATTAATCAGTTGTCTTATTTTGCATATTTGGTTAAGTAGACGGTCTAATTTTATACCAGTATTAAGTTTTTTTTATTTCGTTTTCTCATGAATGATTGGTACTGATGTCTTCTGAAACGTATTACTAAATTACTAGAGGTTACCATTGTTTTGATAATCATATGAAGTCTTATCTTAGACCAGACAATATAGATTCTTCATTCAGCCAGTCAGTCCATCGGTCAACTTACATCTGATTGCCAAAATGAAACAACACAAAATGGACTTGTTAAGAAAATTGTGAAACTAACACTACATGGAAATATTGTGATTTACATATCTATATAAATTATCGAAAATGAATAAACAACAGTGATTACAATACTAGAAACCAGTAAAATGTATTTAGTTTTTTATAGGAAAGATTTTATTTTCATTAATTTTGCATTAAAAATACTTTGCCATGTTCAATGATGCTATAGTGGTTTTTTGCTGATAAATTAAATAACTAAAAGTACCTGTTACAAAATGATAAACTTTATGGACACTAAACTACAGTATATTATATTTATTACAGTAATATTTAAATAATCTCACTTCCAAAGAAATGCTGATATCGCAAAATAATATATTTAAGCCATAAACCATTTATTCACATTTATACTCCTTAATATTTTCCAACAAAACATTGGCAGGGTCATTCCTCTTATTAATGCTATCGTCTCACTCTCTGGTGATAGTTAAAAGATGGAATCCATAAGCTACCTATTGTCTTCAGTCTGTTTGGGTATCTTCTTATTGATTCCCAACATTTTTGCTACCTTTGGGAAGCCCAGCCTTCTGTAACCATGGTTTGGATGCTGATTGACCAGGTCATGGAAACCACTTGGTATCATGGCCTGTATACCATCTGAGAAACCTTCAGAATAGCCAGTAGATTCTAATGCTCTGACATTATGCATCCAACGCCATCACCTAACTATGCAGTGGTTTCCTTAATTCAGCAAATCTCAAAACATCCCAATGGCTTAGTATCATGGTGTTTATGGCACCAGTGAAAAAGAAAATTATGTTGAACGATGATTCATAGGCTAACTGTATGTATTTCTAAATTATTGGACTTCAGTTTTTTGTATTGTTTAGAAATTTTTATACAAACCTTTGTCAGCACCTACAAAGGGTACATCATTTCTCCCATCGAGAAGACTCATGAGTGGATCCAACAATTGCTTGATGTCATTCTCTTTGTTATAGTAGCCATACTGTACCAGGTAATGCACAAGTCTTAGTACCTTTAAAAAAATTTTTTTAAAATTCTTCTGAAAACTTAATCTTTTGGTTTTTTAACTACAATTTCTAAATGAAATTTAAGCCTTTCTTTAAAGTGAAAGATAAAATGCTAAAAACCATATATTTCAACAAAAAAACTGTTGTATTAAGGGTTATAAAATTCAGTCTTAAAATTCAAAAAAAATAAACAGAGATTATGAAATCAACTTTTCCAATAATCCTGAAAAAATAGTTATATTGGTTTGTTTATTGTTTATTTTGTTTCTTTTGCTATATCTAGTAAATGTTTCAAAAGCTATTGCTTAGAATTGCAATGCACACTTTTATTTAATATTAGATAATTTAGTTAGTAAGTGTAGAACTTGAATACCTGTGTGAGAAGCTTGTTCTTCCCTATAGAAAAAGCATCCATGCTGCTATTTTCTCCAAGAAATTTTGATATCCAGACATTCAAAATTTGAAAGTAGTTACCTGTAGCACTTCCACGTGTATCATTCTATAATTAAAAGAAAAAAATGTTCCTAAAATTTCTAATTCACATTCCATTTTTATAGTACTAGATTTAATTCCTCTTTTTTTTTTGCTTTGTATTCCTGTAAAATAATTCAAAATTACAACTTACAATTGATTTCATATTTTTATGAAAATCTCTAACCCTACATCTATAAAATGAATTGTTCTCATGAGGCTTTCTGAGTATTTGTGGGGTTCTGGTGGTAAGCCGTTTCATCTTCTTGGATATTTTTTGACACCAGCTTACACTTGGTTACTTAGGGCAGCAATTGCAATCTACACTATAAAGAGAGTCATGAACCCAGGTGTTTGCATGTAATTTATAAATGGCAATCTTCAATTATAAGGGGGAACCATTGTTATTCTTATTATCTTTATACAACTTTGGCCAGTCAACTTGGCCCACTGACTTTTTATTTGATTCATTTATTAAACATGAGGCTTAAAGTCAGGTTAATGTGTTTTAGTTCTATCAACTATTTATTAACAAACATTAAATTTTTTTAAAATTTTTCTTTATCTTCAATTATAACATCAAAAATGAGGTAAAACTACAAAGTCTCGTTTATTTTGTTAATTTTTAGATCAGTAACTTTTGGTTTAATGACTGCTTCCATTCTACCTGGCATTGTTTCAACTACTGTCTTGCATCATGAAATATTTTACCAAGTCTTCTTAATAACTTTTGTCAATTCTTCTTTCTTCCTTGAATGGATTTAAATCAGAAGGATGTCTAGGCCAGTCTTCTTCAAACTATGAATTTTACTGTTCATGAACCAAGAGAGGACAGTCTGTTGTGTGACATGGTGCCTTATCTTGTAAAAACCAAAAGTTACCATTAGGATGAAATTTCTTAGCAGATTCCACAAAAACTATTTTTTAAAGATTCAAATACCAGTTTTCATTCATTGATGTTCCTTTTGGTAAGATTAAAAAGTTTCCTTTACTATTAACAGAGAAACAGGCACAGAAGTAAACATTTTCTGAATGTTTTTTCATTGGTAAAATTGAATTTGATTGTTTTTTTACTCTCAAACACTATGATTATCAAAAAAGATTGAGTGAACTTTCATCTGCAAATGTCACCTTGCTGTTATCTTCTACTTGCCAATTTTGTTATTTTTTGCAAAACTGAAGTCTCTTTTTTTCTTTGTATGGAAAAATGTCCTTGGTTTTTAGCTGGGATGTGATTTGAAGCCTATGTTACCAAATATCTTCTAAAATATTTATCCAATATTTTCTGGGCAATACTTTCTTCCAATTCTCTAGCTAATATATCATTCAAGGCAAATATTTCCTTCTTTTGAAGCCTTGCCAAGATCTTCCCTTGGTGACAGTTTCTTTTTGTTGATGCACTTCTTTTCTTAGGAGAAAAGTGTCAAGTTGCATGCCAAGATCTTCCCTTGGTGACAGTTTCTTTTTGTTGATGCACTTCTTTTCTTAGGAGAAAAGTGTCAAGTTGCATTAATCATTCCAATAATTCTGCCAGTGTTTCTTACTATAAGTCTGATTTTTTCAACACTTTTTTAATGTGTCAGGGCCCATTTTGATGCATGTAGCAATCCATTGTCCATCATAATCATGTACACCCTTACCATGCATATTTTCACAACTCAGGATTAATATTTTTTGCTGAAAAACTATTTCAAACAATCTCTGATCATCAGCCTGATACCATACATTGAGATTAGCTCTTAAAACTTTCAAACACATATCATCTGATATATAATATATATATAAAGAAAAAGTTACCTTTGTTTTTATAAAGTTAAAATAGTTAATAAGATTTGGATAAAAATGCATTAGCCAGTGGAAGCTATTTTCAGTAATACTAGGAACATTCGGATGAAACTTGGCCAAATACCATTAAAGTAATGCTATATCGGCCATGTTTCATTTGAATGTTCCTAGTAATTATCAACCAATAAATTGTTTATAAGTAAACCATTTTACCTGGTTATCAATTTCTGCATCTGATTTATTTTCATCCAATTTGTTGTAAACAAATGTCAGTTCTACACCGTCCAGCAGAGAATAGTTGTTGTCTACATCAACAAACATGGCTGTAAATAGACATAAAGTATATTTCAAATGTTAAAGGAAATAACTAACAAGATCAGCATTGTTTGTAGGGCTAGTTCTAAATTTTATACAACCTGGAAAGAAAGTTAATTCAAAACACATACACAATGTCCAATGCAAATTAATGTGAAAATATTCAAATTTTTGTTGGAATGCCATTAGTTCAGTTATACTTACAGTTGTACAAGATTTAGTATGAAATATGTCTGCCTTTTGCATTAATAAGTTTGATTGATACATTTTGGAATGGAGTCCACCAAACTTTTTTCTCCCTTATAGTATAATCTAATTTTCTCAGCCTCGCTTTACGGGTTGCCTACAGATTCTCTTTTGAATTGAGATCAGGTGATCTTCAGGCCAGTCTAAACATTCCTCATTGTTTTGTTGGAGAATTTTCTTAACACTTCTTGATTCTTGATGTGTGGCAAGGTGCAAGATCCTGCTGGAACACTCCACCACTACCATCTGGGTAGAGCATCATCAACTCAGGAACCACCCTTCCCTCCAGCATGTCAGTGTACTTCTTGCTATTTGTCATGCCATCCACTAGAACCAACAAATCTGTTCTATGGCAAGGAAAACATCCCCAAAAGCATTTTATCTGGGTGTTTCGCACTTTGAATGATATGAGCCGCAGTGAGTGTTTTCCCTGCTGGCCCAACAGACCCAATGACTTTTGCCAGAAAACAGAAGCTTTTTCCTTCAACGACTTGTATTTCTCAAGCCATGCCAGCCATTTCCTTTTCATTTTGGTGGTTAAAAGTTGCTTCTTCAAAGTTTTCTGGTTGTCTATCCATTTGCTGTACAGTCAGTATAAAGCCAGGTGATGCCAGCTTTATCCAATTCTTTCTTCAGTGTGTCACTGGTCTTTCAAGATTCCAATTTTCTCTTTTCCAGTATTAGTGCCATCTTTTCTTTTTGTCCATATCTCCCTTTTGTTTTTGGAGATATTGAACCAGTCTCAAGTTTTTTTACAAATCAGCTAAGTTACACAGACTAAACTAACTCTGCACTCACTCACTACAGCACCTTTTCTTGGTGTTATGGTCCATGTTCCAAACTGCCAGGGTAACACAGTTTCAAAGAAAGAATAAAGAGTTGTTGATAGTCAGGAGCTGGTAGCAGGACTAATGCACGGGGCAATTTCAAAATGGATGGCACAATCATTGGAGAAAACGATTCAATAACATTGCATTATGATTCATTAAGGTTATTCATGCATATGGAGTGAGAAAAAAATGCTGTATATTAGAAAATGCTAAAATAAAATTGAGTATTGGTCAGATTAATGAACCAGTTAACCAAATTATAGCTTGAGGCCCTGCCCCTAAGAGTCAAATAGACCAGTTGAACACCTGCCACACTTTCCAAATCTCTTACCACCAGAATGTCTTCCCGTTGGGTGTTTTGAAGGAAAAAGGGTACACCACAAAACCATCTACTATCCACAAACTCCAACAGAGAATTGTTAATGTTCCAATAGTTATTTCTGTAAAAACGTGTGCCTCTGTGCAGATGCTGATAGTGGACATTTTGTATCCTGTTTGAGGTATCTGATGTATAAAACAAGAATTCTATCTAGCAGCAATTATCTCTGTATTTTGCTAGGCTATATTATATTATATCAACTTATACCAAAATTCATACCTGAAAGTTTTGCCTGGTGAGACAGCATTAAAATACTTTTTCTTTTTTTTTTAGAGTGCACATACACTAATGCTGCCCTAGAGTAGCTGCTACATCTTTAAATGGTGTGATGCAGAAATCTCGTTGTGAAACAATCCAATATATGTAGATGCAATGTACTAATCTATAGCTGATAGAAAAATTGTTCCAGACCAGTTTGCTTTGGAAAAATTTAATAAATGCAAACAAGGAACCAGCGACAGAGAAGAAACATGTCTCTTTAATAACTAAAATGTTCCAGCAGGCTGTAATTTGCTTCTGTGTCACTTACTGATCATGAGGTCACAATACTTGGCCCTGATTTCTTCTGGCAGTTGGTCATCACTCATACAGGTGTATGCCTCTTCCCAGGTAAGATATTTCAATTTTTTGGTAATCATATTAATTACAAAAGTATTTCTTTTCTGAAAATATTAACATAATTAAAATTACACTTGAAAATATAAATGGCAGCAGGTACTTTCATAATCAGTCATATATAGTAACAGCTGGAGGTTTCTGCATCTGAACCCTCCCATTCAGGCAATCATCATCAAAAGCTGTTATAATACTTCTTGATAAAATTAATGAAACATGTATACAGTTGCATTCAAAATTATAAGTCCATCATACAAAAGCATTGTTGTCAGCTTTTTTTAAACCTTCATTGTTAATAAAAATACGTTATCAAAAAAACAACAAAAAAAAATTACAATTCTGATGTACCATGTATCAGAACATATAAACCACTAATTGTGACTTTATCTTCACTTCAAGCATTCTGCATAATTATGGACTCAGTACCACTTTCTGTGGATGTTAAATTTGCTTCATACCAAAAAGTTCAAATGATATCATTTCTTATTAATGATGACTTATTTATTTATAGATGATCAATCAACTTCCGACCACAATTCTTCTGCTTCTGTCAACACGTCAACCACCATCACTGAAAGGAAGTTAAGAAAGGTTGGACTGAATGGCCAGCTGGCAGCTATAAAACTGTTGTTTAGATGTTGTAACAAGAAAACAGGACTACACATTGGAGCAATGCTTCTTGTTGTAATCCAGTTTCTACAAGGTAAACAACCCAGACGAAGGAGTGTATGCTGCAGTTATCTTCTAGGAGATGTTTTCAATCCTACACTACGTGTAGCCCAGCATTTCCAATTTTGACAGGGAAATTCTAGAGCTCTTCATTTCTTAAACTTGGGAAGAAACCAGAATATTTAGTAAAACCACATATGGCCGAAAAGAAACCGTGCCATGGAAGTTTTATCAAACTAAGCCATTCCCATGAGAAGTGAACTCAGGAGAATCTATGCTGTAATGTATTGTGGCCAGATGAACCCAGGTTTCAAATATCTGGTTCTAAGTGGTAACACTATGTTAGAAGAAAATAACGTAGTTGTGGAAATCTGAAAAGATGGCTTTTGTCTTGCTGGTTATTGAGCTGGCGAGTTGATAGAAATTAATCAGACTCACAAAAGAGTGAGATTACAATATTCTGCAGCACTATGCAATTCCATCAGAGCTTTATTTTACTGGTGATAGATTAATAAAAGCAATGAACTTAATGATCCAAAGCACACAGCAAAGCCAAATAACAAAACGTTTCTTGAAAAAAATTTGAGATAACTTTTTAAAAAATGGTTTGGCTGCCTCAACTTCCAGATGTGAACTCCAGTAAACATGTGTGCATGAACTAAATAGCAAAGTCAACAAAAAAAAGTCCAAACAATGTCAGTCGGTTATGGAGTTATTTGCAAGAGGAAAAAGTGGTTACTTACAAAGTAATATTTTGAAAAGTTACTGAAAAAGATGCTCAAAATATGTGCAGGAATTATTCATATGAAAAATACTATTTCAAGTGATAACATCACAATTAATAGTTAATATGTTGATACATGGTTTATCTAAGTTACTGGTTTTGTTTTCTTTTTACAGAAATAATCAATTTTCATTAATAAAGTTTTGAAAAAGTGGTTAATGTTTTTATACGATTTGCTTATACTTTTGGAAGCAAGTGTGTGTGTGATTTTTTACCTAATGTTTACAGTAGTTTATCAACTAGAAGTAAGTAAGGTATGAATTGCGGATACCAAGTATTTTAACACTGAGCAATTAAAAACAAACCAGCTATAAAAAAGAAATGAAGACATTTTGCTAACTCTTCATATACAAATAAAAATGTAATAAATTTATCTTTGTCTACATACTTGTTCAAGCTGGCACAAAGACCCCTAAGATTTATTTATTAGCTTTTAAATGGGCTTAAAGTCTAATTCCTTCTCACTCCATTTTCTACACAGGGTACAAAAGTTGTGCTTCATACCTCACAGAGTTTTCCAAACAGCAGCAATTGGTGTTCAAGAAAGGAACATTTATCTCCAATTCTATCATTCTGGCAAAGTAGAAAAATTTTTTAAATTTTGAATGTCAAAGATAGTAATAGCTTAAAACAAATATTTATCTAGTGGAAATTAATAAAACATTCCCAAAGATGCAACAATAAAAGTTGATTCCTCTGTGTTGAACATAAGTATAATCCTTTATTACTAATATTTTTAACTCATAGCATTTTTTGGACAGACATCTTCTAGCCAAATTCTACCAAAGTTGAGCTGTTCATCAGTTTCCACAACATTGGAACATTTTTAAAAATTATTGGCAGACAGAAACTTGTTTAAGATTTCATAACAATTTTCCTGATTTAACAAAATGATAAGACAGACTATGGCTAGTTGTCATAGCACAAGTATCCTAATTAGATGTATATGAGACTATAACTGAAATCATATACTTTGACAACCTGTATGACGTTGATTATAGCTCATTTACATATCTAATTAGGAATTATTGGTGCTATAACAACTTATCCTTAAAACAACTAACCCCAGACTCACCTATTATTAAACAAATTATTAAAACTCTATATAGGGTATTACTGTATCCTTTATCATAAGTAAATTAAGCAATAATAATGAAAGTTCAATCTTTTTTTTCCTCTATGTCAGTGTTAATGTGTCAAAACTGTGCATGAAAATAAAGTCATCTATTACAAATGTCTGCTGAAATAATTTATATAACAACACACTAAAAACCTGTACCAGAAAGTCTGTTTTATTCCATTATTATATTTTTTTTTTAATTAAAGTTTATCTAAAATCTCCAGTTTTATTTTGCTTTAATTTGATTTATTTTTCTGAAAGGTCATAGATAAGATCAGAAAACCTTTCTGGGTGATTGCTCTTTTATGAAATATGAATGGACACTCATGGAAAAAATTGTTTTATCCGCTTTTAACAGTAGACTGGTAAAGAATAACTTCCCTTGCAATGTACTTATATAGGGTGTTCCAGTTGAAATGCCCATGATTTTCATACATTTATTATTAACAAACTATTAATTGCACAAATAAAACTAATATCACTTAACAGATGAAAGTCTAAAGTTTCATTTTTTTTCACCTGCAGGTGGTGCCTTTAGATGAAAAACATGGCTAACAGCAGGCTAACTACACAGCAGAAAACTAAACTTGTTGAGAGGTTCATTGAGAGAAAGTCAATCGTGAGAGTACAGAGGAAGTTCAAAACAAAGTTTATTACCCAATGAGGACAAGTTATAAGTCCATTCATTTGGTTTGTTTAGCATAATACACATGGACTAACCACCGTGAACAACTAAAAGTGTCAAACATTTGGTGAGAGAATTTTGGAGTTGATGGAGGCTGATTCTTTCATTCTTAATGTGTTAGGATGTTCTGATGAGGTGCACTTCCATGTGACTGGTGATGCCAACAGGAAGAAAGATAGATTTTTGGTGCTTAAAATCTTGACTGAAATCTGCAAAACACTGCTTCATTCCCAGAAGGTCTTGGTTTGGTGCAGAATCTCCAAGCAGACATTTATAGAGCCCCCTTTTTAAAATCATGCCAATGGGAATGTCTATTTGGAAATGCTACAGACATGCTTCTTTGTGGAATTGCAAGGTCAGACTTTTTCAATGAGATGCCAATGGTTTCAATAGAATGAGGCATGCTGAGACACCATGGATATCTTGGAGTACCTCCATTCCACACTCTGTGCCAGAGCTATTTCAAACAATTTCCCTGGGGTTCCTGAAGGAGCAAACGTTTATGATATGACTCCAGATCTGCCAACCCAAAAACAGAAATCCAGGATTGCACTCGCCATATTAGCCAAGACACTTTGGGAAAAGTTATAGAGAGCATGTGCAAACATATAGGTGCTTCTATACTTAATCAGAATGATGGTCCCATTGAACATATCCTTACGAGAGATCGTTAATAGTCTGTTAGTAATAGATGTGCAAAATCATGGCATTTCGTTCGAACATAAAAGCACTGAATAATTACCTAGAAGTAGACTTTACAGGACAAGGGTAAGGGGGCTATTAATGCTTTATTACATACTTTGATAAAATCATGCAGAGGGGTCCATGATACTCCATTATTAATTGATATATACACAACTCCTTTTGTCTTGTTAATGTTCTCCCCGAGTTCAGTCAGATACACATATCTCTGAAGGGAAAAAATAAAGATACAATAAAGGGTGCAATCAAAATGAGTTAATGATCCATTAAAAGAAATCTTTTTTCCAACACATGTACCTGCCATGTGGGATGAAATAAAACGGGTTTTAAATATGTAAATAAATAAATAGATTCTTTCATTAAAGTAGATATGAGTTGTGACAGATGTATAAACCCTTATATGGAGAGTAGTAAAGATCTTTCAGAATCTTACTCAATGTAAAACATCTTCACACTAACAGTGAACCTTGCGTAGGGTAAACTTTAGCAAAGAAACTAAATAAATCAGTGGTTAACATGAACAAATTACTACAATTATTATATGGGGATATTTATCAAACTAGTTCAATTTCCAACTAAAAGACAAAAAAGAAGGAAATCAATGTAAAAATGAACTGCTAATATAAATTGCAAAGGGGTTAATGTGAATGAATGGTGTTTTAGACCAGTCTGTATTAATTAAAATTTTATATCTGTTTGACTGTTTTAATATATAACATACATAAAATTTTTTAAAGTTCATCGTAAAGATGGTGATCAGGAAGTCAACCCTGCTACTGTTATCATTTTTAAAAATATGGATTTTGTTTCAAGATTGTATCCTTTTTAGATAAAGAAATTTTATTATTTATAATTCAATGACTAAAGCATGGAATCATTTTAATTTAAAATAACTGAATCAGCAAATAACTTCATAAAAGACTTAATGATGTAATTTTTATATCTCTGTGCACCCAGGAGTATATATTTTCTGTAGACTAGAGGTTTAATCTTAGTTCTACCAGCTGGAGTGCTTTCAGGTACTCACTCGCTGTCGTGTTACTCTGAACTCTCATGCACTCTTTCTAAACATAAGCAAGCACAGAGTAAAATTTTTCATTCCATAAAAAAATTTTGCTAATCATCATGAACGAACCAGAACGTAGAGCTCAGAGAAGCAATACAGCTCTAATTTCTTTTTATTTCTATTCAATTTTAAAAAAATAGTTACATTCTTGCCTTTCCCAAGCCATTTTTCGGCAATATACTGCTGGTAGTCAGGGATGCTCACGTCATCACACACACAGAGAACAGAAAGAAGTTCCAAGTATACATGGCTCTGCAATGGTACAATAAAACTGTGCATAATAAAGTTTCCACACTTATTGGAAAGCTGTACACTCAAAATTAAACATTGTTGTTTCTCCTTTAAAACAATTATTCTGGTAAACAAGATGGAATTCTTCTCTAAGGGTTCTTTAAAATTCCTAGATTTACTTTCAGTATTTCTGTAGTTCAGTTTTTACTTTCACATTTTTATATAAACTTTTAAAAAAGACAAAAAGCGCACCAATGTAAGCACTCTCATTAGAGTGGCTTAACTATCAAAAGATGGTGCTGGATTAGCATGGTGCACCTCAGGCTTAGATAAATTACTAATGCATCTGGGCCTCTTTTTTTACTATACAAGCCTTCCTTCCATGAGGGATTTTTCTGGTTACTTCAGTTTTTTTGCAATTGGAAGTTCTATTAGCTTCTTTACCATGACTGATATCAGCAGTATTCAGCTTACATGCAGTCTGTTCTTTGTAGCCTTAACTATAATGTTGTGACATTAAAATGGCCTCCATCTGGTCTGCCACTAGTAGCGAGACGTGATAGAAGCCAGTAAGCTGCTCTTACCGTGTGAGCAGTTCTTCAGCTACTCACTTTCTGCTTTTCCAAAAGTTCAACAAAATAATCAATGTGTGCAGTGGAGATCCTGTCCACAACCTTTCTGTTGTCCCTGATCAGTTCCATCACCATGTGGGTGGAGTGAAGACCAATATTGTCCTAAAGAGAGCCTTACTTTGTTATATCTTTGCCAGAAAGACTTTAAAAAAAGGCTTAAAATTTTGAAATATTCCATTTAGAGACAAATTTTCTGATTTGTACAGTTGCTAATTCTAAAGGTCATAATTACAAATTACCTAAGATTCCAGCATGGTAAGGTATCAGAAAATATTCATTTCTTTAATAATAAGAATTGCTAATAAATGAAATAAATTACAGGCAATTTTAGTTAATAGTGATATATTAATTAATTTAAGAATCATATCAATGGCTATTTCTCTTCTCTGGGGAAGAGCCTTTCATACACCATAATAGTGTTTCTAGCCTCCTTGTAAATACTACATTTAGCTAACATAATACAGCAACATTTCCTTCCCAGAACAAGCTAAATACAAATCTGTTTTGGTTTTATTTCATAGATACCACAGAAAAGTTACATTATATCAAGCATAAAGATAATCATTTCTTTTTTTAAAGATATAATAAAGTCCTTGTGCAGAACCATACCAAAATAAATCCCCCCCCAAAAAAAATAGTGGAACAACCCAAAATACCCTTTAAGAAAGCAGCAGAAGCTACATAAATAAAGTAGCATCAACAGCAATGATATTTATCCTCTATTCTACAAGAATAGATAAGTGTGAATATGGAGCCAACTGAACATACCTGGGAATGAACACTTTGGCAGGATTTCTGTTTGCTTATTTGTAAATGAAATGTTGCCACTTTCAGGAAAAACTGGCATAATTTTTTTTCTCTCTCTAAAAATTTGGTATTTTACAGAAATTCTAAAAAAAATTTTTTTTAAGTAGACAAGTAATCAAAGAAACTGTTAATCCATAATCAAACAAAAACAACCAATCTGTAGCCAGTATACTGGACAAGTCACTCCCGTATAATCTTTGCCAAGTAAACATGTCCACCATTCAGCAATAACTTAACCACATCATCAGGTTATCTACTACCTTTCCATGCAAAATGTGTGAAGAGATATCACTTTATTGTCATACCTTAAAATCAAACTGTTTTTGGAAGAAGTTGATGTGTTTGCCAATGTACAGCTCATTTTTACGACTGTTTCCTCTTAAGTAGACATAGAGCACAGAGTATGCTTCTATGAATATCTCACGCAGAAATCTAAAAAAAGAAAATACATATAGTTTAAAGTTTTCAACATGGCTACAATACTACTAGACACTGTACGTTGAACATGTCATAAAAACAGAGTCAATTTAATTCATAGCATAGCTTTCCTGTCAAAAAGACCACAAACAATTTTTAGCTGTGAAAGACTGCATGCTGAACGGTGCTTTTATCAGTTATGTGGCACTGAAAGAAAGCTTAATTTGTTGATAAGCAATGTGCATCCTCTTCAGGCAAAATGGTTAGCTGTACAGTATCCATATCAGTTCTGATGTCAGTACTTTTTCACTTGTCTTGCTTCAAAATAGCTCAAAAGCATATTGTTTTCTTTTTCTTTTTCTTCTTTAAGAAGAACTCAGAAATGTAACATCAAAGTCTCTAAAATATGGAAGACTGGGCTAATTGTTACAGCACCAGTAATTCCTAATTAAAAGCAAAGATGAGTTATAAACAACATCATATACTTTGACCATGTGATCAAAAGTCAAAAACATATGTTGATTACAGATGATCTAGGCATGAGTATATATTAATTAATTATATCTTATATATTTATGATTAATGATTTCAGCATTAAAACTTTATCATAAATATTAATAAGTTATATTAAAACTGTGTGGATTATTTCCTTTAAGAAATGCCAGCTACATCAATAAATTTTCTTTATGGAAACTATATACACGGTAAATGAACAACAAATGTGGGGATTACTCTTTGTCAGGACTTGTGTCATATGTGTTTTTCAGTAAATCAACCAGCAGCTCAACAACCTAAACAAATGAATGGAAAAGATTAGAGGTAAACACAAATAAGATACTGTCAACATTTTAAACTGCAGCAAAATCCAAATCTATGTCCTGATAGAAACTAAACTCTTAGACAGACGGGACTTTCTTGAAGTTAATTCTTCACGTTCAAAATACGAAGGGAAAAAATACATCCGTTATAGCCATAGTAATATTATGTAGAAGAAAATGTTATAATGTTTTTTTGTCTCCCTAAAAATTGAAAACTGTAGGAAAGGGGGGAAGATAAATAAAAGGCATTTTATCTCCAAAACAAAACAAAAAATTATTAATCACAGATCTTTGTCAGTATTAGTTTTAATTATCAATCTCGTATAATCTTAATTCTCATGAGAACAATGAAAACCAAAGTCAAAGAGTACTCATTATATGTAGCTCAAAATTAGAGAGGATGCTGGTCATAACATTTCCATCAAATAAATGCAAGAACTTGTAAGGCTGACATGAATGTGATCTTCTAGAAAACATAAATCAACAAGCAGAAGAACTGAAACTAAAAGTTAAACAGTTAAAGGACTACATACCCTGAGATTTCTGAGGAGTTTTTGTCTGACTTTGCACGGTTTATTATTGACCATCATGAAAAGCTTGAGTTCTTTCATTGCCTAAAATTTCAAAAGATAATGGAAAAATCTTGGATATTTGTTTTTTCCCTGTTCAGATCTAATTCATAAACAAAGGAAGTGAAGAAAAAAGTTTGCCACTTCAAAAATATCTGTGGTACTGAAATGAAAGTATACAAGTTTGAAATAAAAGTCAGATTTGATGGTAATGCAGTTGGCAAAATAAATCTGTATATGTACTCACCAATAACAACCTGTCAGTTTGTGTTTTATTAAGAATAACACCGGCTTTCTTCTGAAAGATTAAAAATAAATAGCCAATAAAATTTTCTTTCCATTCAATGATCTGCTGGCTTTTTTATAATATGCAAAGCTATGCAGACTTTAACATAAATACATGTAAAACAAATTATAAAATACATTTTTCAAGTAACAGTAATATAGAAAATTCCCAAAATGCAACACTAAGAAAACCCATGATCAGATTCTGATCATACTAACTGCTTGTGAAAATTCAGATATCAAATCAGTGTGGTGGATAATGTAAAACACCCAAAGTAATGAAAAATAAAAACTTCACCAGATATGAGAGCAAAAGAATTAGCCTTGGATCTGCTACCTTCTACAGCAGAGGGGAAACAAGATCATATGCAGATACTTTAATTCATTCGGTATAATCAAAATCTCCTTAAAATATCCGGTGATGCAAAAACAAGAAAGAGAGATATCTAACTAAGCAATGAAGGGTTTGTCTTAGCACTGCAGTGCAAAGTACACTTTTCCTCCAATTTGCATGGTGGGGATGTGTTCCTGTACAAAAGTTGCTCATTTTTTTTTACTCCTAGCATGGAAAAAAAAATGTACTCACAAATTTTGTAGAGATGATTTACATACAGAGACAAGATGTTTGGTGAGGGTGGGATATTAGTTGGAGGAAGCTAGTGATGACAGATCAACAGGGGTCTGACTCCACCCCTATATCACTGGCAAATGTTTGTGGCAACATCACAAGGAATGGAGATAGCTCTACAGAGCTATCAGGTATCATAAAATAGTTAGCAGATGTTTCTGAGCAACTCAAGCCTGAGTGTGCTAAATATTGTAAACCTGGAAATATTGGTGTAAGGTGGCGGACTGCTTTTACCTGTGCTGCTGCTTGTAGATCTTGCAGCTAGCCAAGAGAGAAGTTAAACCCCTTCCAGACTGTAAACTTTGCTCAAAATTTTGGTTCAAAAATCCACTGCTGCCTGGGCCAGCCAGCTGGTCAGCTAATGGGAAAAAGTTAACCAGGTTCTTCTTTGTCATTTCTCACATTTCCATACTGGCCTCATCGTCCTTTTTCGCCTATCCCTTGTGTTATCTCCACCATGTCCTCCACAAACAATTCCTCCTGATGAGACTTGAGAGGCTTCATGACATCCACCTTTTCTAAATCTCTGAATCTTTGTCCTCCAACATTTCAGCCAAGCCTCACAATCTCAACCACTTCAGAGGTTTGGGTTCATGAATCCTGCAAAGTCTTTGACATACTTCTTTCCCAATTTCCTCCAAGATGCTGGTGTGCACTTCATTCCATGCACTGTTGATGTTATTAATAGCATGTTGGATGTTGTAGCTTTACCAAGAATAATATGACGCCCGAATGCCTCGGGGCATTATCAGTGAGGAGTAAAGCCTTGAAAGCAATGTTAGACTGAGACAGTATTTTTTCATCTTGCCAAAGAAAATGTTCATAAACTATCCACCAGACAGTTTTGCAGTTATCGAGCCTTTCTTTCTCGATCTCCTGCAAACTGGTATGGCTTTTAAGGCTTGGGGATTCTGAGAGTGATAAACTAGTAACAGTTTATATTAAAATCACCTGCAGCGTTGGCACAAAACAGGAGATCCAACCTATCTTGGCAGTTGCTGGACCTGTAAAACCAGCCTATACTTGCTAGGAAAGGCTCTTCAATTGATGTGGTACCTTCTTTGTGCTCTAAGCTCTGATAAGGTTTTAAGGCCGTTGTACAGATCACACTAGAGCTCAAAGACATTTATTCCTGATTTTGATTTTCCACCCAGATCGCCAACATTTTTTTCCATTTTCTCAATCAAAAGATGTTTCACTCCTGTAATTTTCTCACCATTTAGTGGGGTTGACTGAGCCACAGCACTTAAATTTTCTCTGCATTCTTCTTAATTGTGCATATGACAGATTTGTCCACATGATACAACTGAGGGGAGCAGCAGACGCACTACTCTCAAGCTATTTGATAGTTTCAAGTTTTGGTTTCAATGTCAACATTACGTTTGGTTTCTTCATGGGGGTGCCATGATGCAAGAATATGACCCAGAAAGTCCCTAAAACACAATAAATTTATGCAAATCACAAGTGCAGGGAGACACAGACTGAAGTCACAGTGAGGCTCTGCGTGGTTTGTGGGCGAGGGCAGCATCTACTGGCCTGTTGGCCGTCGCCTCACTCACCAAGTCAGCTATGCGGGCACTTACTGTGCGTGAGTGAGATCATGCATTCTGGGGGGCAGATGTAGCCATATTTGACATCCAATAAAGATACTGTTGTGTTTCTTTTTAAATAGTTAACTGTTAATTACTAGCAGCATGTTGTATCCCACCATTTACAACCATTGCAGAGTCTCTTATGTATGAACTTGCTAGAACTAAGTTCAGTAATCTTATACTGTGTGTACTTTCTAATTAAAACTTGTCCATGCATCATCAGAAATAACTAAAGAAACAAACCAACCCAAAAACTACACATACGTCATTCTTTGTTTTCTGGATGACAGGCACTATTCCAGCGACAAAGTTGAAGATCTTAACCAAATCTTGCTCCACACCATGAATAGAGAAGACATCATTGTATTGCATAGTCTCCTGGGCTGTAATCTAACAAGAGACAGAAAAAAATTACCTAAAATGCAATTAGATAAAAGCTAATACAAATTTAGAGTTTGTTTTTTTCATTTGTTGTTGCTCTCCTTTTTTCAAAAAATTCTACTTTTTAATTGACTATTTACTTAAATTTTTTGAATATTTACCTAACTCTTAAAGAAAATTTGCTGTTCTATGTTGTATGTTCTGCATATACAAAGTCATTTCTAATAAAACTTCTGGATAAAATAGAATTGATAGCTTACTGTTGGCAGCTTCATCAGGTAAAGTGTTAACTAAAAGAAGATGCATGTGTAGATATCTTCTGTGCATGATGCTCATCTGAAAGTTAGGCAAGTTTGTGTGATGTTAGATGGTATGCATACACACCTGCCGAAGTTCAGCACTAGTCCATTTTAAGGCTGCCATTGATGTGTCATCTGATCCATTTTGCTCTGCTCTTACATATTCATCTATAATGGGAAAAAAACAATAAAATCTGTTATCAGGTCGTGCAACAGACCAGTGGCTTGTAAAAGAAACAAAAAATATTGTCAACTATGCACCATCCAGCAAAACCGTAGCCTTTATTTGCTTGCAACAACACGGTGTTTCTGTCTTCAACCTGGCTTGTCCTCAGCATACTACACAGAGCATCTACAGAGCAACAGGATGAGTGCAGTTCCACCAACACAGAAACTCTTTGAGACTGCCCTTATTCCAGGATACCTTGAGCGGATATTTGGCAGCTTTCAGTATCAGGTCCATAAGGCAACAATGCATAGTCAATTAAACCTGAAGGAAGACATGTCTAAAATACCCCTTTTTTATATATAAAATATCCCACTGAATTTCTGTTGGGAGAACTCCTAGAAAGCTTTACTTGTTTCTTTTCACATCGAAAGAAAGCAACAAGTTTATCATATAACACTGTTTATCAGACAAGCGTGCTTGGTACATTTTTTTTTTTTAAATATAACTGAGTTTTTAAAGCCATTATAGTTGTTGTTGTTGTTTCTCCTTGCGAAATACCCATTATTAACTGACACAGACAGAGACATTGCCTTTAGGTCTGCATAGCATCCTAATTTATGATAGAAAGAACTGTCCCTTTGCTATGTAGAGGTAGGGTGGCTTAATTTCTTCTCGCTCTTCTTCATCAGCCGGCCCCCATGTGGATATTCTTCAGGCACTCCTGTTTCCTCCTGCATCTAAAAATGAAAAGTTCTCCTGGAAATATTTTGGGCATGTGTGGTGGAGGCTCCATGGGTAACTCTCGTCAAAAATTTGAGAATCCGTTGTTTCCTTGACAGAAAATTTGTAATGTTGTATTTTCCTGAGTTCAAATTCAATGTCAACTTGGTTTAGGGGAGACGGGGACCAGTTGTTACAGCACCAGGAATTCACACTTAAATGTATAGGTAAACAATAAAGCATATAACATTAATTATACCTCATCTATATATTAAATTAGGAATTACTAGTACTGCATCAACTAGTCCCAATGGTCTCCCCTGCACGTCTTGATAGCAACCAAGAGTTCAGATTATGCGAGAATGAGAAAACAGCATTTATTAATTTTCTTGGTCAGGTTATATTAAAAAGTTAGATATTAGCAAACACAATAACAGCAATAATAATATAGCATCAATGGATGGTGGTTTTTCACAGTAACACTGAATTATCTTAAGAAATGTAATAACAATCATTTCTTCTCTCTCTTCTTTTAGGCCCTTTTATAAAACAAGGCAGTTTTTAGATTCGTCGTAATAACTAAACCATAGCCTACTAAGCTTTGCTCTTGAGAGACATTCTGGGAGTTTACAGGAAGTGTGGCCAAAAAAACCTTTGTTCTGGCTGTAGAATGGATAAATGAAGATTTATAATGAAGCTTATTTGTAAGATAATCCCATCAATTATTTCCAGAGTATTCATAACAAGTAATGCCCAGAGAATTCCTTGATTTCAAGATATGACAATGTTCAGGTTTTATGAACCATTCATTACATGAGAAACATAAAAGGCAGATTTACCTGTGAGACCATGAAGCCAACAGCCAGTAGACACATTTTCAATTCTGCAATAACTTTCAAGTTTTATCTTCTCAGAATCCTGCAAAAATTCAGTTTAAGTAGGCAAATAAAAAATCTAGCAAAACAAAACAAACAAAATCGTTTTCTCGTGCATGTTCTGCTAGTGCAAATTTAGAAGTTAGAACCTGCTTACAGATATCACTGGATTAAGCCTAAACAGTGTTCCAATATCCAGGTGATTTTTTGTCATGGTAATATCCACCTTCCCCTGCTTTCTCACTACAGTCAGATACATCCTGGTTGTCATGTGGATGATCCGACAGTGCTGCTCCCAGTTCAATACTCCACCTATAATACACAATATTCACCAATATGCTTCTTAGCAGTTGGCTGTTTGTTTCCACTTTGCTTTTGAATAATAAGTAACAAGAAATAGATATAACTATTTTCTCTCTTTCTTTTTGTTTGAAAAATGTCTTCAAAGAAAAAAAAAGAGGGAGTGGGGGCTCCCTGTAAAGTGAGTTAGAGGGGTTCATTAAAGACAGAGCAAAAGGGAATACAGAAGAATATGTTATCTATTCAAAAAACTGGCTTTCAAGATAATAGGTATGCAATTAATATAAGCTTCTTGTTTTTGGACTTAGTGGCAGTTTTTTAATTTAAAAAAAAAACGCACACACACACACAACAGGTAAATCTTTGATATGGTCCTTACCATGCAATGGCCCCTCTTCTAGCTCCAGTTGCCAGTAAGTTATCGCTGAAGTACTTGGCATCTTGGTTTTAGGATCAGACTGGTTCACAGGGCGCACTCGCAAGTGAACTAGATATTTAAAAATAATCTTTACTCTTTTTACTAATTTGTACAGATAATAATAATAATAATAATAATAATAATAATAATAATAATAATAATAATATAATAATAATATAATAATAATAATAAAATATAATAATAATAATAATAATAATAATAATAAAATATAATAATAATAATAATAATAATAATAATAATAATAATAATAATAATAATAATAATAATAATAATAATAATAATAATAATAATAATAATAATAATAATAATAATAATAATAAATAATAATAATAATAATAATAATAATAATAATAATAATAATAATAATAATAATAATAATAAACTTTCTTTTACCAAGAATATTTTTAGAGATTTAAATAAATTTGTTAATAATTTTTTTTAATTCAAGCAAAAATAATAAATGTGTAGTAACAATACAGATAACAAAATAAAACAAAAAATTCACATCACATGACATAGAGTAATTAGTGTTTTTCTCAGGTATACACAAAAAATGTTTTCTAAAAACTAAATGATTTTGATGATGCCTGTAAACAAACAACAGATATATAAATTTTAATTTTTATTTATGTTTGTTAATTAATGTAATTTTCAGCTTATTCTCTGCTTGAATTAATTAATTACAAAACTGGCTTCCTGAAAATTGTATATTTACCTACCTACCTGTTTTCAAAATGCTTCTTTCTCCATCAGTTTACCCTAATAATGTTTTCCTAGGCTTTTGCTCCAATACATTATATTTAAAAATAATGATCTTAAAAAAAAAACATATCTAACAGTTTTAAGCAGCTCAAACTTCTCCATATTATCTTTTATAAAAAAACAAGGGGCCTTAATCTAGAGGTTTGCGGCACCTCACCATTTTCCGTCAGTTCATCATCAAAAAGACCTTCAGCTACCAGGTATGCTTCCATTTCCTTGTGAAAGAACTGAATTAAATCTCCTGCCTATTTTAAAAAAAAGAAAAAAAACAGGTAAAAGAAAAGAAGTTTTAAAGCTGCACTTTGTAAAAGTAGTTATACTATGGATATTTAAATGAAACCCAGCCAGATATGATTACAATGAAATTTGGATGCCCCTAGTAGTTTAGTTAGCTTAATCAGGAGCCTGCAAGATCATGCACACTCCAGCTTAAAAAATTGTTTCTTGTTTTCATTCCTACATTTTTATTTCACAACCTAATTTATATACATATATCCCTATAAGAAAAGTCTTACTTTCACTTTATCATTATCATCTGGTTCAGGCCTATGTCTCTTGTTGATGGTAAACCCTGAAGGCTGCACAGAGAGGTTAAGTTCCATGCTAAAAATAATAAGATAAAAATAATATACATATGAAAACTCTGTTATCTGATTTCTGATCAACTGATTTTTAATGAAAAGTTCATTATGCAGCAAAAACTCTTAAAAGGCTGATCAATCTGGTCTCCTGTGACAATTAGACATTATAATCACTGCAAATGGACCTAGCAAGTTATTTCTATGAATTTTTTGTCTAATTTATACCAAAAGCATGCCATTATCTTATTTATCCAATATCGTTTCTTACTATTAATCTGAATGATTGTTATCGGATATTATGCTTTTTTACAAATGTTAATGAACCTCAGTATTTTGCTTTGCAAATGAAAATGACACCTAAAGGCAGAATTTTACATCAGACAAGACTATCTATCCATTGTTGCCCTTATGTAGCCAGTTACTCTCACTTGTGAAGAAAGTTAGTTACAAGAGCCATCTATAAAATGAAGTCAGTTTGGTCCACAAACTTAAAGAGTTGAGGAAGAAACAGAAAACAGGAAATAGGAAGATAAGATGGCAGTTAAAAAATCTAAAGTAAGTAATTTCTTGACAGGTACCAATTGACTTCTGACCAAAATTCCTCCATAGAAATCTAATTTCAACAGATTTTTACATTTCCATGTTTTGTTTGACATTGCATAAAAGACTACAATTTTCAAAATCAGTATATTTTTTATTAACTTTCATTATTTTCTTACACCTTGTTTCAATGACTATGAAATGTGAAGCAATCCACTGTCAAGCAGGGATGCAGAAAATGTACTTAGCATCTTCACCTTGATTCATACGGTGATATTTTCTCAAAGTTCTTCCTGCTGACATGCAAAAACTGGCTGACTGATTTGATGCTCTCAAAAACAATCTGGTCTCCAGCCCACACCTGTCAGCATAAATTGAAAAACATTTGCTGGACTCACCATATGCATATCACAGTCACACATAGACATGTTTAGGGCTTATACACTCTCCTCCAAGGAACTCTATCACAGTTCTTTGTTTCAGAACAGAACACTAGCCTGTAGACTAATAGTGACACTACTGATGTTAATGTGTAGAGGCAACATTATATTTTGTATGAGTAAAATCACAGCTTTCTCTGAATTAATTATGGCCGATTACTTTCAGTATGATCTTAAAATCTTGCACATAATCCCTAGAAACACCATTAGTATCAAAGAACCTAGTTAGCTGTCTTTATCCATTCCTTCCCTGAAATATTTTTAAAACTTCAATTGTCTGCAGGCCAAACTGGACAACTGAAGCCTCCTCAAATTTTCATCTAGCAAATTTTCTTTGAAGCCTTCCTGAGATTACTATTACATGGGTTCTCCCAATCCTGAACTACAAGATCCAAAAGTGATCTAACTAAGGATTTATAAATTGGAACCAGAGAAACTTTAATATTTATGGCATAATATAGTATTGACCTGTTGTTTGAAAGAGATTTTAAACACTGAAAGCTCAATCTCAAATTTTTTAAGGTTAAAATTTATTTCTAGACCAGGAAGTTGTAGGTATAATTCCTACTTCAAATATTTTAACAATTTTTTTTTTTATTTAGAATAATTTTGAAATCAAATATGTCATCTGAGTAAGTAATTCTTTTATGCAACAAATACAAAAGAAAAAAATGATCTGATTCAGTAAAACAAAGTTTCTGGAAAAGATGTGAAAGATGAGGTGGATAAATTATAGTAGTAGCTACAGATAAACTATCATATATAAGAGATGCACATTCAATAAACTGCATACCATCATTTAATGAAATAATCCTGAATGAATCAGTGCTGAATACATAAACTTATGGAAATGCAGTTATGGAAAACTCCATCTCTAGACTAAAAGATATGTGCAAATAGCTTTGAAGATGATTAGTCTCTTAGACCTATTCACATAGAATTTAGAGCTATATTTGTGGTCCTTGCATGATCACTTCTTTAGAGTTGAATCATAAGGGAAGATTGGGTTAATTATTACAGCACCAGTAATTCCTAATTAACCATAGAGATAAGCTATATAACCAATGTCATATGTTTATATCTTATTGAAGGATCAGAGCATATGGCATTAGTTATAGCTCATCTATATATTTAATTAGCAATTACTGGTGCTGTAAAAACTTAACCCTGTACCAACTAGCCCCAGTTTCCCATAGTCAACCCTTTGACAAGGTTGGTTGCTAAAATGTGCTTACGTACCTGCTGTATAGTGTGCCACCTGATGTTTTATGTATAACAAACACAATAAGAAAAAAAGCATTGTAAATAATTCTACTTTGATATTTCAATTATCCAAAAGAAACTATATGTTCTAATGCATCTAATTGGTTACATCTAACTATGAAGTGGGTTTTAATGAAAAAATAGAACTTGTAATCAAATTCAGCTCTTTGTACATTTTCAATGCATTTTAATTCTGCTTAAATAGAGTAAAGGTTGACTAGATGATGGGATTATTAATAAAAAAGGATGCTCCAGTAAAGTTTATGAATATTTGAATATTATGACTTATTTCTTTATAAAATGTTCATTATATTATTACACCAGAATTATTTTTAGCACTACTGCAGGTTCTTAAACAATTTCTACAAATACGCTAATAGTTTTTCAGCATTATTTTTTTAAAAAAAAGAAGTGGGATAATATAGTTTAGTCTTAACACTAATTATGTATAAAATGATTTTAAAAATAAGAAAAAAACTCTACTTACCACGTCACCTTCTGCTTTGACCTTGTACCGTGGCATCACTCGAAATTGTGCATGTTTTGCATTCTCCTCCTGCAGGCTGACCTTCAGAAACAAACTTGTCAGTCAGTAATTCATCTTGATTTATTTATCTAATAACCAGACCAAGTAGTTTACCAAAAAGATATTAGTTTTATTTTTAACTCAGCAAAATGTGAGACAAAGGTAATAAAATAAAGTCTTCTGTTTCTTTAAATTTAAAAAAAAATTCTTTTTTTTTATTTGTCTCTCGTCCGCCTTCTTTCTCTTTCTAAATTAAATCCTTCAGGTGATTGTCATGTGTTTTGGTGATCTTTAACGTTTGGAAATAGAACTAACGACTTGTTTTGTCCATAGTCCATCGTGGATCATAGGCGCTTCGCAAGATGAGATCCCCAACCCCCCCCACCTCCCTGCTGCGCCAAGATACAGGTCAAGCTTATACCCTGAAGCACCACCCTGCCAGCAAGTGAATGACACACCTGCATACAAGAAGGTTAAATACATACATCTGCACTACTCTATGTTGGTGACCTTAACTGTAGACTTGCCAATATAATAGATCATCAGACACAAGAATATTTTAACAATAAAACCCTTTACATACATGGATTTTCTGACAATTATTTGTTTATATAGATGTAACTAATAAGTTAATGTATGTGTAAGCTATAGCATATCTCATTGCTGACTTCATAGTTAGTGTCCATATAATTAATTAGTAATAGAGAGGGTATATAGAAAGCTTAGGGTAGACTGAGACTAGTTGTTTTAGGGGTGAGTCAGGGAAGGCATCACTGGTAGGAAGACAAAATCAACAGAAACTAGCCAAAATAGCCGCACTAATCCATGAGTCAACCACCTACAGACAATTATAAAATACTCCACCAAGAGGTTTCCTCCACTCACTAACAATGTGTGGGAGACACAAAAGTCAATAAATAGGAACAGTTCAACATTACTAAATTAGTCAAGAACTAAGCCTTCACCAGCAGTAGATGCAATCTTGCAGCTAAAACATCCACATACTCTGATCCAGGTGATATTGGTAGGTCTCATCCTTGAATAAGCCCAGGTGTTCCATCTGGAATGCTGGAAAGCTGTAGTGATGTGAAGTGTGCTGGTAATGAGATATTCCATGAGTTGAGGAGAGGTAAAGACAGCGCCATCTCATATTTTTAGTGTCTAAATAAATAAATAGATGTACATCTTAATCAGATGTAACACCCTCCTCTGCAAGAACCCAGCAGCTTCCACACTGCAACAGGCAGTTCGTCTCTGCAAAACCAATATATCCCTCTCCCACTCTTTCACCAACTTCACCCCTCTCCAAAAAGAAATTGTTTGCATAGTGAGCTTAGGTGACAATTTCTAAAAAACATAAACCTACGTAAAACCTACAGCAAGCAGCTTGAAGCTGCCCTAATTCAGGGTCAGTGTTGGCTACCCCAAGCATGCACCCAAACCAACTTCTCTCAGTTGACTACTACTGTATCTACCTCAAGTTGTTTACTGTTTGCTAATGGTAATAGAATCATTCCAGACCACAGCCTAAGCAAACTTCTAGATTTGTCTTCTCTGTTTTGAGTATTAGGATTATCCGGCAAATTATCAGTATTGTGGTCCAGGGTGAATCCATTACTTCTGTTGTTGTATTTGTTCTTAGTTTTGACCGTCCACATGACAGGTCTGATACTTACAGTCATGTTGTTTTTCTCAGATGATGAAGTCTGTGTGGTGCTGACATGAACATACTTCCCGGTGAAAAGGTGGCGAAGCTATAACAGAAACATATTATATGAATAAAAGAAATCTTTAGTCAAAAAAACTATTGTCCAGCAATGCTGTCATCAACCCTTAACAATTAATTAAAAATTAACTAAGCAACCTTGGCTCAAGTCAGTAAATAGCACTCAATAGCAAGGTATGTATCAAATGTAATATTATATTGTGCTTTCTTTAGGCTCATTCTCCTCTGATACTAATTGGGTTTGTAATGCCTAGGTGAAAATTTTGAAATGTTATACAATGTTTTTACTCACCTGTATCTTCTGCCCATATATGAGCTGCCTTCCTCTTTGCCTATTCTTCTCCATTAAATTATCATTGTTTTCTGCATCAGCTGATTGCTGAAAAGTCAGTGCAATACAGTGGCACATACTTGTATAAACAGTACAAAAATGAATTAACAAATAAACACAAAAAAGAAAAGTGAAAGCAAACAAGCATTTTTCCTTGATATAATGCATACATACTGTAGTTATTTTTAGTATTTTTTATAAAATAATATTTTCTTTTTCAAATTTTATGACGGTAAATATACATGTTGGAAATGGTTTTGTTGTTGTTGTTAAGCTTTCAAACAAAAAGTCAAACTGCATCCATATTTTCATTTCACTATTTCAAATCCACAGTGGTAAGCTGAATGGTATTTTCTTTGTTCCAATATCCTGCTTCATGCAGAACAGTGATCCTTTAAAAAGTACAATACATAATCTTCACACCTTTATTTATCCTTCCCATCATAGAAAAAGACATGGCCATTTTTCATGTGTTGATGATTCAGTCATTAAAATTTTCTAGAATTCAACGAATGAATTATACAGTGTACTGGTAGTTTCGTTTTTTGCTTCTTACATATGCAGATAAGAATGGAATGTTTTTAGTGATGTTATTTACAAAAATAAGGTTATGTTGAACTGTTTCCACTATCTTGTTATTCATAATAAAACTAGCAAATAGACCCCATGTTTTCAGATCATTCCGTGTTTCTGTCATCAGTATTAGTCATGAAGAAAATCTGTTCTTGGCATCCTATTATGTCTAAATGTACATAATAATCTTTATTCTCTTTTTTTTTTTTTAATAATAAACAAATAAGTGCAAACTCCTAAAGCAATAACAGTATTTTACATAAAATTCTAAATACACTTGATTTAAGCATACTTAGTGAGTTTTTTCCTCTTGTTTAAAGAAAACTGTACAGAACTCTTTGGTAATCTGTGATCACATGAAGATAATTAAGACCAGTATTGATGATACAATCATTTCAAAATTTTCAACTACAATAAAATTTGTTTCACAAATAAAACTTGTTTCACAAAAAATGTTGTACTGGGGTAATCTATGTTGTATCTAACCTTTATAAAACCAACATTCACAGCCACTTTTTTTAAGTAATATAATCTGTTTGACCTATTTACTATATTTGTATTATTACAAAAACATAAAGCTCCAAGAATTGGTATTACTTTTTCTTGTTTCCAATGCATTGCATTATCGAGAGAATACAAATTAATTTTTAAAGTTCTGCTAAAACCAGGTTGAGATGAAGTCTCCTTGACTGTGGTTACTCAGTGACATTAGATCTGTTCTCTAGTTGGTGTGAAGCAGTAGCTTTTCTGTATTCATGTCAGTAAAGAAGATGGAGGCTAGTTGTTATATAACTATATATTTAATTAAGAATTACTCATGTTGTAACAACTTACCTCTATAACAATGATCCCTGGTTTCACTAGGTTAACCTTCTTGACAATTATATATTGTTTTTTTTCAAAATGTTATAACTTTAAAAGTGATGCTGAATTAATTAATCTGTTCAATGATTTAATTAGTGAAAAAAATAATGAAAATACCAACAACAAAATCTGAAAATGAAAGCGAATTTGTGAAAGCTCTAATAAGGTCTGTTCAGTCAGGCTTTAAAACTTCTTTTACAAGAACCTTTTACAAGAGTGTGTTTTGGCAATGCATCTATGGATAAAAAGCTGTAACTGAGATACCTTGCCATCCATGATCAAACAACCAAAATCCTCAGAAAATCCAAGTAGACACAAGCAGGGGCAGACTGAGAGTATTATAGGCCCTCGGGCATAACTGTTCACTGGGCCCCTTAGTGCTGATGTCAGAGGCTACAAAGCACCAGATAAGGGGAGGGCGGTTTGGGGGGGTCAATTTCAAAAAAAAATTTAAAAATTAGTTGTCTCAGACTGCATCTGGAGTATATTGGAGTATTCATTTAATAGAATTTATATGGGAATCTCTTGCAGCTGTGGGCCCCTTGTAGCTATGGGCCCTCCTCGGGCAGTGCCCGATTGACCGATGGTTCAGTCCGCCCCTGGACACAAGACT
Source organism: Nautilus pompilius (assembly GCA_018389105.1). Taxonomy (NCBI): domain Eukaryota; kingdom Metazoa; phylum Mollusca; class Cephalopoda; order Nautilida; family Nautilidae; genus Nautilus; species Nautilus pompilius. The sequence goes on along the minus strand of JACATO010000605.1, from coordinate 759,495 downwards.
CAGCAGCAAACCATAGGTGTATCTTGCTTCAGCAGTTCTGAGATTAACAGGGCTACTTGCTGTTCTTGCCACACTCAGGGCTATTACTCGTCAGATTAACAAATGCTTTTGCAGAAAGGAGCATGTGCCTTATGGCAGAGATACCAACCATCAAAGTAACTTTTTTTTTGCAAGTACAGTAAAAATCAGATTTCTTGGAGGTGGAGGGGATGCTTGCAATTGGCCAGGGTTCAGATCCAACCTTTCACTTTTCTAACACACAGTCAGTCCCATTCAAATCGAAATCAGATAAGTGGGTTTTGGCTGTAGTTCTCACCATGCACACCGAGTAGGAAGCAGGGTGCTAGTGGTCAAGCTCAGCCAGCCCCACTAATTCCCCAAATTATCGTTTTGTTTTATTAGATGCCTTGCCAGCTGGATATTTTTGTACCCAAATGTCTCCCCCCTACAAGTTAAAAATTCAAATTTGAAACCATATTATTAGTCTCAATTTATCACTCCTACAGGCCTAATAAATATAGGTTATACGTGTACATGGCTTAGTTGGGGGTTTTGCATTCATAGGCTATCATTAATCACAGAACAAATCTCATTTATTCCTCAGAAACATCTCTACATGCTGAGGAGAGTTTATAACCAGTTCTGAACATTTTTTAAAGCTAATCTCCCCAACACAAGCAATGCATACCACTGCTATTTATCTCTGTGATCATTTAGATTCAGCAGAACTTTACAAAATAGTAGAAGATCCACTAAAATTTACTTACCTTGGCTTGTAAGACTTCACCTTTAAGTGCATGATCACCTGGATTTGCAATGGCTTGCTGCTCTAGTTTGCGATGTAGTTTATTCAGTTTGTAGCAATTCAGTGTGCATACTTCAAATGATATTACTAGAAAAAAGCAACACATTTCAAACTTCAAAGTATAGTATCATTCACAGCATATTAAAGATGTAATATTTACTTTTTTAACAAACTTCAAACTTTAATTCTAAGTATAAGATATTATATGGGTGTGTTCAAAATGAGTGCATTATCCAAAATATATCTTTATAATAAATTTATCAAATTTTATTATCTTTATTACTCTATAGTTGCTGCGGCATTAAAACATTGAAACACAAAATTGACACTTAATTTTTTTTTAAGCATAAAGTGATGCAATAATTTTGGCCTCCACTGAACATACATCTTAGTGTTTGTGAAGACTCTTACACAAATTAATTTTGACCATATAAAGATACAAAAATTTTAATTTATTTTAAGTTTGTTGCGATTCTGAAATGTCAAAGATGTAGATACAGAAATTCATACTTTGAATATGAGATACCAATACAGAATTTGAGTAATTACCTTGTTGATCCCAAATTTGTGGTCGTTCTTTGTCTTGTTTGACTCCCACAGCTATCTGACAATTCTCAGAACTGCAACAAAAAAGTTTCGCATCTTCTGAAAATGAAGGACTATACAGGCAACATGGCAGTGACACGATTTTGATTTATGATTTACAAAACTGTCAATTTATTTGGTTTTTTTCCCTCCTGCTGTTATCTGGTGTGGATTCAAGAACACGCAATTTAAATAGGATTTAAAAAAATTTTTCAAAAAATCAAGAAGAGCATTACAAACATAAATATAAGGATGTAAAATATTATAAAGAATATGTTTTCATGCAACAAAAATACATTATTAATATAATAATAATAATAATAAATTTTAAAATCATTTCTAAAAAGGTGAAGAGAATATATGAAAAACATCAATACGGGATGGTATACTAGCTATTCATGAAAGCATTTCTCCTAACAACTAACAGGATTTACAAAGTTTAAATATTTTATTTATTCATTTTTATGCATTCGTTGTTTTTCAGCACTAGGAATAATATTAAATGTATTAAATCATATATTACTATTTTCATAAGCCTCTAATCTACTACCATTATTTTTCAATCAGATAATGGTAGTGCCACTATGAGAGGCATCATCTCGGTGCTTTCCATGGATTATAAACCTGAAAGCACAAATCATTAAGTCAAGAAAGACTGAACAGCTTGGCTTTGCTCGCCATTGAGTCTAAACGTTTGAACACATTTTCATATGATAACGACATTGATGAGTTCATCAACAGAAAAAAGTTCACTCCAAGTGAAACGATATCCTACTGAACCTAACTTGGATCGAGATGTTCAGATCTGTTGTACCTGAAACTGTGACAAATTGCTGTGAATTTATGATATATATCCTATAATTTTATTTGTAAGTTATTTTCTTGTCAGGTCGGTGAAGCTGCTAAGTCCACAGCATCAGCACCCAAGAGATTCGATCTAATCTAGTTGGTAGGGAGTAAGGTGGGGTGTGCGTATGAGTAAGATGGTTTTGAAAATTGGTCTGCTATGGGCTGCAGAGACAGTATATCCAGCCCTGGTCGTAGGATTAGAAACGAGGCTGTAGTGTAGACAGAGGAGGAGGCTACACCTGCTTAAAGAACTAGGAGGGTGGCAAACTCGTGCACAGAAATGTTGTTGATATAAAGTTGCTGATGGAACTTTTGGAATACTTTACATATAGTTATTAATTACATATTTAAATAAAATATATCTATGTATTATCATTATATTTCATTACCGCATTCGAATTTAAAATTTTGTATAAATATTTTCGATTTTAATTAAATTGCCTTACATTTCTGATAATTACTAATCTCCATATAACGGTATTTTTTAAAATATAAAATCTATGGAATATAAATATTTTGTCTCGGCTATAAACGATTCGCGTTTCACTAAAAAATAGATTTTAATACAGGCGGTCGTCCCCGGGTTACTAGCGTCCGACTCATGACGTTCCGCTCACACGAACAGACCGCCATTTCCGGTCTCGTTCTCGTTAAGACGTCGTTCACGTGAGCTCATATTCAGTTTCCGTTAACGTGCGAACCCCCTATCGTCAGTGGTGGGATTGAGCCGGTTCGCTCCGGTTCGTGGAATTTCACGAGTTCCGCGAACCGGTTGTTAGCCCTTAACCTATTTTATCATCAAAATATAAGGCATGAATCCAATTATTCCTGCTACATATCGCATGATTCATCTCGGTTTTAGGAATACGCTGCGGAAAATCTGTTAGTATATCCGATACCTTTGAGCCAGTGGCGTATCTAGGGTAAATGGCGCCCGGGGGCAAGCTCCAAATTTGCGCCCCCCCCCCCCAAGTAAAAAATCTACCTATTATTATTACTTATGAGTTATAAGTAACTAAATTATTTCATTTTATTTTTCTAATTTTGCCCAATATCATTACTGCTCCGTAATATTCAACCCACTAATTCCAAACCGTCCTTTTTATAGGATATACCGGAAAAAGCAATGAACGAATGAGTCGTTCTTGCAAGTATCATATAAAAATGCTTATACTGTCATGTACCTGTTAAGCAAAGGAATTATTCTTGTCCAATTTCGTTTATCTGCTGAAATGAAGTACGGATATTCCTAACTTTAAGCCCTCTAGAGCTAAATGGGTTAGGTTAGTTACTTCAAAAATCTATGAACTAAGAATTCTTAGACAGCAGTCCGATTTAACCCCTTTAAGGATTTTTTAAAGTTAACTTTATCCCAAGTACTAACTATTGAAAATACCATGAATGCATAATCTAAAAATACTCTTATGAATTGAAATGGAACAAAAGAGTAACAGAAAGTATTTACAAAGGGATCTTTCTAACTTTCATTGATGCAAATTGATCGATTATGTCTTCAAAATCGGTTGTGCTTGTTTCTTCGCTTTCGATGCTGAGGAGGGCAAGGTCACGCAGGCGGCTTTGAGACATCGATGTCCGCAAATATGACAAAATTAGCTTGAGTTTGCTGAATGACCTTTCGCAGCTTGCAATTGAAACGGCTATTGTTAACATAATCTGAAGACCGATGCGGAAATTAGGAAAGACGCTGTTATCTCCGTATTGAACAATAAATTTGAGGAGATGTTCTGGTTTTGATATTGAAACTTTGACGACAACGCCCGGCAGTCAATGATTTCTTCGAAGAACTCCTCGCCGTCAATGTCAGCGCTATTTGATCGAAGTGCAACGTCGTCTGGAAGTGAGGGATAACATAGAGTACGAACATCAAGGAGGAAACCAAACTTTGCGTCAATGTCGTGTAAACGGGCGAATCTATGCTGCATTTCGGATTGAAGATGATGAAGAACAGTCTTCATGATTTGTTCTATTTCACTGGTTGGTGCTGATGTTTCATCTTCGGAATTATCAGAAGGCCGTCGTTTTGGTCTTCCGCGACGTTTGTTGATGTCGACGTTCCAGTGTTGACTAAGCTCAATGCCTTCATTTAGAGATTGGTGGACAAGAGCATTTCCATTATCCAAGAAATGCTGCTGAACAGATTTGATATCATCTGCGGCATCCCGGAAGTTCATCGTTGGATCTTGTAGCCGTTTCTGAACCCGGTCGATTCGAGCGAGAATCCTGTTCCAAAATCCAAGCAATGCAAAGAAATGGAAGACCAGCATTTGGCTTAAAAGATGGTCAGCATCACAGCGTGTGTCGGATGTCTCATCATTATCATCTACCAAATTTTGCAGAAGGTTTGGAATTTTGTTTAGGAATGTTGCAAGATGCTTCACAGCATCTGCTCTTGCGCTCCACCTGGTGTCCGATGGAGATTTGAGAACAAAAGGGATTGCTTGCTTCAGCTTTTCCCAACGCCGTGTTGATCGCGAAAAGAACGCAAACAGGGAATCGATGACGTTGAACAATGAAATAATCTTAAAACTGCTCTTTGCTGCAGTTAAACCAACGAGGTCGAGCGAATGGTTGCCGCAATTCACAAATATCACCTTTTCGTTCAAGTCCGTTACGCGTTGCTGAACTCCACTGGTGTGTCCGGCCATGACCGCAGCGTTGTCGTAACATCGTGCCTTGCAATCATTCAGTGCAAGGCCATCATCTTCCAATTCCTTCAAAATCATGTCGTCAATACTGGCTGCATCTTTCTTTTCGAGTAGGATGAACCCAAGAAAGGACTCTCGGACACGAACAGTCCTTTTGTCGAAGTCAACGTCGACATATCTCACCATTTGTGATAGTTGGTCCCGATGAGCTTGGTCAATTTTGCGCCCCCCTCAAAAAGGCGCCCGGGGGGCAAGTGCCCCCTCTGCTCCCCCCCCCACTCCAGTTACGCCACTGCTTTGAGAACATTGGACTTTTAAAGCACTTGGAGCTAAAACAGTTAACTTAGTATTTTAAAACATACAGTATTTATTTTAATTTTCAAAAATACGAAGTTTTATTATTTTAAAAGTTACAGTATTTTTTATGCTGAACAGTGGAGAAAATTAGTTTGGAGCTTGTAATTTGCCATTGTATCTGCTGGTTCTACGTTGCAGATTGAGCAGTTCTTGCGTGATAAACTGTAAGAAATTATTAATTCTTATAATTTCAAGACTTTAAATGTTAAAAGTATCGTGTTATATAGTTATGAAATAATTACGTGAACTGGTGAACACTACCAGTTACACTTACAAATGTTTTCATTACCCGCATTACAGTACTAGGCCATTAATAATAATTTTTTAGATATTCATTTTTGCACATTTAATTTGTAATTCCTACTCCTATTACAAGAGGTATCTGAAATAATATTTGTTAGATATGGTTGTAGATGTTTTTTATGCTACTACCTTCTGATTATGAAAATTATTTCTTGTAATTACCATTGAAGAAAAAAACTGTATTTTACATTGCGAAGTGAAAATATTGTAGCAATCCTAGTACCTAGTGAAGCAATTTTTTACCTTTCAGACTTCAGCCCTTAAAATGAAGCGGCAACAAAATATACTAGAGTTCATTCGAGAAATCCCAAAAACTGAAAGTTCAAAGGAAGAGGCCAGTGAGGATGTAACAGTTACACAGCCATCTTTAATGAATGATACTGATGAAACTTCTGCTTCTGATACTGTGCCACCAACAGATGAGGCAGATGCCTCATCATCTCTTCCAGACTGCTGGAGTATGAAGCAATATGAGTAGTTCCAAAAGAAATATGATGGATTGATTGTTCGTAGCAAGAAACTTGGTTGTGATCACTGTGCCAAATTTGATTCTTTAAACATGAAGGGAATTCACGTGTCAATTGAATGGGGAAGCTGCAGTGTTGAAGCCTTAGGGAAGGATAAAACCATCCAGCAAGCATCTCTCAGGAAAAAAATTAAAGAGCATTTTTCATCAAAGGCACATAGTGTTTCTGTAAAGCAAGTACAGGATCGTGCAGTTGATGCAATTACAAAATGCATTGATAAAACGAACCAGAAAATTTTTGCCTCTACATGCAGAGTTTTAAATACAGTCTACAGTTTAGCAAAAAGAAGCAGGCAATTTTCTGATGTTGAAGATGAGATTTAGCTTCAAATAAAAAATGGAGTTGACATGGGTGTTGAACTTCATTCTCGAAAAACTGCTGTGAAAATAGTTGATCACATTGCAAAAGAGATAAAAAATGAAATATTTACCAAAATTATTGAACAAAATTTAAAATTCTGTTTCATCGTGGATGAAGCTTCTACCATATCTAGTAATCCTGTGGTTATAATTTTTTTGAAGATTGAAGATTGTGATCTATCAACAACAATTTTCTTTGATTTGGTCGAATTGGAAGGACAGGGAGCAGAAGCAATATACGCATCTTTGTTAAAGAGTTTGCACGATGGTGGATTTGATAATGAATATTTGAGAAATAATTTGATTGCTTTCTGTTCAGATGGGGCAAGTGTAATGCTTGGCCGCAATTCTGGGGTAGGCATTAGAGTAAAAATGATTTTCCTAACATTGTCATTTGGCATTGTTTAAATCATCGTTTGCAACTTGTTTTGGACGATTCTGTCAATGATATAAAACAAGTGAATCACTTCAAAATCTTCATGGATAAAATATCTACACAATTTTTCACCAATCAAACAAAAAGCAAATGCAACTCTTCAAAATTTCAGAAGAACTTGGACAACAAATTCTGAAGATAGGTAGAGTTCTGGGACCAAGATGGGCTGCTTGTAGTCTAAGATCTGCACTTTCTGTGTGGCGTGCTTATCCAGCATTGTACAAATATTTCTCTAGTGAGACAAAACATTCAGGGATAGGTGCCCGTCTTTGCAACAAGCATTTCTAGGATGATTTGGCACTGATGATAGACATACTGCAAGAAATCTCCTTACTTTCTAATGCCCTTCAAGTTAGAAGTTTAACTTTGCCAAGAGCTGAAAAACTAATAAAAAGGTCCATTAAGGCATTTGAAATGCTCAAAGAAAGTAAGGGAACTTCTGAAAAGGAAATTGATGTCAGAGTTGCTTCAGATGCCTTTAAGGATATTCAGTTCGTTGAAAACAACAAAGTTGTTAGCCTTCCTCGTCAAAAGCTACTGGAGGCAGTGATAGAAAATATGAAAAACAGGTTGATGGACTGTGATCATTTAACATCAAAGAACAATGAACAAGAAAATGACAACAAAATTCATGAACTGATAAATTTGCTTGAGCCAAATTCATGGAACATTGAGGAATTTGTTGTACCCTGGAAAGCTGCAGAAGAAAAACTGAGTGAATTCAGTGAAGTTTTCCATCATGAAATCTGCATTAATGATTTCCGTGACTATGTGGAAAATGTCCTACAAAATTCCCACAACCCTGCGATTCCTCAAAGTGTACAAAAGGCTAAAAATATTGTCAGTGTCAGTACTATTGCTGTCAGTTCTGCAGAGGCAGAAAGGTTTTTCAAGAATGAATATTATATATTCAGATAAAAGAAGCCGCCTTACAGTTGAGAATGTAGCAAACCTTATGACAATTAATCTGATTGTCCTCCCACTGGATTCATGGGATGGCCACTCCTTCGGTCAAAACATGGCTTAGAAAAAACCACGATGACAACAGGGTCAAACAAAAGAAAGCTAAAGACACTGCTGACAATCAAGTGACTACTTGGAAATTTTTAAAGTGAAAGATTACAAATGTTAAATTAATAAAAGACTCTGGTAAAGAATTTTTGTTATTATTTTTTTTGCCAAAATGGTAACATTCAATGGAAATGCAGCAAACACTATAGTAAAGTATTTTTATTTTTACCTAGCTCAGAAAACTGAAGAATACATAAAATCATAAAATTTATAAACAGTCATATGTATAATTAATAATAATTCAAAAATCACAAACAATCAAACATGTATATACATAGATATATCATCGTATTACTTAGTTCATTAACTATATAGTGTAATATAGAGTCTCTACGATGTTATTATAGTGAAGCTTTAACCATTGTTTAGACTTTTTTTAATTGGGAAATAATTATAATTAATAATTTGATTTGCTAAACTGTATAACGCGGCAGGCCGGCAGCCCAAAGATCAACCTTTGGACCTATATCGGGCCAAACTGACATGCTTTTTGTGAGAGAGCCGGTTGTTAAAATATTTGAATCCCACCACTGCTAGCATTGCTCCTAGACGAAAATCTGATGCAAGTGCTGGTGATGCATCAAAGAAAAAACAATAACGGAAATTGACATTATAAAGCGTTGCGGAAGGGTGAAACGCCGACAAACGTTGGCGAGGCGCTAGGCTACAGTCAGTAGACGATCGGCGGCCATTTTGAAAGAAGAAGTGCGGATAATGGAACACGTTAAAGGTTCTGCCTCGATGTAGGCAACAATAATCACGAAGCAACGCAATGGGCTGATTATTGAAATGGAAAGACTTTTAGTGATATGGCTGGAGGACCAAAATCAGCGAAATATACCGATTAGCCTCGCGTTAGTGCAAGAAAAGGCTAGAAGCCTTTCCAATGATTTGAAAGTTGCACGTGCTAGTACATCTCGTGAAAGTGAAGAGGAGTTTGTTGCTAGTCGGGGTAAGGTTAACCGTCTCAAAGCGAGGGCAAACTTGCATAACATCAAATTGCGAGGGGGAGCAGCGAGTGTGTTTTTAATGTTTCTTATACATAAGTAGTCTTGCAATACGTGGCCACGTCAAAATCTGCACCGATTGCTTAGATTGAGGTGGAAAGATGGTTTTGATCTCAAAGAGTGAATTAAATGAAAAAACAACTATCGAGTGTTGTCCAGGTGGCAAAATAACAGGAAGTCACTGGGGTTGATTACGCCAGGGAAAGTTAACCCGGAGGGACTGTAACGCAATGGAGTGTGTCCCACTGTGGGAGACAAAAGAGAGGCCCCCCGATGGCTAAGAAGGCATACGAGTATTTATTTAGGCATTAAAACTGGATGGGACGTAAAATATCAAGCCTCTTTGCTGTTCGTACGGCCGGGACGTTGCGGCCATGCCGATCAAGGTGGACCAGATGGGTTACCTCGCCGGGCGGACATCGACTACCTGGTGTAGGAGATAAGCGAGCGGCGGGCGGCGTACACACGCATGCGCATGGCGAATTCTATAAATGTACACGGTTCACCGATCGGCGCCCGAAGAGCGATTCGGTAAAGTTCGATAAACCACGAGAGCGATTCGGTAAAGTTCGATAAACCACGAGAGCGATTCGGTGAAACCTGATCAGCCGCGTGTGGGGGGCGCGATCGCTCGCCATAAAGGAAAAGACCTGTAAAATTTTTAAAAAATGGTTTAACTTTTATTATATTCATTATGTTTTACCGGTATAAATTAATATTAATACGAATTTTCAAATAATATTTCCTCGGATCGTAAACAAATAATAATGTGGCACATTGGGAAAAACATCAGATGGTTTGAGAAGCTCTGCTTTAAGTAACCCTAACTCAAGGAGACTGCACTACATCGTTCAAATAAAAATATAACCTGAATTTCTAAAATTGTAATGGTTCTTCTGTGAAAACTTATTTCTTTTGGATTAAAGTTAAAACTAATGGATTCGTTCTGACTTCTTCCGGGCAGTTTTAATTATTTTCTACACGTAAATCCCGACGACCTGTTGCTCCTCTTTGTCGGTCTAGGAAATTTTCACTGCTAATAATGATATTTTAGGGGAGAGCACGGGTTAATTTAGTATACGAAACCCAACCATTCATTCTATATTTTTCGTTAGATATTTTCAAAGTTGCTCACCACATTATAATTAGCGATAATTTAAATTATCTGTGTGCGATCTTTTCTTGTGGCAGGTTTTTCTTCTTTTTCTCTGAGTTGACTGGGGGTTTTTTAATTAACTGCCGGCTATGAGTCAGCGACCGACCAGTCGAGCCTGCAGTGAATGAACCAGTGTACACGACTTGTTTCTCGCAAGCCAGTCAGACCGGTTTGTTAGTGTTCCATGTAGACCCCGATGGCCGGTGGATGCGCGCAAACAATGGATCATAGACGGGTCGTTCTATCTCTAAATCTCACTCCTAAGCAAACCAAACAAAGGCCAGCTAAAACGTGCGATTATAATTAATGTAAACAACCTACCAGAGGGGGGGTTGTTTTTGTTTTTCATTGGGTTTTATTTAAGGCGATTTTCGTTATCGTTAAATTAGTTTATAAAATAGTTGCTCGTTATTGTTGTTCTTCTTACTTTTATTAATGTAGGGCTCCAAAAATGGAGAGAGAGATTACGTCAGTACACAGAGAGATATGATATGACGTCAGGAGAGAGAGAGAGAGATGATGTCAGTACAGAGAGAGATATGATATGACGTCAGGAGAGAGAGAGAGATATGACGTCGGGAGAGAGAGATGATGTCAGTACAGAGAGATATGTTATGACGTCGGGAGAGAGAGATTACGTCAGTACACAGAGAGATATGATATGACGTCAGGAGTGAGAGAGAGATGATGTCAGTACAGAGAGAGATATGATATGACGTCGGGAGAGAGAGATGATGTCAGTACAGAGAGAGATATGATATGATGTCAGAGAGAGAGATGACGTCAGGAGAGAGAGATATGTTATGACGTCGGGAGAGAGAGATGATGTCAGTACAGAGAGAGATATGATATGATGTCAGAGAGAGAGATGACGTCAGGAGAGAGAGATATGTTATGACGTCGGGAGAGAGAGATGATGTCAGTACAGAGAGAGATATGATATGATGTCAGAGAGAGAGATGACGTCAGGAGAGAGAGAAGGCCTGGCTCATTAAAGGGGTTGGGCCCGTATGCAGGTGAGACATTAGTGCACGTGCACGCACATACACCAACTTCAAACAATTAAGTTTGAGTTTTAAATTTTTAAAACTATTTGTAGAGCTTTCTCACATCGAAAATACTTACAATAATAGTATTATATTACTAAGTTTTTGACTTAGTTAAGTTTTAATTAAAACAAAAGAAAGAAAGTTGAAAACAACAACAAACAAACCATGAGTATACCTTGATTGGTTGGCGTACAGGTATCCGCTCGAATCCTCCGAGTACAAACATATAATGTCCCCGATTAAAATAGCATTATCCATGGTTAGAAGAAGTTAAGATCTGGTGTTTATGCCAAGAGGATCCGAACGCTGGCTGGTTGAAGTGCGGCTGGAATATCGTGGTGGCCACACCTTGTTCTCATTGACTCTAGCTGGATACCACGAGCGAGGTAGCGTTTGAATGAATACAAGTCTGAACAATGACTTTATAGCTTGTTTCTGGTAACATCGCTACTACTGGCCCCATTCGCTTGGTTGAAAATTCACGAAATAGTTGTTTGTTTTGTTGTTATTTTAAAAATAGGCTATACTGTATTTCTTTTGTGCCGGTATATGCACCACCAGCACCACGGACCAGGGTATCTTGTCATCACCTTAGATATGCTGGTCCTATTTACGTTTCTGCAGGTAACTCGGCACTATAACCGGTGCCGTGGCTTTCTAGTTTTAATCAGTGAACGCCAGGGAAGTTAGAAAGAATTCTCGGCGATCTGTTTTATCTTTTTATATCTTTGTTCGATGCCAAACAACCTGCACACGGCGCGCCGACAAGAGAATTAAGCACCTCTTGTTCAAATGGTGCCAGATTTGGTGAGTTACTCCCCCTGACCTGTAGTCAGGGGTTACCTACAGAACCTCTACTTCAAGTACTTGGAGAACCCCTGGTAGAACTCCTCGTTTTTTTTTTAAATAAACCCACGCGGTTGGCAGGTGAGGAGAGCAAGAATAAACTATACCAGGCAGGTACTACGCCAAATCGAGCAGGTTTCTACCGGGATTCGAACTGGTCCCTTTAACCTTAGCAGTCCGGCCAGAAGCTCTCTGAATGTGTAGATCAAAGGTTCCAACAGCAGGTGTCACTAATCTCTCAAGTTCACTCGATAAAAGATCAAAATTCGGATCTCTGTCAGTTTCTTTTCCTTTTGCACATCTTATTTTAGGCCGCACGTGGGCATTCAGTTATAGGTAAACGGACAGGATAAGTTTATTAAACAAACCAGAGAGAGATTTGCAGTCGACGGTGCTGTTATGAACCTGCTATAGTTGGAGAAGAAAGAACTCTGGGCGAGCCCCGTTTCCATACAATCTTTTTACCTTCTTTTCTTTCTTGATTGCATGTGACGCTCTAATCTGTCGGATCTTGTCTTTTCCAGTTCACGGATTTTCTTTAACCTGACTACAGAAGAAAGAAAATAGTCGTTTCGGTATGTGAGTGGGTGTGGTGAGATGGGTTTCATATTTGGCTTAGGGCGAGTCATGGGATAAAAGAACCCCTTTTGTGCTGCTTTCTACGGCGCAACTGAGATTCTTTACGCGCACGCAGGCACAAAGGTCTATCAGAAACTTGAAAAAGGATCTCATACATTCCTGCTCAGTATCAACAAAAGCGATCCTCGAGGAAGCAAGTGCTGATTAGCTTGACAGCGACAATACTGGAGAGTGGGGTGGGGGGGTTGTAAACCGCTCGGGCAGCACCTGTGCCCGAGCACCTTTCAGTCTGCACCACCCGGCCACAGGTCGAGCCATGTGCGCGGTGCCAGCCAGCCTCCTTTCTCATTAACAGAATTCTTTGTGACGACAAATCAGTGCAGTATGTCGGTTTGGGGCTCTACTGTCGAGTTGATTAAATACACAGCTGGTTCCACACAAATACTAACTAACCAGCGCTTCTAGGTTGGGGCACAAATATATCCCAGGTGGAATACGGAAGACTAATTGACGTTGATAGTTCGTTTCGTATTTTTTTTTAAGGATGAAATGCAACATCGTCGTCACCAGTATATTCATTCGCGCGGCAGGTTCGGTGATTGGGTCGGTTTCTCGGTCAGCCTCGTTCCGATATCCTCCGCCATTTGTATTTAGGTCAATTTGGAAAGAAGGTTTTCTCGCGGCTGTCTTGTCTGTTGTTTGAAGCCCATCTTCAGCATTCGCTGTCTTTTGAGATGGGCAACCAAACAGTTTATGACCGCGAGTATTTTCGCTGGCCTCATCCGGCGATCAGTTTTCCGCTTGCATTCTTCGTCTGCTTGATAGTGGTAAGTGACGACGTGAGACCCAACCCGAGGGACACATCTCCGTTTTACAATCTGAATGCTTTCACCAACCCTTTATTTGTATGCTCAGCCGACTTATCTCTCCAGAAGATTTTGCAGATTTTAATGCAGTTGTTGAAATGAAATAATAAATAATCTGTTAAATAAATCGTCCTAGAAGCCAGCAGTAGAGTAATTCCCGTTACTCGCCTTGTGCCTCCAACTTGCCACTTTCCGCCCTGTCAGTAGAAGCAGACATTAGAAAAAGGATGGGCGGGGTCTGTTACTAACCCCTTCTGTCGTGAGGAGAAGAAAACCCCCGTTTTAAAACGCAAGCGAATAAAGGTTCCCGCGAGTAGAACTTACAAAGAAAAATGTATTAGAAATTTGGAAGTGACTCAGTTGGAAAGCTCCCCTTTGAAGCAGTCTGTTGTAAATGGATTTGAATTCTGCCCTGTTATCTAGATGTGGGAAAGAAAGTTTCCTGATCTAATGAATATCTGTACCTCTTTGTAATTTTGTTTATTTTTTCTTTCTATTTTAAGATGATGTATGTTAGTCCTGGATACATTCCAGTAGCGTTCATGGGTCCCCTGGCAAGATTAGTCGTGTACCTGGTCACATTTCATCCAAATATTGTATCATTTTTGTAAGTAATTTTTATATCTCTCTGTCTCTGTGTGTGTGTGCTCGGTTGCTTTAACTTTTGGAGGGGTGAGAAAGTAAAGTTATACTTACTAGGTATTGGATTTGTTGTCTTTCTGAGTTAGAAAAGAAGCAATTATTCAATTTTTCTTTTAAAAGATTCTTAATTTTCAGGTTTTGGTTTCTTGTTGTGGGTCATACATTGGAAAGCATCTACACGTTCAAGCTAGCAAGGTAAGAAAGAAGGAATCTAGCTCACAAATAATAGCTGTGTTGGCCGTGTAAACTTTAAATGGGATAGACAAACACTTACTCCCCAAACCTGGAATCTTTCTGAAGCTGAGATGAAGCTTGTAACAGCAATCGGTTTGTTTTATGAGCAAGTGGTACTACCATCATAAATCCGTGGTGTTCCGTGTTTGGTAAAACTTAAAGCAGTTTATGTAAACAGTTTTAAGAATGTGACTACAAATGCACTTTTACTGATTTTTTTTTTGATAGGGTACAGTTTGTGATGTTTACTTTTACTGATTTTTTTTTAAATATAGAGATAACCCCTACACCTGCAAAAATATTTTTACAGATGGAATAAACTGATTATTTCATAAATAAATAACTAGTCATTCAATTTTTGTTTGTTTTATGTACTATATTTTTGGTTAGGTAATTTCATTTTTAAATAATATAATAACTAAAGTGAGATCAGTGCTTGTGTAGATATTTTTTCTCATAGGCAGGTTGGTATAACAAGGATTAATGATGCAAAATATTATCATTGTGTTGATCCACAAGAAAATAGCATCTATTGTTTTTCTTAGATATACACTAGTCTCAACATTGATCATTAGATTTTTGTCTTATTTACTTTTACAAACTGTTGCTGTGGGGGCTACTGCTGTAGCCAATCACATTATCCTGTTAAAGATGGGTGATAAATTGAAATGTCTTTGCTGTGTATGTCTGCCAGTAGCAGCAGCTCTTAATCTGTGTACTGTGTACTGACGTCAGCTCATAAGGTATCCATCAGAAGAAAACCCTTGTTTTTAATTTCCTAAACCAAGCAGAGAAAAGGGTGCATAGGTTAGCCACACACCTACTGCAGAAAGTTTCTACCAGAATTAGGGAGTCAAACTGCATTATGAAATTGTCTACTTCGGTTTAGTTTTGGTTCAGAAAAAAAAATTTCTGAACTGATTCCCGTACAAAATCTGGTCTGTGATCATTTTACCATTGTTGAACATTATATCAACACAAAACAATCCAATCGATCTTGTGTCAAACAATACAAAGTTTCATTCCACAATGTAAATGACAAACTTTCTACAAAACAGTAAACTGTACATAACCAACTAAAGAAACAAAATCACACACTCGTCCTTTGAAAATACTGTTGCATCAAATCAGTATAATGTCCTCCAGGATCTCCTCTGCCATGTTTTCTCTTTGTGGTGACAGCACGAACTTGAGACCAGAAAAGGCATATTCAGCAATAATTTGTTGGAGCAGCCAGTGAGACTTTAGCCAGTTTGTACATATCAGGTTGAACATTTCTTTGCTGATGCCAGTATTTCAAAATGCTTTCATTTTTGTTTAGTTGAAACTCGTGAGTAAATAAATCTAGAATTGTACCAATGTTATTTTTTGACAAAAATTGATGACGGTGAGTGAGACTTGTTTTACTGGATTCTTTTTCCTGCAGAAAAACCTCAGGTTTTTCATCTTCCTCCCTGGCCTTCATCAACCCTCCTACTCACTTTCTTGTTGGCTGCTTGTCACTGCTGCTGTTCCAGCAGACAACAACTTAATGCTGGTTCACAGCTTGGTAGGTGAACGTAGTACCTTGACCATAGTGAGAAAGTGTTATTTTCAAGCAGAAAATTTCTCCTCCTCTTCATTGAGTTCAGCAGACTATCTGAGAAAAGTGTTGACACTTTTGAGGTTACAAGCTGACCTTTCAGTCATATGCCATACAAGTCCCCCATAGTTAGCTGGAGCTGTTTTTGCTGGTTTAAGAAAAGTAGCTATTTGTTTAATGATTTCCACTCTGCATCTGAAGCTGAGAATTTGATTCTGTGATATCCTTGCAGAATTCCTTCAACTAGAGCAAACACTAAAGCATATCAGAAGTTCATGAAGCAGTCTAAGATGAGTCTCTTAAGTTTCATTTCTTCTGAATAACCATGCATATCTGCGTTTCACAGTTTTTTTACAGGTGAAAAAACTTTAGCAACTGTATGAGCTATACTTTGATCTTTTAAGTCCATCACCTGCCAGCTGAAGAGCGGGCTGAGCAGCAAAGAGTTGGTGTTCCTTGTTCCAGTTCATGCATCTCATCTGAATCGGTCTCTTCATGACCAACATCTACTGCATCACCAGCAAATATTTCTCTATTATCAAGTTTTTGTCATTTCCCTGGTCATTTTCATTAGTCACCTGTTAGAAAACACTTTATCGTGTATACACTGTTACTGGGTTGTTATGCTGTATGTTTACAGCATATCAATATCATAATGTGTAATTACTTCAGGAAACTTATTCTGGATGTGCTTTTCTAATTACTTTTATAGCTTTGGTACACACTGCAATCTCGCCGTCTTTTAAAAGCTTGATATTAATAACAAAAACAGCACAACCCAATTGTGTGGCACATTTATCTTAAAGAAAAGAAACTACTTATCATTTCTTTGTTGGACTTGGTACACTTAACACACTCTTCCTAATTTTATCAGAATTAACACAAGTATTAAGACAGTTTCCCTTCAAATATAAGATTCATCTGTGATGAACTGGGTACACTGGGCAAATTCTTCCTAACATTATTGGCATTATTATGAACATAAACACAAACATTTAATTTGAATGGAAACTATAATTGTCCTGTGATGATGATGGGAAAAGACTATTTTTCACTTCTTTGATGGACTAGGGACACTTGACACATTCTTCCAAACATCAGAGTTAATGCGAATATTAGTAAATAAGTGGTTACAAAAGCTTTGTCAGTTTTTTTACCGCAAAAACGAGACTTCATATCATTGCTGAACATGAAGTTTATTAATCAGAGTTAGCCCCATTACAATCGATACACTTCTGCCAACAAGTTACAAGTGCATTTATACCATTTTGAAAAAAATTTGGATTCTGGAGTCAATAAACTGTTGGAAGGCAGTTTCAATTGCTGCTTGGTTGGAGAAGGATTTAATATGGTGAATAGGCTGGGTGAGGAAGAACTTCGTACCCCTATGTGTTCAGTTTCTGAAGAGTCACTTTTGCAACATGAGGATGAGCATTGTGGTGGAGCAGGATTGGGCCTCTTAGATTCACCAATGCCAGCTGTCATTGGGAGAGTTTCTGATGAACAACATTTAATTCACGACAGTACCTTTCAGCTGTGATGGTTTTTGTTTCTTATGACAAGCAAAAAGCAGATCTGCAATCTATGATTTTGTTGTTCATTCAACTCATGAGGTACCCACTTGTCAAGCCTTTTCACTTGGCCGATTGCATCAAGATGCCGGGAAACAGTTGCAGTGCTTACGTCAAGCTCTCCAGCGATTTCTCGCACCGTTTTTCTTGGATCGGCTTCAACTGAGGCTTTCAGATGGTTGCTATCACAACTGGCAGGATGTCCACTACACACATTTTTTGGGGGTTCACATCTCCTGGTCGAAACTTTGCAAACCCTCATTGTTCTTCTTGGATCAGCTTCAACTGAGGCTTTCAGACGGTCATTATCACAGCTGGCAGGATGTCCACTACGCTCCTCATCTTCAAGGCTCACATCTGATCGAAACTTTGCAAACCACCATTGTTCTGTGCGCTCATTTGCTGTGTCCTTGTCCCATGCTTGGTTAATGTTACAAGTTGCCTCACTCACTTTGTGGCCTGGTTTGAACTAGTGAAGAAAAATGACACGAAAATTTTTCAGTCCATGCTTCACTCAGAACCTTGAAACAAATATCCATTTTATGATTTGTAAAATGGTAGGTTTTGCATATTGTGTGCCAAAACACACCTTCACAAGTGTGCAAAAAATGGATCCCAAATTAACATAATATAAAAACTGACAAAATGTTTGTGACAACCTGATAGTTTCCTTTTAGACATGAGATTCATCTATGATGGACTGGGTATACTTGACACATTCTTCCTAACATTATTGGCTTTAACACAAACATTACAACATAAACCTTCAATTGAAAGAAAACTAAATCACCAGTATACATATGAAATTTTAGTTATTGTTTCTTTGAAAATAAGTGAATTTATACAATTCGGGCGTTCTGATTCCCTATCTGGTTTCAGATTTTCACTATCATATCAGGATTTCTCTCACATTTAAAATTAAATTTTCATATTTTATTCATATGGTATGAACAAATATTAGATGAAATATTTCGAGAAAAAATTATGAAGCATCTGTAAAAAAGACACTATTGCAATAAAATTCACAGAAAGGATCATTTTAGATGACCTTTCTTTGGCTTTACATATCAAATTTGGGTGAATTTCCTCCTCCTCGGATGTATTTTTGTAATTTGGTTCTGAAACCTCTTTTCAAGGATGAACAGTTGTCAGCCATCATACTGACATTCCATCTTCCTTGATATTGTTTCTCCTTTTTATATTTTGATGGAATCTTTCACCCTGCTCTTCACTTACTGTTCCATGTTCTTGGGGAAGTACTCCAAGTGACTGTGAAGGAAATGTACTTTTACACTCATGCTGCAGCCAAGTTTTTCATAGCACTTCAACACGTGGCTGACAATTGTTTCATAGTCGTCGTCGTCATGATTTCCTAGGAAATTTTCCACAAAATTTTTGAATGATATCCGTGCTGCTTTTTCCACAGATGACACTGAATCAATAAAATTGTCATCTTTCATTAACTTCCTTATTTGAGGGCCATCAAACACTCCAGATTTTATTTTCTCTTCACTTAGAGAACAGAATTTGTCAGAAAGATATTTGAAACACACTTCATCTCTATCTTTTGCTTTGACAAATTGTTTCATTAGCCCAAATTTAATGTGTAATGGTGGTAGCAGAATTTTTGCGGGTTGCACAAGATGTCCATTGATTATATTTTTTCTGCCTGGTGTTAAGCTAGTTCTTTGAGGCCATTTTTTTTATTTTTCCAGTGATCAGCCTTTTGCTCTGCTGTCCCAGAAGGATGGATATCACTTTTAAATCTTCACAAATGATCCATTTATGTCCACTATAGTTTCTTTTATCTAGAAGGAATTCATGTTATAATCTTTTTTGTAGACAGATTGGTCAATAGGGATGGATGCCAGTTGATTTCCATTATTCAGTAAAATCACTTTTAAACTTGCCTTTGAACAGTCAGTGAACAATCTCCATTCTTTAGGATCACACTTTGTGCCCATTATATTCAGAAGACCAGTTATGTTTCTACAGAATGCTAAGGAACCATCCATAGAGAACCGAACAAATTCGTGTTCTCTGTTCCTGCCGGGAATATGAAGTTCCAGCAGCCAGTACATTTTTTTTCACTTAGCTTGGATCCTAAAAATTAGGCAGCATCTTTTGGCTGATCAAGATCTTGTACAAGATCATTCAGTTCTGCCTGATTGAATAACTGTGGCTTTTCAGAACTGTTAGTGATGTCAAAACCACTGTAATCACTAAACTCTGAATCAGACCAAGAAACTTCATCAAATTTTCTTGGGAATGCAGAAATGGGAACTTTATCACTGTGCTGAACAGGACAGATAGCAAGTGGCAATGATGGATACACAACTGATGATCTATTCTTGGAACTGAATCCTTTGATATTACACAAACAAAAGTAACAGTCTTGGAAATGATTTTTGGGTTTACACCAAACCATAGGTATATCAAATGGCAAGGACTTTCTTTTGCATTGAACCCATTGTCTCAAACTTTCCACACACACTATGCAGAGCCCATGACTTATCCTGATCACCAAGCTTCACACCAAAATAAGCGAGATATGCCTTTCTGACAAATTGTGTGATATTCTAACTTTACTTTGCTGTTTGAAAATTACCACAAATATAGCAAAACAAATCTGGTCTGTTCCTGCGGGAGCAGTGCTTCATCATTACAACAGGAAATTAGCGAATCTAACTTTTCTTATTGACAAAATCAGAAACATCAAACTCAAAAATTAGAAACACATACAGTATATATAAAACATTTACACGCAGAAATACATATACACAGACATTTCATACATAAGTATATAGACATATTGGGTACACTTGACAAATTTTTCCTTGCATTATGGGCGTTAGCACAAACATTACAACGTAAACCTTCAATTTGAAAGGAAACTAAAATTGGTCTGTGATTATGAAATGAAAAGACTATTGATTTGTGCATGTTTCATCTGAAACTGCCATCTGATGTTTTGTAGAAGTCAGTCACTTTCTCACAAACTGATTGCATGATGAAAAATTGTTAAAACTAGAAATTGAATGATTTTGCTTTGTGTGAGATATACTATGAATCTGTTAAACTGTTTTTCAACATTTATAAGGTGTACTTTTTTCATATTTTCAGGGACCGCCAGCTTTCAACATCTACCACATTAAAGTGGATTTTACTGACTTTACTCTATGGGGCATTTTCAATTATTCTGCTTCAGCGATCTGCCAAGAAAACATCTTAACAGCTTGTAAGATAAACAAATTTTGTAAAACACTATATTTGGAAAACAAATCTACTTCCCTTTCTATGATTATTGAGTACTAACAAACACTGGAAGTTCCATTTTTACAACTTGCTGGCAACCACATTACATCAACTCTAAAAGTTAAAAGATATTTCCAGAGATTTCTAAAGTATTATCTTTACCCAGTATTAACAATCCATACTCTCAAACTGACGACAACTATGATTTTTCCTAAACAAAAAGAAAAAACTTGTCAGTAAAGAAATATTTATTTAGCGGATTTCAAAACAGATGTGGTGACTTATAGTATAAAACTCTTACAAATTATATTCACCATAAACTTAAAATTTTGCAGATAAAAACCTGTTAGATTGGAAAAGAACTTTTCAAAATTTGACCGTCTACAGGCAGCAGATTAACTAGTAAGAAAATGCTGAGGTTTTAATTTGAAATATGTATAAAACAGTAAATATCAAGTGCCAATAAAATCACATTTTTTTAGTAAGTGAAACTTGTGTTGGTGTAATAGGTTCTTACAAAAGTTTTGTCGGTTTTTTTTTACTGCAACAATGAGACTTCATATTGTTGCTGAACGTGAAGTTTATTAATCAAAGTGAGTTCCATTACAATCGATACACTTCTGCCAACAAGTTACAAGTGCATTTATACCATTTTGAAAAAAATTTGAATTCTGGAGTCCATAAACTGTTGGAAGGCAGTTTCACTTGCTGCTTGGTTGGAGAAGGATTTCATATGGAGGAAGCTGTCGAGGTGTTTGAAAAGATGGTAGTCTGTGGGGGGAAAGGTCTGGTGAATATGCTGGGTGAGGGAGAACTTCGTACCCCAACGTGTTCAGTTTCTGAAGAGTCACTTTTGCAACATAAGGATGAGCATGGTGGTGGAGCAGGATTGGGCCTCTTCGATTCACCAATGCCGGCTGTCATTGGGAGAGTTTCTGATAAACGATGTTTAATTCACAACAGTACCTTTCAGCTGTGATGGTTTTTGTTTCTTATGACAAGCAAAAAGCAGATCTGCAATCTATGATTTGTTGTTCATTCAACTCATGAGGCACCCACTTGTCAAGCCTTTTCACTTGGCTGATTGCGTCAAGATGCCGGGAAACAGTTGCAGTGCTTACGTCAAACTGTCCAGCGATTTCTTGCACTGTTTTTCTTGGATCGGCTTCAACTGAGGCTTTCAGACTGTCGTCATCACAGCTGGCAGGACGTCCACTACACTCCTTATCTTCGAGGCTCACATCTCCTGATCGAAACTTTGCTAACCATCATTGTTCTGTGTGCTCATTTACTGTGTCCTCGCTCCATGCTTGGTTAATGCTACAAATTTTCTGGCTTGCTTTGTGGCCTGGTTTGAACTCGTGAATCAAAATGGCATGAATACTTTTCTATCCATGCTTCACTCAGAACCCTGAAACCAATATCCATTTTATGATTTTAAGAAAGCTAGGTTCTACATAATGTGTGCACGCTACAAAGACAAAATTTTTGTAACGATCTAATATAATGTAATGTCTTGTATGCTGTTTCAATTATAACTTCCTTTTTTTCTACATTTATTTAAAGGTAGGTTGGTCTGTCTCATTCTATTCATTGTTGTTCACGTTAAAGTGAAAACATTTTTGATTGTCAGTTTTTGGTTGTGGTTTTACCAGTTAATCTCCTTTCTTTTTCTATAAAAAAAATATTTTGAACACTTCATAGAAAAATCTCAAAGTTCTAAATGTACTGTTTGCAATCTTCACTCTTTAGTAAGTTCTTGAGACTTTCTTGATGATGTATAGTCTCTAAACAAGAATAAAACCATAAATGATAGAAATAACTGAGCTTTTGCTGGCTTTGTTAAATCGGTGAGACAAATAATAGAACGGGTATCCTATTAAATTGTTCATTCTTCCTTTGAATATTATGCCCATTCTCACTTTTTTTTCTCCTTGATGGCAGTATCAAGTATGAACAAGAAACTTATCCAGGAATGGCAGAACAGAAACCATGGATAACGAGAGAGATTTTTACTGTGGGTGTAGGTCATGGGTGATCTGGAAAGGTTGAGAACAGGACTAGTGTGGTGCACTACCTTTTCCACTGACCATCTTGTGATTGTTTTTTTATAATTAAACACCAGTTCACAGCGCGATGCTATAGACTGGTAACCATGCTGCATTGACTGAAAAAACAGCAGCGGAAACTGAATTTCAGCTTTTGGCTTGATGATGGTCTGAAACCATCTTGGAAGCTCCCAAAATTTAAAAAAAAAAAAAAAACAAAAGACTTTATTTGATACACTTTATTTAAAGAATCCTCTTCTATACTGTAAACAGAGAGGTTATAATCAACTGACAAAATAAAAAAGTCAAGAAATGGCAGAGTTGGGACTCTTAAAGAAAACACAAAACTAATAATAGGATAAATTGTTATATTTTGAGAGATAAATATTTCCCTACAACAGTTTCCAAAACAAGAAACTAAACTTATTAATACATTTTTTAAATATTTTAATCTTTTTTTGCTAAATGCATGACACTAGTTTAAGTAAAAATGAAGTAATATCTTCAAAAGATGTTTCCTTATTAGTGGGATACTTGACAATACTTGCAGAACATTATGAGAATGAAGCTTCAAGTTTCAAAAAATTATTTTCCCATCTCAAAATTCAGCCATTTAGTAGTTAGTTTAGTGTCAACAGCTGAAAAATGTGATGTGCTACAATCAGCATTCACAAAGTATATTTCGTTTTGTTGAACACTAATAATCAATTGTACTTTTTCATATGAAGAATTCTTAGGATAAATTGTAGTTCATTTTTTGTTGCTGTTTCCATATATTCTCTGCTAGAATTTCTAAATACAGTAGATTAAAATCACTTGTGATTTCTGTTTCTGCATAGCCAGCTGATGAAGAAATTCCACATTACCAAGAGACAGTAAGAGAAAGAAAATCGTTAAAGAGGAAATAACTACAGATGTTTTTGGAGAATTGTGATTGGTTCGTATAGTTATAATTTCTTGTAGTGTACAAATGGATTGTACTACTTCACCAATTAGAGCTTGAACATACATTAAGTTGTAAGAGCATTAACACAGCTAAAGTATAAATGGCACTGAGGAAATAGAAAAAGTGATAACGTGCAGGTCAGTTAAGACTGGCCAAATTCATAAAATATGTAAAAGAGGTGGGGGGAGTACCCAAGAAAGCTAAAGGAGCAGGAAAGGGATATCCTAACATCAGCCGGACTGAAAAGTTACTGGCCAAGGTGGGTTTGGAATTAGTATTTCCTCAAGATATGGATATAACTAACCTAAAACCTGATATCATTATCTGGTCAAAGAAGATGGCATGTTTTGTTAACAGTCCCATGGGAAGACAGAATAGAAGAGGCAAACAAAAAGAAAATGACAAAACATGAAGACTTGTGCCAAGAAATCAAGGTGAAAGAATGGTAAGTTGGGGGGGGAGCTTTACCTCCCAGTGGAGTTAGCACCAGAAGAATACTGGGGAGATCAATGGAGGGAAAACACTAAAAATTATTGGTTTGTCATCTAAACAGTGGAAAGTAGCATCACGATGGCCGAGTTGAAGTGTCGGAAGGCCATTAAGGTAGCTCTGAGGGAGGAATACCAAGGATGGATAGTTGGGGGTTGGCCATTCCCCGAGGGTCCTGCAAGTGGTGAATCTAAACTTGCTGAAGGATCGTGCAAAGCCAGGAGTCCAACAGAAGCACCTTGAGCATTTGAAACTCATTTGATGTGAAACAAAAAGAATTTATATTTCATTTTTTGAAAAAATAATGTATGTAGTTTTTACTCAGTCATCAGAACGATAGTGTTTAAAGGGAGATAACTGAATAGTACTTACGTTTTTGAATATATTGTGATTTATAATTTAAATCAAAGAGTTGATTTTGGAATATTCGTACTTTTTTCTTCATTCTCATGCCTATTAAGGTAAAACAAACTTAATTATACTTGTCATTAATTAAGCTACATGGGCAATTTGACTATAACATCTTTGTTGTCTAATTATATTTAAATGCTAGTGAACAACTGCATCCCACCAGTTTTACAGATGATGACAAAAATAGAAGATTTCTTCCTCCGTTAATACTACTGTATTTAAACTGAGGACATTCAAATGAAACCTGGCTAAAAATAAAATTGCAGCTGGCCAGATTTATTTCATTACTTTTCAATACAATTTTATTGTTGAATAACAAACAGTAGTTTTTGCCTTCAGTGTCTAGGCAATAATGATAAAGATAAAACTTAGAAATATTTCAAATAGGGCTATCCAATAGAATCAACAAAAGAACCGCCTTTAGAATTTGTACCTGTTTTGGATAAAAGTTTATAAAGCAAATGTTTATCTATTGTAGTTTATCATTAAACAACAACAGATCTTTCAAATTATCATTTCATGTATAAATATCGGATGGCGAAAATTATTTTTATCATTAGACTTAAACTAAAGTGTAAGATCTTTCTTCCATTGAGAATTGCATCTAGTAAAATTTTAGATTTTAAGGCAGTTTTGCATTCACAACTTAAAATTTATAAAAGACCCAAGGTGAAAAAAATATTGAACACAGCTAATTAATGAGTCGTCCATTATTACCGCAGGCCCAGTTATGTACTAAGGTTATGTATCTGGCATTGCAGCAGTGGTCACTGGTCCAGGCCCTGGGTTTTATTCCAGTGTCCCTGATACAGAGAGTCTCTTACTAACTTAACAGATAGACACTAAAAAATACTGATTACTTTTGATAAACTGTTGTTCATGGCTGGCTCTCAAAATCTGCATCAATGGGACAATAATAATGTGCATAAAATATATGAATTATATTTTATAAGGGCTTCTTTGTGAGCTATTAATCCAAAATAACTATCAAGTTAAAGAAAAGACTGTGGCTAATGTAGATCTGACCACTTGCTATGAAAGAATGATGTGCATATGATTATAAATAATAAACTTTCTTCGAGAGTCACTTTTGAGAAGAAAATAATTCAGAACACACTGGAAATGCATTGTTAACTTTAGTCAAATATTAATTACCTTTTTCTTTTCCCTTCCTTCAGTTTTTTTAATTTTAGGTATATGCCGCATGACAGGGTTAGGCTTAGATTTTTTTTAAAAAAAAAATCTTTAAATATCTACTCGACTGAGATGAGACAGAATTCAATAATAAACATGGTGTTTAATGGATGATATCTGTGAATAACAAGAGATAAAATAGTGTTTTCAAATTAAACTCGCCAGATTTAAAAAAAACAAAACAAAATCAACTGCTTGTTTTTGTTCTGCCATACTGCACCAACACACAGATGTGTCCAGAAGTGTATCACCCAAACAGCTTTTTTAAACAGCCCTATTTTTTTAATGTAAATAATTGCTTAAGCATCTCCCTTGATTCTCTCAAAGCTAAAAGAGAAAGCTATCTCTCTTTTTTAAAAAAAATTGTAATTTTGTCATTTTTATGTATAACACATGGATGAAGGTTTTACTGAAATTAATTTAAGTATGAATGAAATAATTGCTAATTTGAAATGGAGCATTAGACAGGTGTTACAAAGATATCACAATTTATCAATGTGAAAATCCAACAAGAAAAATAATGCAGGAGATGCCGAATTGTTCATCTTAAATCCAAACCAAAGTCCAAAAAGTAACAGTAAGAGTGAATAGATTCTCGGAGAATTTCTTGTGGCGTTACTCGAAGCTCCTGGTGTTGGCATGTGGAACTCGTCTGTGACGAATTGCACTAGTGCAGGGAGGGAATTGTTTGTCAGCTCGAAAGATTGCCGAATGGTGGTGTCTTGAAGATTCCAGTCAGTGTCCACCTGAACAGAAAATTTCTTCAGGGCATATGGAATTGTTCCACCCAAGATCACCTCTGTGTCGAGGCTGCAATCTGAAGCGGGAAGGAAATACACCATGTGTGCTTTGGTAAAAACCCAACAAAGAAACTCTTCACTTTGGTATGTTGTGTGCACAACCAAACCTGTTGTGTCTGAGTCAAAATTCAACACAGCAAGGCAGTCATAGCGCAGCTTGTGCTGTTTCTCTGCAGAGCAGTTGTTGTTATATAACATGATGCTTTCTGGGTTGTCAAGACGGCTGTAGTAAAAAGAATACTCACAGTTTTTCTCATCTCTTAGCAAAGTGTTCATTCCAATGTGTGCTGGCAAATCACAATGTACTGGATGTAGTTTATCCAGACTCAAAAGTAGTGTTTGCAATACCATTTTGTGGGCCTGCATAGATTTCTGCCCTTGTTTTTCAAAGTAGGAATTTGGACAAGTTTTGCTCATTCTTTGAAACGGCTTTGACAGCAGCCATTTGGTTTTCTGGATGAGCTGGTATTTGATTACGGATGGTGCTAAAGCAGAGGTTCTCAAACAGTAGTACTTGGGTGAGCAACCATTCTGAAAGCTTTGGAAAAGAACATAGGTCTCTGTAAAAACGTTTCCTTTCTTGGAGAGGCACTGCAGCTGTGAAGCCGGACTCAAGTGGAGTGCACTCTGGGTGATGTTAGCAGCCTGCATGCCAGACCTTGATGCCAAAAGCCAAGAACCACGTAAGTGCTTCGTGAAAACACAAAAGGGACCGCTTGTGCAGTTTTGGCAGGTCTGCGAACAGTATCTGCGATATTTGGACAAACAAATCTTCCTGAAGTTGGAACATTCTTTAAATTTGTCCATGCATGGATTCGAAATAACGGACTTGCTCAGCGTCAGAATTACGTGTTTGTAAGCGGGGTAGATCGACTTGCCAGCATCGCACACAAGGCTCTTGAACAGGTAGAATATTTTCACTTCAGATGGATCTGCGGGCGTCCGCATGCACCACATTTTAGTGTTGTTTCCCGGTGACTTGAGGGCAGTAAAATGAACATCTCCTTCGGTCCAGCTTCCAACGCAATGCACCGTTTGCTTGGATTGCATCTGAACGAAAGAGCCGCTGCAGGAGCCGCGGAACCGTAAGGTCAGCGAGTTGGTGTCCTCACATTGGCTTTCTAGACGCGATGGTGGGGTTTCGATAGGACATAGGGGGCTTCCATCAGGCTTCTGTACTGCGACATTGTAGCCGCCGGTGAACGGGCAGCTGCTGGTGTTGTTCTGCAGCCGATCAAATGAGACGTAAAGCCAGGGGTCGAGCTGCATGAAGAGGTCGTCGCAAAGAGCTCGAGTCCTCTCCTCTCTGATCTCCGACTGGCGCATCTGCACGAGACCGGGGAAGCGTTCGATAAACTCCACGCACACGTACTTCCTCGGGTTGCTGTTCGAGTCCCGGTAATCAGACAAAAATCTCCCGGCGCTGATCTCCTCCAGACACAGGCTCCGGTACGTCCGACAGATTTCCGCGAAGCAGCTGTTTACTTCCATCTCAGTCTTTGTAATGGACGCCATTCTGTAGTCCGACTCGCCGTATTCCGTGATCCAAGGATGGTGTTTCACCTGCATGAATGCTGGAAACAGACACACGCCCAAGACACAGTAGCTGTGCCCACCAACAATGGCGGCCAACAGAAAAACACGCTGCATCTTGGTGGTGTTAGATCATGGCTACCTGAAAGTGAAAAGTCTTTTTTAATTAATCAGTAGTCGTCAATATATGGAAAGATACCATTGTGGCATCAAATCAGGTGTACACCTGGCTTTTTTTAATTATCAGACAACATATTTACTTTATAAATATGCACATCTTTAATAATTTGATACCCCTCCCTCTGACAAATGTATACCAGATATTACAAATTAAACCTGCGTTTAATACATAATTCTGATAAATTTTCTCTGGTTCATCCTTATATGGGAGCTTGTCGTATGTGAGGCGTGTGGTTAGTAGCTGAGCCATCACGGACAACAGACAAGTGGTCTCAGCGTCGTCCTTCCGAGGCAGGCATTTTATAGGTCTGTGAAATGCACCCGAGAGGATTAATTTCAGACTGCTGTAAATAGTATATCTTTATCATAACTTCATCCAGTGGTAAATGATAAATATATCCTATAATGAATGAACGATATAGTATTTACAGCCATTCTCTCTCCCTGGCTGCGTGATTTGACGTAACGCAATAAGCTGTTCAGTGGCTCCCTCTACAACTACAGAATTTCCAGCCTGTAATCAATGGAAGTACCAGAATCTGCCGGGAGTCGGCGATAACTATCAGTTTGGGCCTGAAGTTGTGGTACTGATTACGGCTTGTTATTAAATCGACTGAAATTCAAATAATGATGATGAGGGCAATACAAAAATTAATTTAGAAATAATAAGGTCTCCCCCATGATGCGGGAAAAGGGTCGTAGCTGTACGTTACCCCAGAGAACGCGCGAAACTTTTCAAATTGATCATTAGCTAAGGTGGAGTTCAATTTTTTAAACTGCATAAATCAAACCTTTTCATACTTTTCTTTCATTTGTTCCTGATATCACTCGCGCTACACCGACTGTCAAGCAAAAGAAACGAAAGTAGAAATTGTTAGATATCTGAAAATGATATATAAAAGTTGGACATCACCGTCTGGCTTAGCAGTTGCCTCTCAATGTTTCAGGAGCTGGAAGAACTCTAGAATAGGTATGACCATAACTGCGCACAGGGAGCTTTGCATGCCCTTTTTTCTCTTTGTATTTCAGCTTCACGAAAACATTTACACTATTCGCCGTAAGACCGTCCATTGGGGAAATAACAGAAGCCAGCTCTCTTCTCTCTCAGAAATGCGCCGAACGTAGCCAGTCCACTCACTTTTCATTGGTCCGACCTTGTTTACTTAAAGATGGCCACAGAATATAAAGACGGGGCTGCTGTAGCGATAGGTTGGCGGAATGGGAGAGGTGGACCCGACCGCTAAAGTAATCAGAAACAATGGCCTGTTAACAGACAGGATTCAAAGTACAACTGTCCCTCCAGAAGATGCTGTGTCAATACGGTAGTGGCAAAGAGCAAAATTAGAATAACAAACAATTGCTTCAGTAAATAATCTGTTATCCGACCTGAATAGACCCTATTCTTTACTGTTCTTTCTTCGGTCTTACTAAATACTAAGAGCTACGCACTTTTCTTTGTCGTCTTGGACGACATATTACAAGATTGCAATTATTTTTACCGAAAAAGAATCATTAGCAAGAGAGAATACACCAAAACAAGTTAGAAGCGCATGCGCAGACAGCGGATGCAGTTCCCTTGGCGACCAACTCGTGGACTATAAAGATTAGGTAGCCGAAAATGAACCGATCTTGGCTTATGTTGGAAAGTTAAATAACTGGACGAGTCGGTTATCTGGAGGCCGGATAACGGATGACACTTCGATCTACTGAAATGGAGAACCATTCCTTACCCATTACATTTATTCTTTAAAATTATTATACGGCGTATTTTACCAGTCATGTTTTTTTGTTTTTGTTTTTTTACTTACTTATACCAGCCTAGAAGCGCAAATGTGTAGTCATGTTGGACTGGCTGCGTGTGTACCATCAACTCTCTCGTAATACGCAGAGTTGGAGATTTGCCGTCACAAACAGCCATTACCTATATTAACGAGAGAGGTGGGGGGGACTTTCTCTCACCCTCTCGATGGCCAAGCTTCGTTTACGTATCGTTAAAAAAAATCTTTTTTTCTTGGCAAAATATCGAAATGTGTTCGGGGTTGTGCGCTGTGTTTCAGCGCGTGGGAGAGAGGAATTCTTTCATCAATCCGCAGTCGAAGATTCCAGGACGCGATGTGACTCTCTCTCTCTCCCCCAGCAACCGTTTTATTTATATACTTATTTATCGACGTACCTAGGGGTTCTCCCGAGGTTGTAAGTTATTAAACCAGCTTGTTGAGGCCTGGTGTCCAAACGTTTGTCTGTATAGCGATGAATGGCTTCGTCGGCCCCATGTCTGTCTCTATTGTTTCTCGGAGATGCACCATTTTCTGGGGCCTATCACTTTCTCGGTTTTCGTACGCGTGCAGACTTGGAATACGTAGATGAGTCAAATGCAGATATTCACAAAATTTTAGAAATTAAGAAAATGCCGCAAAAACCAATAAAACAGGTTCTTAAAAGGCGTAATTTGTGCATCGCTTTTGAATGTTAGGGTTATCTTCATACTCTAAAAAAAAACCAGAGAGTGCTGATGGGGCAGTAAAGCTGTCCATCTGCCACATCATCTTTCACCACCTACCTCGTACCATCCCGACTGGCTGGGTAGATTCAGCGCACTCGTGATGTGGACCGACAGGCGGAACGGGCGCTATTTCTTATATGGCTACCGGAAATTAATTACTTATTTAAAATAAAAATAGTTGATAGAGATGCTTGCGAGTGATGCATATTTGAAGGGAAGTGAGATGTAGATGTACCCCAGGTGGTATACAGAGGGCGTTGTTGTTGTTTTTCATATTTAATAAGCTTGTGAGGTTGCCATAGCAACCCTACATATAAAAAGTTGCGAACCCATAAATCTCGGGGTTGAAATATTAAGTATAGAAAGTTTTCTTTTAAGTTGGTTTCAAATGTCAGACTTGAGTATCCACCGGAAAATGAATTCCCTAACGTTATTAGTTTCACCAAAAAAAGAAAATGGGTTTTTAAGCGGTCTCCACAGCACCAGAAAACAGCTATTCCGCCATTTTGATTTGTCCACCTGCGACGTTAGGTTCAGGCTTCCCGCGCGCGCCCCCGTCACTCCGGAGCGATCCTGGGGGAAATATTTGTCCGACCAAAGTCGACGAGAGCTCGTTCAGCGCGTGAGCAGATGTCGTCTGCCAGCCTCTCCCATTAAGTGTGGCCGGGGCGGTAACAGACTGCCACGGAATGGCATAAGTAAACTGGTTCCTACCTTCGATAAATGTTATATGCGACAACAAAAATAAAAGAAGATAAATTGGTAAAAATAAAATTAAAGCAACACTGCAAGGCAACAGCCCTGTTCGTGGGTGCATATTGACATTACTGTTATTTTATGAATACAGAACGACTCCGGAAATGTCAGGCTTGATGCGGAGTCGGACGGACTTGGATGATGTTTTTAAGAAAGACGATTTCTGCCGAGATTCCCTGAACTGTTAAAATTCACTTACGGTTAATAACGAACACTTGTTGTCTTCGCCCGCCATCAAACAATGTCTCTTTAACAAATCATCTGTTTGTATTTCTTTCCGTTAGTCGCCTCAGACTCATTTCAAATTTCTTGTCGCACTGAATTAAGGACCGTCGACATAAGTTGCTAGATAGCGTGCGATCGGTCGGGGTGTTACATCTTTAATCGTCACACCGTCTATCCTGAACGCAATCATTAGTAAGTGGAGACTCGCACGTAGAAAAACTGTTCTTTTCTCATTGTTTTGGTTTGATTTACATGTAAATAGAGATTCCTGGGGCTCTGGTTATGTTCGGCGTGGATATTATGTCTGGAATATGTTGTCCATCCTTCTTTGGGGAGGTTGGATTTCATATTTTGGGTTGATACTTCAAAGCGCAGAGGATGGCGATCTGAACACACTGAACGCAATTTGCTTCTGAGGCTGGCGAAATGCGACGACATCAACGCTCCAATGACATTTCCACTTGTAACAGTAGTGGCCTGACTTTTTCCCTTTAGTGGCAGCTAATTTCTTAATTTGGGCTAAATTGCCTTAGATTTGCGAGATTAATGACCCCCAGTTAGAAAATTATACAATGGGGTTATTTTAAATTTATATTTAAAGGTACAACCCCTTAAATAAATAGAAGCGAAATGATGTTGGTGATTTGCAGTGAATTAAATAGTCTCGGCCGGGCGCCATCATTGTTCTGTAAGCGCTCATTTGGAGGAAAAGGAGAAACATTGGGACACCATTTGTAAGACAGGGAATCAAGATGGGGATATTTAGAGAACGAACGTTTTAACTAGTGTGTGATAGGGAATGCTGGTTTATTATTATTATTATTTTCTGGATGTGAAATTTTTATCGATTTCAAGTCCAATTTACTTCATTACGAGGAGGCAGAAAACCATCATAGCTTAGATAATCAATGTAATCGTTTAATTGGTGCATTTCCGACAAGGAATCCAGCTGGAGCCCCCTCAACCTCGGCGCCCACCACGTGACCGCCGTACTATTCCTATTCAGTTAACAGTATTGACGTGAGGAATGCTATCTGAGTAGTTGGAAAGAGCGAAACGGGAAGTTCTAAATGGTTGTTAGGGGGAAACGCGATCCGATTAAATTAATTAATGCTCTTTTGTTTGGAGTCAGGGGCAGTTTGAAGTACTGCTTAGCCGTAGCCAAGGAAACAATAGACGGTTGGGGATATTTTTGTTTGGTGGATAAATCATGGAGTTTGGCATCAGCATAATTTTTTCGCAGACAAAAGATACTGTGGTTAGTCCGACTGCTGGTAATTTTAAAACGAGTAATTATGGCACGACATCTTTTACATCACAAGGGCATTGTGTTGGTGACTCATATGTAGTCACATGGTGGAACTCTCCGCATGATTGTTAGCTCCGACAAAGATGCTGCTAATATCCTGACTTTACATAATGTCCGCCTCGCTCTTCTCTACCAGACCGTTTGCGTTGGTCTCTTTCGTTTCCTCTCACGGCTAGACGGCGAATTTATAGTTTGGTTTTTCGGGTACATGTAGAGAAGAAACTCTCGACTGGTTTGCACCCTGATTACCACTCAAAGGGGCACTTCAAAACGATGCCCCTTCGCTCTGGTAGCAACTTTGGAAAGTCTGGGGAGTCTGTCAGGTAACTTTGCTAAGTATTTGGGTGTTTCTGAGTTCCGTGCCATCTGGAGGAATTCCTATAACTTGTGTCATGTGACCGTGGCCGCTGCTGCCCGCCATTCTTCTCTGTCCACAAAATACTGTAGTAACACTTGTGTCAGGTTCCATTAACTGTACTAACATCACCAAATGCATTAGCTCCAAAGCATCCCCAAACCATTATGCTACCTCCTCCATGTTTAGCCATAGGAGCATGTTCTCCAACTTGTCTGCACACTAACCATAACTCATCAGTCCACTCTTCTATAGTCCAGGCCTAAGCAGTGTTTTCTTCACAGCCATTTAAATCAGCAGCTCGGAGAGACAGTTATATTGCTGTCGGGGACACCAGCCATTCAGCTTTGCTGTAGCTTCTGGGGCTGTAAGTCCTATATTATGCTGTTGAACAAATGAGAGAGACTTTCCCCTCTCCTTTAAACTTTACTCTTCTTCTTCCGGTGTATTTTCTATCTGTATCGCTCCCAGTTGTTTGACGTCTTTGCTGTGTAGAGAATGCATTTGTTGGAAATTCCAAGTCTCTTGGCAACCTCTTTTTCTCTCAGCCGTCCTGTCTTAAAGTACAATAGCAGGTTTGCTTTATTTTTTGCCATTCTGACCTGTAAGATAAATTCTTTTTAACTACATTTTATTTCATTCCAAATAAAGAGATAATTTGATAATCTTACGACTTAAAATGCAACAGAACTCCTAATAAAAATAAATATATACACTATTGGCCAAAAGTTTTTATGGAAATACAAATACAGGAATAATTATTTATAAAATATGGTAAAACCAATTTATTTCTCACCATAATATAGTGGATATAAGATTCAATACAGATTCATAAAAGATGCCCATGTCTAATAAACTTAAACATTAGTTTCATCGGAATAATCTCCCTCTGTGCTTCAGAACACCAAGATATTAAAAGTAGCCTAGAAGTTAACTTGTGATATGATTTCATTGAATGAGAGTTAGGCCAATAAGACGATGCCACACGTCACAGGATGTTATAAATTAACAGGAAATATGCCTGAACCTTGGAAGTTACTACTCTTGAAGACTGCGGTTACTGAACGTTTTGTCTAGTGATTCTAATATATTTTTTTTTAAATACTATTTTGGGTTAGGGGGATAAGCAGGAGTCTTTAAGAATTAAATTCTGAAACATTTTCAGATCCTCCCCCTTTTATCCGTAATAATAAAGATGTGTCCACAAAACTCAGCCGCTTTTGGTGTATACAGTAGTGTAAATGTAAATCTGTCTTCTCGACCTGGAGAACAATCAATCCACAGACGGGTAATTACTGTAACAAATCAGGCTCCAGTCTCTTGTTGTTGTTGTTGTTTTTTTTAGTGAGCTGCTTTGCATTTTAGCATGAAAACAGGACACTAAATGTCTGTTTTGATATATGTTCAAAACCAAATCCCGGTCTTGTTGAGCGGAGGTGGTTTGGGAGTTAACCTATAACAAACACGGATGGATGGTGGTAATCTATGAGAACATCACGCTATATACAAAGCAGAAAGTACAATGTCTCTTGTATGTTAACCATCTGTTTTATATATAAAGGGCAGAGGTCAGTCTCCCTGCTGCAGACGGAGAGGCCGTTGTTAGGCAAACATCAGAATAACTGAGCCGGAAGACAAGCGCCCGAGCTCCGTCGCCGATCACGGAAGTGCCATTTAGAATATTAGGTTTCCATGGCGAAACGAACTAATAGATCAATATTTAGTCGCGCCACAGCGGGGAAGTTGGCGACAGGTCAGGTTTGTTTGTCACTGGTGCGCGATCAGATCAGCAAACGTCCTGGCTCGTATTTGTCTGTTACTTATGTCGCCTGTATAACGCGCACAGAGACAGAACTGGAAAATGGCACTGTCTTTTTTTTTTTTTTGTCTTATGAGCTTCCCGAGAAGAGCGGGGACCGATTATTGCCACGTGTTCCACTACGGCACACGCCCAAAGGAGTTGGACCCCGAAGTGCAGCAGCGTGCAGACCCGGAATCAAAATGGTTCCCGGCCTACACTTGATCAGCGTTTCCTTCGGCGCCATTCGCATCACTGGACAAAGTGCGAATAATCTAACGGAGTTGTCATCTCCGCCGCGTTCGTCAGGGAAGGGGTGGACCCCGACTGAGAAGTTCTAACCGTATGCTCAGTTTTTAGAATAGCTTAGGTGGCTATTTACGACAACTGAAATACAAACCAACCCCTGAGGGAGGGGGGGGAGTCGTATTAGTCATAAATCGATGAAAACCATTCCGATCAAGCCCATTATATATCTATACTTCAGGCTGAATCCCATTCTGTACGAATTCTGATGGTGGTCACTTAAAATCCAATTATTTGCAACAATATAAGTAAGTCCTATCCGACTTGTGTGGGTGTTTCGGCACAAAAGTCTCCCGACAGGACACTAGAACGCGACGACATATTTAATCCCACTTGTGGAAAGCGGTCCATCGCCATCGAAGGCTCGCCGCGGAGTCAGGAGTTGTCTGGTGACCGCGCCATCGCCCGAAACGAGGCCTAACACGCTATCCGGTGGTGTTGCTTGTCATTTCAAGCTCGAAGCCATTCCTGGCGTGTGGAGGAGGATTCCGGAGAATTACGCGTACCGAAGATGGCTCGTTATTTAAAATAATAAAAAAAAAAAAAAAACTGGCGACAAAGACGGCCATTGCACGGGACTAAGTGTCGCAGTGACGACCCCACCCGCCATGGCGCTGCGTCTTGGGCCTTCGAGCCGATAGCAACGGATGGCCATGGTTTTCGTTTTGGATAAAAATCCATCCTAAGCTTCGGTGTCCTTAGATCCTTCATATATATATATATATATGCATCTTTTTCTCACAAGAACACAAATAAATGAATGGCTAGGATTTTTTTTCCAAAAACAACAACAACAACAGCAGCAGCAGCAGCAGCAGCAGACGTGAAGTTACTTTACACAGGTGAGACGGACTTCTTGTATCCAGAGTTACTAGGATTAGAAGGAAAGGAGGTTGGATAAGTGAGCTCATTTGTTACATTAAGATATTTCCGTGTTTGTTTAATTTTTTTTATTATAGGTATTTAGACTTTTGAATAAGTAACTCGAAGAAAAAAAAGAGAGAATTCTCTAGATTTAACCCCGTATTCTTACCGAAATTCTACAAGACACTGAAGATGGAGGGTTATGTGATAACGAAGAGGAGCCCGGCGGCTGTAGAGGTGGACACCAGGATCGCTCGTCTGCTGCTGACAGTATGACAGCTCTCACCTCCTCCACACTTAACCATCTCCTGTGGCTTTTTTTTTTCTTGAAAATGGAAGAAACTTCTGCGTAAGATATAGAATGATAAAAGGCAACCGCCGACCTCACCTTGTACGGACCGTATTCCGTCTGCGCAGCATCGACAGCGAGAACTGGGAGAAGGGTCCGCCGGCGGCGGGGTGTTCGGTCGACTGCGCGATACAACTACACAGCGAGAGAGCAGAAAGCGAAATGTCACGAGTCCCGGGCCCGTGGTTCCTGAGATCAGAACTAATAGAATGATTGCTCTGCTCGGCTAATGGCCGGCCCGGACCATACATCGCTCTGGTTCAAATGTCATCCCGACCGGACATGGGCAATTTGGGTGACCTTTTGATAATTTCGCTTTGCAGACAAACATAAACAACGGCATCGGCGATGTGTTCGAGGAGCCAGGGTTGGAAATAGAGCTCGGAGGAGGGGGGGGGGTGGGGGCTAATGCGCTACGGTACATCTTCGAGGCGAAGGGGGGGGGTGGTGGAACTACCAGAAATAGTTATTTCCCAACATGGACGACTGTCGAGCCATTGCCCGCCGAGACTTTTTCGCAGCCAATTTGGCAGAGACGGTAAATCCCGTGGGGTCGGGGAAGACAAACGGCGCTGATTCGATAAAAACGCCTCGAGAGGTTGGTACTTTGATCACCGTCGGTCAGGGAGACGGGGGGGGGTTGGGCTGTTTGCGTAGGAATAGGCCAGGGGGGGGTGTTTCCCGTGGCGTCGTCCTCGCCCCCTCTTCGAATGGAGTGAAATGGCTTCCACGTATTCGAGTTTTGTGTTATTTCCTCGAGCCGGGACCGCTCAGACCGACACGCGGCCCTTCCCTTATCGATTGCCGCTTATGAACATCGCCTGTTATCTTATGCATGCACACACACACACACACATGGAGAACGAAACATCGCTGCTAAAGGACAGAAGCTGTCAATGCGCGGAGTTCCTCGTGCGCTTTATTCAAATAGCGAAGCAATTTAGAAATTATATTTGAATAAAAGGTAATGCTGCCAGCTTTTTCGGTGAGATATCCATGGTGAGCAGTGTATACATGTTTTATTGACCGCAACTACAACAATGTGTACAACTCACCTAATCTATAACGGGAAGTCAGAGGCCTAGTTAGTGGACTGCGCACATTTACAAATAGTTCGATATGAAATTACTGTTCACACACACATGCAAGTCAGGGATATACTCACACTCATACACACATGGTTACACAGAGGCACTAGCAGTTACACAGATAGACCCACGTTCAGATACAAACAAACAAATACTACCACACACTCAAATACACTCACTCACAAAAATACACACATACATAGTCTCAAGCATTCACAGATACACATTCACACCAATGCAATCACACACACACAGGGAGAGAGAGAGAGAAACACGCATTCAAATATCCACACAGACGCATATTTACACGCTTAACACGCACATTCACATAAATACACTCACTTTCACACACTCAAACAGATATTCATAAACAGGGGCGTAGCTAGCGTTTGTGCCGCCGGGGCGGTCGTAGAATTTGCCGCCCTCTAAAAACGTAGAATTTCAAAACCTCCAAAAAATTCATTTTTTATTTATTTATTTATTGAAAAAAAAGTACTATTAGAAAAAAAAATTATCAAATATAAATGAGAAAATATTGATATTCAATTCAAAATAATTAGAAGTGACTCACTTCAAGTGAGCGAATTTCTTTTACAGCAAATTTTAGAAAAACTTTCTTCCTTTCAAAAAACTACCATTAAAAATTGAACGAAAAATTCAGGAAAAAATAATATCTGGAAAAATAGAACGAAAAAATACATTACATATGTAACATACTGTCCTGAACTAAATTTGACAACCAAAAAATGCCGCCCCCCAAAACGTGCCGCCCGGGGCGGACCGCCCCTGCCGCCCCCTATTAGCTACGCCCCTGTTCATAAATACACAGATACACACAGACATACACATACGGACACGATGATATATATATATTATATATACACAAACACACTTGCACACAATCACAGATACTCGCATACACACTCAGTCACATATATTCTCACACGATCACACATATACTCGTATACACAGTCGGTCACATATATTCTCACACAATCACACATATACTCGCATACACAGTCGGTCACAACATATATTCTCACACAATCACACATATACTCGCATACACAGTCGGTCACATATATTCTCACACGATCACACATATACTCGCATACACAGTCGGTCACACATATATTCTCACACAATCACACATATACTCGCATACACAGTCGGTCACACATATATTCTCACACAATCACACATATACTCGCATACACAGTCGGTCACACAGATATATTCTCTTACAATCACTCGGATAAACCTCGCAGATACACATTCACATTCACGCATAGCACTGTCTCTAAGTATCTTTAAAGACAAGTATTACTAATTTTAATGTTTTCTGATAATTCCTTTAATTAATGAACAGTCATTTGTGTCTTTAATGACTGAACATAAGTTTGATGGTTTCATTTATATACTAGAAAATATTTAATTTCCACACAAGATATTTTTCGAGTTGAGGCAAAGACTTTTGTAAACGTTTCATTGTTGTTGTTTTCTATCCCAAATTTACTCGAAAAACAATTTTATTAAAACGCCGAGAAATGTTGCATTTATTATTATCAATCATTCAATTATTATCATTGTTTACTGTTTGTTTTCTCTCTTTGTCTTTCTTACATCACAAAAGGAAAGGGGAGGAGGAAATAGAATTGTCCAGACTACAGCTCACTTTGTACAACATCGCGAGTGTGAACTGGCTGCGCCGATAATAAAGAAAACATTCCCACAATGCACTGCTTTTAGTAAATAAAACATGGCCGCCACATGATACCGACCCCGGACGCAGCAATTATAACAATATCTGCAATTGGCTTAGGCTTATAGGTAGTACAG
Organism: Nautilus pompilius; assembly: GCA_018389105.1. NCBI lineage: Eukaryota > Metazoa > Mollusca > Cephalopoda > Nautilida > Nautilidae > Nautilus > Nautilus pompilius. The sequence goes on along the minus strand of JACATO010000605.1, from coordinate 719,757 downwards.
GTGTCAGCATCCGTGAATAATATTATTATTATTATTTTGGCGAAGTTATAGTGCCGCCTACAAACTCTTGGCTGAGGTCCGAGGGCTGTTTGATAAACGAACGCCCTGCAACGCGAGCCGTCACTTGGCGCACAGAAAGCGAGATTACGACGGTTGCCAGTGCTTTCGAGAGCTGCTTTACCATCCACTATAATCGCTTTGTTGTTATCGTTGGAATTTGTGCCAGTCCAGGAGTGCCTGCCGTGGGTAGTTACTAAGCTATTTCGCCTCTTATCTGGTTTATGGTTTTTACTTGAAATTTTATTTATTTTCTTTTTTCCTTTTCAGAAAACTTTGGATCACAAATGTTCAGGGTCAGGGGAAATCACACTAATCTTATGGGACCCTGTACTTAGCGTAAGCGCCAAAAGATAATTGACGAGGAGCGAAAACGTCCTCTATGGCGCAATCGTCTAAACTTTTCGAAAAGTTCTTTCAGCGGTCTACTGGGAAATCTATAATCTAACATTTCACGTGTAAATAAACTTTGTTTCCTTGTTCTGCTTTTCATACGGCACCATAACAGCCACCATTGTAGGCTCAACCACACAGGATGACATGTCTATGTAATTTAGAAATTGGTGTAGCGAAAGTTTGAAAATAAACTTATCTTCTATGCATGTTTGTCACCAAAGATAAGGAGTGTGTGTGTGTGTGTGGCTTTCTCCAGACGTTCTGCGCAGGGAGGAAAGAAACCCAGCAGACGTGACGTCGCACCTACAACGTGTAATGTTAGCCATCTTCTGCGGAACTGATCAACTTTGGAAAACCACCATTTATTCCACTTTGCGTACATTTTTGCAGACGAGTCATTACCATCACTCCCATAAATTGGCCACACTCGGTTTAGTGGGGACAGCCTGGCTGGCATCCGAGTTGGCCAAAGAACCGACCATGTTCTCATCAGCGGGGGGAAGCGGCACGACTGGGATGTGTCAGTCACGGGGATAAGATCATTGCCCCCGTAGTTGTCCCTCTGTCCCAATGGCAAGATCCCAGATTCATCTTGGAAACAAAATGTTGGATCTAATCGTATGGAGTTTTACGTAGGTTATATTTTATCTGCAGAACGTTGCTTAACAGGTTTTAATTCTCAGAAAATAATTATTTAAACTTTATTCTTCAAATAAATTTCTGCAAAATGATTTTGTTTTTAAAATCTTTTAATCGCCAAAACACCAAGATACTAATCACCCATTTTTTCTGCATGTACGTATATCGACTCTCACAAAGGTTTATTGCAGACTATCTTCACTCTTAATAAAACAGTTTTATATAAACTTTGTGAAATACTGCAATAGCAATAACCCTGATAAATTATACACTAGAAAAACACTGATAACAAAATTCTGCTATAATTTAAAAGTAAAAACAAGTTTGTAGTAGGTCCAGATTGGCATTCCGAAATCAGATACAAATTTTAGTTATAAATTGTGTACAGTGCCTTTCCGTATTAATCTGACCAAACTTATGATTAAATGCACCAAACCAAAATTTAAGATCTGATTACGTATATATTAGAAATGGGCAGGGACAGATCAGCGGTGTGCACTGTCGTCAGGCGAAAACACGTGAGTTCGGCGATATTACACGTTTTCCCGATGTCGTTTAGGATGTGGCTGGAGTCAACGACAGATTTCCAAGATCTCGGCATTTCTCATGGATTTTCGGCCAATGTTATCGCGAAGTTCACGAAGACAGATAGATGTCAGATACCACAAAAAGAACGTGCTGCCATTATTCGCCGGGTCACCGTCAAGATTCTCTTGTTGGCATCGCTCATCCGATAGAAAGGGGTCAAAACGCGGTCGAACAGCATCTTCACCGACTTGGCTACAGAGAGGGTTGGGTTGCACGCCAGAAGTCTCTTTTGTCGCCCAGGAATATAACATGTCGAAAGATCTTGTTAGAAAACATGTCTGGCAGAATCCTGGAGTATCCACGGCCGTGTACTCATCTCCAAAAAAACTGAGGGTTTCAAAACTTTCGGTCGCACCTGGGTTTGGAGAAGACCTAGCAAAAACCTTCAACTCCAAAAGTCCATAGTCAAATATTGAAGCGGAAGTGTCGTGTTATGGAGTGCAATCGAAAGACGCCTCAATTTTACTGCTACATTGACACTTTAAAGAAACATTTAGCATTTTGCTCATATAGGATATCGACATTCGATGCCAGCATTCTTCAGGAGGATAGCGCTCACAGTCTGGAAGAGATCTGACATCGATCGAGTACCTGTGGGAGCATCTAGAGACCGTTATCTGGAAACAACCCATCCACGTCCGGCCAATATTATGTGATTACAGTGAGCTCTCACTCGGATATGCGACCCCAGCACCTAGAAAAGACAGCTTCCGCTTTCCGACCCCTGAAGCTGACTGGACTGTTCATGTCGGCGCCAGGCGAGGTTTTCGGGTCTCTGCTGCTCGAGGAATACATTCCCCAAGACTCTTTGCATAGATACTCCCGTTAACATGCGATAGTTTGGCAGTTATAAGCAATCGACTGCAGGAAATGATTTTATGGTCACCCGGTATATTAAATCCTACTACGTTTAGCCGTGAATGATAACAAGTTTAGGATTATCCACAAGAGCAATACTCCTAATTATTTCCAAAAGTTATATCAATTCCCCCTTCAAGCATTTAATACCCAAACCAGGTAAATCTAATATTTCTTTAACATTCTGGTACTCTAGATACCTGAAACCTATGCAGTCATGTGATCTGCTCTGACCCGTCACGTAATATAAACTGAGAGTACGATGATATAATGACGTAACACTTTATTTTTGTTTCGTGTTTGGGGGGAATTAGTTCTGTCTGTCTCCGGCATTCATGAGAATGATAATTAGCCACCGATGCAGCAGACTGCATTACGGTGTACGGAAAGGAAAGGCTGCGGCGGTTGGTTATTATTACCTCACCTGTGCGGAAGACTAGTGAGGAAGAGAAACTAAGACATTGGTTGCTAGGACACTTAAAGAAGTCACAAAGTTATATCTTTTCTCGTATACAATAATCTTGGAAATCGTATTAACGGTATAAAGATTCCGGCTCACCTGATATTGAATTACATCACCAACACGAGCTGAGACAAAGGGCTAAGTCAACTTTTAGAGGCGACCATTTAGTAAGAGTACTTTTCATGATTCCATTTTGACTAAACTAGAAATTGTAACCATGTTGGCAACATTTTTTACTTATGAAATATAAACAATTTTTATCCAAATTACTTGTGCACACCGAAGATCTTTCTCGCCCATTGTTCTGTTCTGATATTTAGATTAACCAGCCATTGGCAGAATACTAGATATGTAATCTGGCTGGTTTTTGTACATTTGTTTCAGTTACACTGGCCAAAATTATAGTTGTGCATTGATCATAGGCATAAAATAATTGATTCTTATCAAAAAAGTTTTAATCTTAGCAAAATTGCATCTACACTTGACGTTAACAACACAACGGTTTAATACATTGTGCATATGTTGAAGAAATACGACAAAGGCTGCACGAGAAAGATAAATACCAAAGGCGAGCGACAGATATATAGCCCAACTAGTAAAAACGTTGTCGGCATCTTGTTGGCTACTGAGGCAGGGAATGACACTGGGGTTTTAATTAGTACCCAAACTATTTGTAACAGGCTATAAGATGCCACGTTGGTAGACAGGGTGCACAGAAAAATATTTATCAGTACTATAAACCGGAGAAAGTGCTTTCGACTTTGCCAGTTAGCATTTAAGCAAGCCTGCTGATTTCTGAGAGTGATGAGATGAAATTGAGCGTGATGGGGCGTCACATGGTGTCGTGAAAGTCAGAAAAGGAGTGTCATCCGGAATGTCTGCTGCTCACTATGAAGCATGGTGCCGTACAGTTTCCAACGAAATAACATGCTATAATTGATTCCTTAATTAGCCTCCTATATATGGACGCCTTTACGTAAAATTACGAACTTCTTTTTTGTCAACCCTACTGCTGTCTTGTTTGGAAGGTAATATTTAATGTACAACTCGAATACCAGTGAATTTCAAAATTCTTTAACGTGTATTCAAACAATTTACGATCTCTGAAGCTAGAAACGTCTTCTTGAAAGACTCTTCCGAGTTCATTATTTTCTCCCGTTTTGATGCCTACCGAAAGTCCGTCCATTTCCTGTATCCCTACATAAAAGTACAATATTTTCGGGTCGTAGTATTTATGTTCGCCTCAAACAGGGAATGTACAAAGAGCGATGCAATAATACTTTTCAAATAATTTTGTTTCAACATTAAAATCTCTCAATTAAAAAAAAAAATTAACATAATGTTACATATTTTAAAGTGATATTTTTATTTATTTAAAATGTTTTATTTCCCTTTTCTTCAGATTTCTATTATTCTGAATCGTTTGACGAAAACTTGAGTGATAGACAAACCGGCCATTTTACGGGACTGGAACCGACTTTAATTAATGTAAGAAAATTGCCAATTTGTCCAGACTTCGCTCGCTCTTTTTTCGGATTAGTGGAACCGTCCTCGCGTAGGTTGTCGTCGGGTTACAGCTGAAGCCTGAGGCGAGCTACAATCAAGAAGTTAGCTGTGCACAAGCAAATATACTTCTACCAACTGTAACAACTCCCGTGTGACTTAGAAGGAGTTTTACACACACCCCCCCGAAACTTTCTTTTCCTTATTCTCACCTTCGTCAGATGATCAGTAAACATTTTCATCAATCCACCGTTTTAAGAATTGTAAAACTGGATTTTCGAAAACCAGAAAACTAGAAGAGAGAGAATAATTCTTTCAAAATGATTGACCGTGATCTCTTTATGTGACAATCGTTAATCTCGACAGTCACATCCGGGTTTGCGCCAGACATCTTTTCTTCTTCGAGAAAAAGTTTTAGAGTGATTTTATACTTAATGCGAAAAATCTTAGAAGCTTTCATTGCTGATTATGTATTAGGATGGAATTAAGCGCACGTTTTATTTACTGTGTTGATTTTATGAGCTGCCCATCTATGTTTGTAGAGGAAAGCTTTCGTGTACGCAAGTCCTAATGAGCCTTCGGAGAAATAAAGGTATCATTTGGGCCTGCTCTTTGGGTTTTTTTTTCCATTAAGCTGTTGCATCTTATATACAGTAACTTACCATATTAACCTGGTAAACCCTGTTTAACCAAAATGTACATATTTCAGGTGTGATAATGAAGATATTGGACGTCTACATGGGGAAATAATTCGTGTGCATCTTCACCATTCTGTCATTCAGAGTGAGGCAAAGGATCTCGGCATTTCTCGTGGATTTTCGGCCAATGTTATCATGACGTTCACGAAGACAGACAGGTGTCAGACACCACAAACAGAACGTGCTACCATTACTCGTCGGGAAGATTCTAGTGCTGAGGTGTCTAGCACGTAATGCATGCGAAACAACTTGTACAGTTCTTGTTACGTCGGTTGGCTGGGCATGATGCTTCGGAGGTGTTTGGCAGGTTCTATGTTGCTATAATTGAGACCATGCAGAGCATTACGACAAGGAAGCGTCTTGGAGTCAAAATTTGTTATCGAATGCAGTCACTTTTCCTCGCCATTACGCAGTCTGGGCTACATCTGTCGTTCAGTATTTACAGCCTGTCATAATTAGTCTTTAAAGTCACACCATCGACATTTACAGAGCCAAGGTAAACCATTAAAGAGTGCCGGAATGGTGCAGATCAAGCTGCTGAAACCTGGTACAGAGAATCTTTGGCGCTTGGAGAATCTCTAGGTACGGCCTCGTCTCACCAAAAGACAGAAACGCCGTTAGAACATGCGAACAGGATACCCCATCACACACACCCCCAGAAATACTACCACTGCACCATTACCATTTACCAATTGATTACTGACATCGATACTCGGTTCTCAAAGGACTCGCCCTGGTTCCTTCCATACTTCTGTCTGATCCGCAGTGGCATAGGAATGTCTTAGACTACGAACTAATGGTCAAGGACCTTCTACCCACCGGCAACTTCAGAAAGAGAGCTGGAAGCAGAAATGGGAGGTCTAGTGGGCTTTAATTTCTCCAGGTGTGCCTATATTTTAAAATCTGTCTTCTAGGGAGGGGGCGGGCCCTCCCGCATCCCGCATCCCGAGCTAGTATCTGGGCTCTCGGCACTCACCCGGCCGGGCCCCCTCCTACGATACTAGAGAGGCCGCCCCTGGGCTTTCGGCACTCACACGGCGGGCCCCCTCCTACGATACTAGAGAGGCCGCCCCTGGGCTCTCGGCACTCACCCGGCCGGGCCCCCTCCTACGATACTAGAGAGGCCGCCCCTGGGCTTTCGGCACTCACACGGCCGGGCCCCCTCCTACGATACTAGAGAGGCCGCCCCTGGGCTCTCGGCACTCACACGGCCGGGCCCCCTCCTACGATACTAGAGAGGCCGCCCCTGGGCTCTCGGCACTCACCCGGCCGGGCCCCCTCCTACGATACTAGAGAGGCCGCCCCTGGGCTCTCGGCACTCACCCGGCCGGGCCCCCTCCTACGATACTAGAGAGGCCGCCCCTGGGCTCTCGGCACTCACCCGGCCGGGCCCCCCCTACGATACTAGAGAGGCCGCCCCTGGGCTTTCGGCACTCACACGGCGGGCCCCCTCCTACGATACTAGAGAGGCCGCCCCTGGGCTCTCGGCACTCACCCGGCCGGGCCCCCTCCTACGATACTAGAGAGGCCGCCCCTGGGCTTTCGGCACTCACACGGCCGGGCCCCCTCCTACGATACTAGAGAGGCCGCCCCTGGGCTCTCGGCACTCACACGGCCGGGCCCCCTCCTACGATACTAGAGAGGCCGCCCCTGGGCTCTCGGCACTCACCCGGCCGGGCCCCCTCCTACGATACTAGAGAGGCGCCCCTGGGCTCTCGGCACTCACACGGCCGGGCCCCCTCCTACGATACTAGAGAGGCCGCCCCTGGGCTCTCGGCACTCACCCGGCCGGGCCCCCTCCTACGATACTAGAGAGGCCGCCCCTGGGCTCTCGGCACTCACCCGGCCGGGCCCCCTCCTACGATACTAGAGAGGCCGCCCCTGGGCTCTCGGCACTCACCCGGCCGGGCCCCCTCCTACGATACTAGAGAGGCCGCCCCTGGGCTTTCGGCACTCACACGGCGGGCCCCCTCCTACGATACTAGAGAGGCCGCCCCTGGGCTCTCGGCACTCACCCGGCCGGGCCCCTTCCTACGATACTAGAGAGGCCGCCCCTGGGCTCTCGGCACTCACCTGGCCGGGCCCCCTCCTACGATACTAGAGAGGCCGCCCCTGGGCTCTCGGCACTCACACGGCCGGGCCCCTTCCTACGATACTAGAGAGGCCGCCCCTGGGCTCTCGGCACTCACCTGGCCGGGCCCCCTCCTACGATACTAGAGAGGCCGCCCCTGGGCTCTCGGCACTCACACGGCCGGGCCCCCTCCTACGATACTAGAGAGGCCGTCCCTGGGCTCTCGGCACTCACCCGGCCGGGCCCCCTCCTACGATACTAGAGAGGCCGCCCCTGGGCTCTCGGCACTCACACGGCCGGGCCCCCTCCTACGATACTAGAGAGGCCGCCCCTGGGCTCTCGGCACTCACACGGCCGGGCCCCCTCCTACGATACTAGAGAGGCCGCCCCTGGGCTCTCGGCACTCAGAGGCCGCCCCTAATCACCAACAGGTTTTCTAAGTTGGGTCTTCACTCGGAACAAGAGTTTGCGCCCGTATTTTCTTACCGTCTGTCTGCTTCCATCTCGCGAGTTTGAAAACTGAATCCGTTCCGTCGGTTGGGGATCGGAGAACTGACCCGGCGCGAGTTCAGCCTGTACTTGGAGCGCGTCGCGAAGCGCCCCCGAACGTGTTGCTATACGCGCACCTACTTCCGTCATGGAAATTTAAAGAACAACAACAACCCTCTCAACCATCAGAGCCGACACCCGGGAGAACAGACACGCCTTGCCGTGCCTACGTAATTGCTGCCTTTCCTATCGATTAGCCCATTTGCCCGACCCCCGCTCTCTCGGCTCGACTGTACGTACGGTTGCGGTCGTCGATGACAAAGCGCGAGTAGCAACAGCGACAACAAGGGATGTGAGATCGGTTGCTGTTTCTTTCTGTTTTTAGGTTACCGACCTCGACACTAGTTGGGAAGAAGCAAAGATGGCTTCTACCGTTGTGATGCAGCCTCAACCAGGGGGAAAGGGCGGCCAGGTGATGGCTTATCCGACCGAGAGCTTTCCACCCACATCGGCGGGTTTGGATGTGGGCATGGGGCTCCCTGCGAGCCTGAACTATCTGGCTGGGCTGAAACAGGTGAAAATATTGCAGGAAATGGACATGGTGGAAGGTTCGTGGTCTACTTACCTACTGTCTAGGCTTAAAGTATGCAACAACCCTGCCCCACCGGCTCTAATTAATCAACCTCTTATTATTATTATTATTATTTCTGTATGCCTCTCTCAGTCGAAGAGCCTGTCAGTAAGTTGGCTTGTAGTAACTATTTTATTTAATCTGTTGTTAAATGAGACGGCCGGGTTCTGACAGCCCCGGTGCACACCTCTCCATCCTCGGCACCCATCCCACTGCTTACGAAAGGAACGCTCTCCTTCCTTTTCGTTTTGCTGCCATTTTCATCGACCATCAATAATGTGCATTAATATTCATAAAAGCACAACGCCAGCTACCAGTTATTCCGGTGAGACGTAATATTAATGAAGGTGATGGCTTCGTGCTTTTCGTATTCATTAAATTCGACCATGATGAAAGATAATTTTCCCGTTCCATATTTATGTAAGAGTATGAACAGCTAGATGACAACATCACAACTAACACTTTGCCCTGACAGCCGATGGGTGTGGGCTGGACGCTGAATGCATATATAGTTTTTAACTTGTTTCTGATCCCTGAAACAATTATCTTTTGGTTGTATTAATATACAGAAAGAGAAATGATTACGGAAACAAAGATAAAACTGGGTATAAATGCAGATAACAGCAGAATTGCATATTGTACGTACAAATGACATACTTCATAGTACAGTGACATGTTGATATAGTCCACTGATGACTTGTCAGGGTGCCACACCTGCAGAAGACTATAAAAGTACAGGCAGTGATATCATTGTATTGGTAAATACCTTTGCTCCTGGGAAGGAAATATCACGTGACAAGTGTATAGAAATAGGTCTGTTTTGGGGTGGGCGAGAGGTCGGAACCTCGGTGGAGCGGAGCCGAAACTCCTTTTAGGGACGGATGTCGGTCTGTAACCGTGGGCACAAAAGTCCACCCCATCCGTAAACGGTCGGAGCTAACACCTCACCTCCGCTCTTTCCGACTATGGATTAGCTCACGGCGGAAACACCCCACCCCCACCAGGGCTGACTCCCAGTGACCACACCCAACCGATCTTTCTTGGGGGGGAGGTGTGTTGGGAGCTGGGCCGGTTCCACGTTCGGCCTCCACAGCTGTTTATGAGTGAGGTCCTATCTCGACCTGTGTTTGTGTATGTGTGCCTATTGCTTAGAGAGCAGGGGCTACCCAAACTCCTTCGTGAAAACGGCAGGATAGGTAGGATATCTCCAGGCTGAACTCTCAGAACGGAGTTTTCTCTCTGTGTCCCCTTATAAGACTGTGGGGCGGGGTTAAGTTTGGGGCCACTGGTTATTTTTATTAAATCCAACTGGAGGGAGGGTGGGTCCTGAATCTTGTTTTTGAAAAATGGATGGAGACACGTTCTCCCTCCGTTTACTAATTTGTTGGTGGTCACCCCTCGTTGGAGAGCCAGAGGTTCCCTAGTTGGTGACTTGGCGGGAAGTAGCCCTTCATCACAATGGTCGGCGCCCCATTCACCGTCTTCCTTTCGGTGGTATCTGTAAATAAGTGTCATTAGAAACGAAGACAGAAACATGGTTAGTCCATTTGTGGGGACTGATATCTGGGGAGACCTCAAAGTCTTAGCTCGTGAAGGCTGATCCAGGGGGCAGATTGCAGTTCAACTTCATTTCAGAAGCAGCTATATGCAAGTCTCTTAGAAAGAGAATGCGTGAATCTGGTGCTGTTGACAATTGATGGTGGCCAACGAAGAAAGCCCAAACTCTCCAAAAATGGTGTTAAGTACCTCAGTATATGTTTTACATGTAAGTCAAGTGGACATCTTGCAAATGACCCAGCTGCAATTATGAGTGTTAACATTTCTTCACAAACAGTAAGATACAGATTAGTGTGAAGTGGTCGCTATGGATGTGTAGCTGCCCAAAATCCCTTGCTGAGGAGGGGCAACCGCATGGCAAGGATGAAATTGGCAGCAGAAATAAATGCTAGATGACCGAACCTGGAAGATGGTGCTCTTTACAGATGGGTCCAAGTTTGAACTGTTTGGCCATAATCAACAGCAGTTTGTTCAAAGGTAGACCAGGGAGCAGTATAACGGTCAGTGTACAACTGCTGTAGTGAAGCATAGGGTTGGATCAATGCATGTGAAGCTGCACATTGGCCAAGGGTGTTGAGATTTGCTTAAAATTTAAAATATACTGACAGGTACAGGGAAGTTGTCATCCATCATGCCATTCTCTCGGGAAGACATCTCATGGGGCAGGGATTCATCTTTCAACATGGCAATGAACTAAAGCATGCAGTCAATCTGGTGAAAAACTGTCAATATTTGAAGGTTACATGGATACTGACAAAGTCAAACACCCTTGATGAGTTGTGAAAAGTGTTACAAACTATTTGGAACCCTGCTTCCATAATTATTTCCAGTATTATATATAATCTTGTGGTGCTTTTAGTTTAGAACATCAGAATTTAAAATGAAAATCTTTGTTTTTTATGGAGAGCAATATTATGCCAACTATGCTCATATTAGGCCTGCAATGATACTTTTCTATGATATAAATAGTGCCAAATGCTTATCAGAATATGATACTTGCATTAAAATCTGGTCAAATTATTTATTTCTATAGTTAAAATGAAATTGAAAGTGAACAAACAGTGCAATGAAACTTTATTAACATTCTGAAATAAAGTTTAAGTAGCTGCACTTAGTGGTTGTCAACAGCCTTAGTAATTCCCTTAAGTTTTTTCACTACATCGGCAAACAATTTCTTTCTTCATCACTGAAGAGCAAAGAGTTAAATCTTGAACTAGTTGCTGTATCCTTGGGCAGAAATTTCCAGGCTTTTTAATCTTCATAATCATTCATATCTTGGCAACAGTTGTGAATAGCCTTTTTGACATCTTAGGTGAGCATTTTTATCCCAAATGCTAATTTGTTTGGTTATTTGTTGTGCACTGGGAGACTTAATCTCTAATTTCTTATGAATTAAGCCACTTTACTTTAACTGGTTTGATCTTGACATTGCAGTTGATGCTGCACTTACTGGTAAACTGGAATCATGCACCTTATCAGTGCTATAGTACACGGATGCTCGTACTTATTATTCCTCTTTTGTGATGCAGCTTACTGAAGCATTTCTGACATATTTCAGTATCTCTGTTTGACACTCCACCTTTTTTCATCATATATTACTTTAAATCCAAAGTACTTCCAAACTTTGGGCTTGTATGAAGCCAGCGAAGCTTTTATTTCTATACTTCTACTTGATATTTTATGCTTTATGAACTTCAGCAAAAATCTGCTTGGATACAGCCATTGACATGTGGCTTTAAAATCGTGGACTCAAATTCTCGTACAGCCAGTCTCTGATTGGCCAGCCTCACTGTTTATCCTCTAAAACACCATGACTATGGCTCCACATGTAGTTGTATTTGGTTAGTTTAACAGTTTGAGTGCATGTATGCATGTTTTAACTGGTTGATAGACTAGTCCATATTTTCCTGTACAGTCCACTATATTTTCCATACAACCAGCCTTCAGTTCATGCACACACATTGTTTTTCCCCCTTACAGACTTTACACTCAGTTGATAAGATTTGTGTCATCAATATTGCTATATTTTGCTCACAATGTGAAATGCATATCATAGCAAGGCATATCATGATTCATTGTTGCACCAGTCATGTTTATGTTGTTTGTAAGTAGCAGAATTTTCTGATTTGTATGATTGTAAAGTTTATGAGATATGTCTGCATCAGACCTCACTGGTTTCTTTCAAAGTAACTAATCTCTCTTACTTTAACCCCTCCAACACTATACCCAGATGTCAGCAGTTTAAAAGAAAAAAGGAACTAAATATAATTTTACATAACTAAATAGAATGTTGACTTCGATTTTTGAGAGGAATTTACCAAAGACTATTTCAGGGAAAATTCAAGATCGTATTAATTATGTTTTCTTAGAATATCTTGAACCACAGAGACTCAGGAAAAATGCACAATAAGGAAATTGTTAAAAATTTGTTCAAAGAATTTAAACCACAAATTTTAAACTTTATTTTTGAACCTCGGCTTTTAAAATCATCTTGATAAAAATTGACATAATAAAAACTGATGAAAAGTCTTTAAAATATATATGTGAAGTGAACCCTCTTATCTGAAAGAATTGGTGTGTACCCCTTTTGGTCAATGGATATTTTTAGTTAATAGAAACTAAAATTGTATTAAAAGTTATATAATCTGGAATGGTGGGGTGGCAAACTCTCGGACGTGCCAGATTATTGGATGTTACTCTTAGTCACAACCTCAAGACACTTTATTTTCACTTTTTTATGTGATATACTGTAGTATAGTACTACAGTATATTGTATTCACATTTCACTTATCCATACACTTAAATAAATCATTTTAACTTAATAACTACTTAGATACTAAATCACTTATACAGTAATTACACTTATACACAAAATCACTTAAAACTAAAGAGAATGCTTTAGCTGCACTACTCTTCCTCTGATGAAGCCCATGTGGCTGGGTCATCATCCATGAGGAAGTCACAAGGTGGTGAAGAAACTTGGCTGAGTGGCTGAGGTTGAAGGAGTGGGGGAGATAGAGGTTAAAGACACCTTCCTATATGCCTTTTTAGACAAGTCCCTGAGGTCTGCCTGCTTGTTGGACTCTGACTTTTTCTTATAAAAGTTATTTAAAATGGTGTGCAGATTCATCACTTCTGCAGCATTATAATGGTTGCTGTACTCAGCAAACTCAACAAACTTGGTGATGCATTTGGTTGCTTGTCACCAAGTGTATTTAGGTCTTTCTGGTTCTTCCTCTCCAGTTTCTTGTGGTATATCTAGATTAAGGACACTTTGAATGATTGCCTCATCAGTCAAAACTTCCACAACTGGTGTGTGCTTCTCAATGTCAATCCATTTCTCCACTTCATCAGGTGTCAGTTTGCCAACTGGATTCTTGGCTGGGGCATTTTCAATGATTTTCATAATGTCCTTCATACGAGATCACCTCACATTGAATCTCTCAAACAACTCCTCATCTGAAGAATAGTCCCTGAACGTCACAATGGGCCACAATTTTTGCCACAAACTTCAGAGGGTAATGTTCTTCATATCCTTCCATGCTAATGCCAAAGTAAAATGGCATGTATAAGGTTAAAATAAAATTGAAAATCTCTGACACTGCTATCCATGTTGACAAGTTTCTGTACGAAAGATGTCCTGTAATTGTGCTTCCAGTTTTGGATCACCCCTTGATCCATGGGTTGTATCAAAAATGTAACCTTAGCTGGGAGATACATGGCAAAGATATTGCCAGAGGTTAACTCGAAAGCAGGAGGATGTGTCCTGCAGTTATCCAAAAGTGGAACGGCTTTTGAGTCTTCAGGCAAACCTTGCTTCTTGGAGTTCTCCTTTACTTCAGGAACAAAATGGTTAAAAAAAACAATCATGGAAGAGTTCTGCAGATATCCAGGCATTTGCTTGAGCATCATATATAACAGGAAAATGAGAAACACCCTTGAAGGCCCTAGGTGGCTTGTACTTGCCGACAATGAAAAGTTTCAGTTTGTGGCTACCAGAAGCATTGCCGCAAACAAGAATGGTCACTCATTCTTTATTCATCTAGAAACCAGAAGTCGATTTCTCGTGTCCACCAACAAGAGTTGTTTGGCAAGCACCGCCAAAAAAGCCCGGTTTCGTCGACATTATAAATCTGGCAAGGAGACAGGCTGTGTGCTCTGTACTAAGGCATCAAAGATATCGCTGTACTTGTCGGTAGCATCGTGATTGGCCGACTTTTGCTCGGCTGAAACATCCAGCTGCCAAATGCCATGATGCAACTTGAAATTCCGCAACCATCTGTCAGAAATGTTACACTCTTCATCAATATTCATATCCTGTTGATACTGCTTACCCTTCCTTTGGACCTCCTCAAGATAAACCACTTGTAGAGAATACTATCCAGCTCAGCCATCTTCATAGTTCTCCAATTCCCTTTGTCGTCTCAGAATCAGTCACAAATGGCCTCAGCTTATCCTTCTGCTTCTTGATGTTGTATATCATGAAGGAGCCAATGTGCTATTCAGCCATTATAGAATTTTTGTTCTCACATCTCAAGCTTGCTGATTATGGCCAATTTCTCATTTAAGGTGAGAGTAACATGCTTCCTCTTTGTGCCTTTTGAAGCCATGGTACAAAAATGATGGATGGCCAAAAAATAAGGGCAATAACTCGTGATAAAGTTCACTGCACTGAGAAGTGTACCAAACGCAAACAAGGAAAATGGAGGAGTGGGAGGAAGACCGGCTGGGCAGACTTATTCTGCAGCAGAGACTGACTTGCTAACCAGACTTCCCTGAATTGTCTCATGACTTTTCATGCAGGACAATCAGGCTTTCCAGACCATTGTTTGCCGAATTGAAGGATTTTTACTGTACATTTCTTTAAAGGATTTTGGAATTTAAAGAAAGAGTTTACTATGCATAAATGAATAAATAAGATAAATAATTTCAAATTTGGAATTATTGAAAAATAAAACATTTAAAATATTAAACATGATATAGTGCCTGAATAAATTTTTTAAAATATATTCATCCTGCTACTACATGAATCAATAGTAAAAAATATATATAATTTGTATGTGTATACAAATTGCTTCTGTTTATGATCAAAAAGGGTCTGAAGTTTCTATATTATTTTAGCCTCTGGGATATTTCAGTTAAGAGATGGTTCACTATATTAATAAATAGTTACTGGTACCAAATCTTGCTTAAGTGAATGAAGGGAGTTAAAATATTTGTCACCTGTTTCTAAGAAATTACACCCAGTTCTTAAACCAATTAAATGTATGACCAAAAAAAATGAGAAATAATAGGAAAATGGAATCAATATAATAAATAAAGTAATATATGAAGTAAACTTAAACTACCCAAAAGAATTACCAAGGAGACTGATTAAAAGTAATAGCTCCAGGTATTTTTGTTATCTTCATATTCAGACAAAGCTGAATTTAATTCATGTTCAATGAATGTGCCAAGATGGAAAGCTTTTACCCTGTAATCTGATCAGTTTTCCTCTGCCCAACTATCTTTATGGAAGGATTGCTAACATTCAGTGAAGTGTAACACTTTACTACTACTACTAGGTCTGTATTTCCTTTCCCTCAACACACACAAGTTGATGACCCTATCAGGTATTTTGAATTACAGGTAGGTACTGACTTGGAATTCTATCGCTCAGGGAGTGCAGAATTTGCCACTTGGTTGGTTTTGAGGAGGTTTAGTTTACATAGCAATAAGGACTTGATTTTGTCAGTTGTTGAGGGGGGGAGTTGATGCTGGCAATATGAGATGGGTGAGTGATCTATTTATTCCTAAAATGCTTTCAAGGAACATAGGGATACAGGGTGAAACAAATTTGCGCTCCCCACTGGAATGCCATAGCCCAAGGAAACAAAAACAACATTAAAATTCTTTTAAAAAGATATCGTTAAACTAAATAATATCTGCTGAAGTTAAATTTTCCTAAAAAAAATTAAGTTAAAACAAAAGTGGTGTGGAATACATTAGTCTACCATCTGTACCAAAAAGTGAGAAATACCGTTGACAATTTTCTGCTGAGTGTTACCCCCCCTGACTAAAGTTCTTATCATTGCGTCAGTTCAACTTCTCTTCAGGATGGTAGCCTCCTTTCCAGTCCGAAATTAGAAAGGCAACGAATGACTCTTTCATGGGAACCCAACCTGGATTGGAAGCAGGGTTTCTTGAATGTTCATATAGATCAAATGCAATCCTGTTGAAAACAAACAGGAGTAAAATTATTGAGAATGGCTAATTCTGTTCTTAAGATTAAATAAGCAAATTTCTTATATAAATATGAAATAAATAAATGCTAGCTTGTTCTTTGAAGTTAATTTTTGGGAAGCAGTATATTTTAGCTCCCTATCTACCACTATCTCTTGTTCATGGAGCTAATACTGTACCCTTTAATGATTATGAAAAACAACTTTGCTAAAAAATTTACCGTTTTTTGTACCTTTCTGATAACACGTGGAAGTAAACTGTGCTTATTTTGCAGCCCATCTTCACTGCTAAAACAACCTGGCTTAGTACGGTTTTTGAAACAAAAAACTTAATGATTAACCCCTTCGATAACGAAAAGTGTCAAAAGATTTCTTTTGTATGGAGAAGGAAAGTAATAATTTAACTAAGGTGAATATAATTTATAAAATATTTTTTTGGAATGTGTAGCAGCTGAACTACACTCTGCACTTTAATTTTTAAGAAAATTTATCTTGTTTCTATTTAGTACTCAAAAATTTTAAGTGTTTTAAAACTTAAACTTTTCTAATTCCATTTGTTTTATATATTTCAGTTTTTTTAAACTGGGAGAAGAACAACAAATATAAAATATGCAATTCACAAGATCAGCAGTTTCTCACTGCCAAAGAAGGTGAGCATTTATTCTTTTTCTGATTTCTTAAAGTGCCAAGCATATATAGTGGTGGCCATAATTGTGGACTTACATATTGAAATATCCCATATTTCATACCTGAATCAATTTATTAGTGAATCCACATGTAGAGTTGCTAGTGCAGATGTAATAGTTAACATTGTTTATTGTGTGACATGTTCTTCATGAAACATCATTCCATAAAGCTGCAGTTCAGCAATGTTCGGTGATCTGGCACAGTCCCAAGTAGCTCGCATTGCTTCCTCTGAGTGGAGTATTTGGGAATGGTCCTGCTTAAATTGCTCACTTTGGCTGGGTCCCCTATTAGTAATGGAGCCTGGTATCACAGCCACCTGGTGGAATTCCAAGGAAATAGCACCATGACTTGGTTTGCCATAAATCATAGATGTGTTTGATGAGGTTGAAAAGTGCTATGGTTACCACTAAAATGTGTCACTATTCCTGCCCTTTGTAGGGCACATCTGTCTTCAGCAAGACCTTAGTGTGTATTTACTGCTGACCGTCTCTCTACATTGAAAATATTGCTGGTACAAAATTGACTTGGGACTTTTTTCAACGTTGCTATTACTAGTTTCCAACTATACTATCCCTGGCACAGTTGAAGACTGGTGTAGCTTTAGTCTTTACTATTTCTTCATCATTGCTTTGGCCTGGGGATAAAGCAAGCATGCATTTTCTCAGATCCATTTTTCCCCTTCCCTCTATTTAGATGGATCATTTAGAAATAAAAATGCAGCAATTTCTTTTGCCATTTTAAATACATACTAATCCATGAATGTTCAAGATCGATTGGGTTGACGTTAATAAGATTTTATTTGTTTTCAGACACCGACTGCTTGACGCGACAATGCTTGGGCACAATACGCCCCTTTGTCATGAACATCACCGACAACCAAGGTAATCTGGTGATTCAGCTTCATCGACCATGTCGTTGTCAAGGAAGCCTTCTCTGGTGCTGTTGCCTGCAGGAGATGGCCATCCAAAGCCCACCAGGGATGTTGCTGGGCACAGTCAAAGAAGAGTAAGACTTTTCATTTCATTTTTACTTTTGGTCTCAAAGCATATTTAAAATTATGTTACTAAATTTCAAAACATTGCATTCAGTATGAGCTGCAAACCGAAAGTGCATGCCTCATCCAAATATTTTTTAATGTTTAACTTAGATTTAACTTCATATGATTTATCCAGACAATGTTAACAGTTGGTGATTGAATTTTATTCAGTTGCATTCACTTTGTTTGGATGCAGTTCTGAAATTTAATATTGCTTAGTGAATACGCTAATACTATTCTGCTAAGTCTCAACAGCAGAGCCGTGTTTCTGTACAGGACAGTTGTTGCCAACAGTTCAGCGGTATTTGGCAGAAAATTAACTGATTTTCTTCAAGTCGGTTTTTCATGGTTACTTGGAATGGTAGTTTCCTCCACTAGTTCGTGCTTCAGAAAACTTGTCGGGAATATTGTTAAAGATGTACGCCTTTGTAATTGGTTGATGTTGTGTTCTTTTAAGGTGGACTTGCTGGATACCAAAATATACAATTCTAGACAACATGGGCACACCTCTGTTTCAAATAATTGGTGAATGTTGCTATTGTAAGTGCTGTACCGATGTGTTATTTCACGTAAGTATTTAGCCACCTTTTACATTAAAAGGAAATGTTTTAATTTATCACAAAAAGGTAAATATTCCTACTACAGAGAAAAAACTTAGATACTAAGTCATTATCAGACCACAAGTATGTTTTACTTTTTTTTTAATCTAAATTAAAGTTTAACCCCTAAATCGAGTGCTAAGAAACCAAAGACTTAATGGTTTTATACTAAAAAATAAAACAGAAATAGTGTCTGCTATTAAGGAACTTCAGCTATCTAGAAATACTGTGATGTTGCGCTGTGAAGGGATGACTGAAGATTTGGAGGAACAACTGAAAAAATTACATTAATAGGTGTGTATTCTTTTCACCTCAATTTGATGACCTCTACAGGTGTGGTCTGCACATCACTGCCATGCGTTTTGATTAGAATGGTGTTTGAAGACGTGACTTCTAAGGAGAAGCTTCTTAAAGCCCTACCATTAAAAGAACACAGTTGAGGGGGTTAATATCTTCAAGGCATTCATTAACAACACACAGTTCCCGATTCACAAAATTGTGTCTATTACTACAGACGGAGCACCTGCTATGGCTGGCCCGGACAACAGGTTCATTACCTTATGCAAAGGTGACGACATGTTTCCCAGTTTTTCTCATTATCACTGCATAATTCATCAGCAGGCTCTATGCGCTAAAATGTCGAATATGAAAGATATTCTACTGAAGATCATGTGTTCATTTTGGGCTAGAAGTCTACAGATTCATCTCTTTCGTTCTCAATTAGAAGAAAACGAAGCAGAACACATACCTTTTACTTCATAATGATATTAGATGGCTGAGCAGAGGAAAATTCCTGCAGAGATTTAGGGATCTTTCATCCGAACTTACGGAAATTTTGGTCACTAAAAATGAGGAATACAAGCAACTTACAGACAGAAAATGGCTTTTAGATTTAGTTTTTTTAACTGAATTGACAGCCATTCTGAATGAACTAACTCTAGAGTTGCAAGGTAAAGATAAAAATGATGTTCGTGTGATTAGCTCTGTGAGTGCTTTTAGCCAAAAACTTCAATTGCTATCTTTACAGCTACAGCAGCACGAATTGTGGAATTTTAAAAACACTATTTCAGATCTAGAACTTTGGGGTAAAGAATGTGCACATCTTAATAATCGATACATTGAACAGATGAAAAATGTTATATCAGAATTTAACAGAAGGTTCCAAGACTTTATATTACTAGAACCTGTGCCAACATTTGTGCGCCTTCCATTTGGTGCAAAAACTGATATTGATGGGTTGGCCCTGAAAACCGCATCAATGTTCCACATGGACACAGCATTTGTGGATGAAATTTTAACTCTGCAAAACGACATTCCAATCAAATCCAGGGCCTCAGAGAGAAACTTTGGAACCTAATAACTGATGGAAAATATCCAAATATTAGAACGTGTCATTCTCTTGACTGAATTTTTCGGTTCCACCTACCTTTGCAAGTCAGCATTCTCACATATAAAGGTTATTAAGTCTAAATACCAATCCACTATGACTGCTGCCCACATGGAAGCTGGTTTGAGGCTCGCAATTAGTAGCTACTGTCCCGGGTATGAAAAGATCACTGACACCATCCAGTGCAAACCACACCACATTAAAAAGGAAATAAATCAAACTTTCAAAATTGAAATAAAAAATATTTTTGCACATTGCCCTCCACTATTCCATCAGTCACAGGCATTATTTGAGCTAGGAAGCTGAAATTTGGACCAAGTGCTTTGACAAAAACATTTTTGTGTTTTTAAATTTTTTTAATACGGTTACTTGTTGGTTTGGGCAATATCTTAGCAGCTTTTGAGCTAGAAAGCTAAAATTTGGACACAGTACTGACCAAATGCTTTGGTAAATTTGGTTCCTATAGTTTTTACCAATTTTAATTTTTGCTTGTATTTTTTGTTTGTTTTCATTGCTCGTCCAGCCATTATCTCAACCACATTTTCATCTATCAAATTTGGCACTACTAACGACTTGTAATGAGAACCCTCTAGCAGCTTATTCTTAAATGATCTTTGATAAAGCCATGTAACCTGTTTTTCTGAACAAAGTAGGTATCTCTATATTTTGTGGATTTACTGTAGTTGATTTGAAAAATGTCTTTAAATGAATAGTACCATGTAAATCAGTATAGTCAAAAACTTCTGTAAAGTGAGAGTAGTACAGGACAAGCCTTGGCCATGTGTTGGTCAGGCCTGGTTTAATTTAGTTGGGTGATATCTGACACACAATTGCATGGATTTTCGTATTACTGAGATGGACATCAGGAACTTTTTAACATCGCTGTCAGATCCTTTGTCTTCATCCGTGGCAATATTGGAAAATGTTCTGAAAGATTGTGAAAATGAGGATATTACCATGTTGTCAAATTTTGTTTAACAGCCTTATTGAGCAATGTTTTATATCCACTGACCTAAAGCAACACGATGAACTAATCAAAAGCCTAGTTACTGAGAAAATACAATTTGATATTATACAAAACTACTCTCTTTGGAAGTAGAACTTGACTTCTTTAGGTGAGTTTTCTAGCAAAAATGTCGATGAATACAGGCTTTGTTTTAAAGAAATGAGCCCAGAAGTTTGTCACATTCTTGCACATTGAATGACTTCTACGCATGGTCTTGATCTCTCCTGTGTGTTCTCATATGGCTGACAGATTTCAGCGCACTATAACAAATAAAAAGCTGGAGACTAAATAATGGTTTGCTAAAATTAATCCAGAGATTTCATAGGGAGACTAAATAATGGTTTGCTAAAGTTAATCCAGATATTTCATAGGGCCGCTCAACAGACACTTGCACCAGTCTTTGGCAGAGTTTAACAAAGTCAAATAATAATATAGCATTATCATAATTTTGTATTTCAATTTGCAAAATTTTCTCTGATTTTTTGTATTGCATGTAGCATATCTATAAGCTTATTGAATAATACGTACATCTCTCAATTTATGTTCCGGTGTTGGTATTTATAAACTATATTTCTCTATAGCTAGAGATGATGAAGAGTCTCTAGTTTTGCCTTGCAAGATCATATTTAAACAATTAAAGGCAAAACTTTGCTTTGATGTTACAATCTTTATTTACAAATGGTTTTAATTTTGTATCATTAATAAATGGATTTCCCAAAGTGAATGGTACAGAACTTCTGTTATGATTTTGTTTGAACAAAAAATGGGGAAACTGAAATGTATCTAATTTCTGAAAGATTAGAAAGTCTCTGATTTACAGAAAATTAGAGACTCAACTGAAAACCTGGATCCCACACTGAAAAATTGCATTGCTCTGCACCCACTACCACCTTTTTTGGCAGCGGGTGACATCCATGGAACCAGGACTGGAGACATGAAAAAATGTTTGATTGTTTAAAGTTAAATGCTTAAAATATTTTTTTTAAAAATTTACATAAGTAAAAGAATGAAAATGGAAAAAAAAGAAAATTACTATATTGTTGAGTTAATTTGAATTTGCGTCATTCTTCAGTTTGTTGATGTTTATTCTATTGAATTCGCCCTTCTAGCTCTTAAGTCTTTCAAATAGTTTGTGTTGAGTTTATCAGACAATTCTTCTGACATAAAAAAAATGCAACATGTTCTTGCAATTTGTCTGTCTGTCTTTTTTGCCTCTTTAAATCTAAACAGTGTTTCGATTGTCTAAAACTGGCTGCTTTAAAAACAGTTGTTTCTCCTCCTCCTCAGATTTTTGACATCAATACTGGCCAGGAAGTTGGGCAACTTATGAAACACTGGACTGGCTGTCGGGAAATATTTGGCGGCGCCAACGACTTTTCTATCAACTGTAAGTAAATAGTGCTGATGGGTGCTAAAATGTTTTGAAACCAAAAATCGCAACATTACTTTTGATTATTATTTATGTATATGGAGTAGTTTCTGACATGAGAGCCCATAAGTGGAACGAGTAAAACAAACAAAGTGGGCTACCATTTTTGAAGTGGAATGTGGAGGCTGGCAGAAACGTTTTTTTTCCCCCAACCTCATGGACAATCTTCCATTCTGGATATTTTGTTTGCTTTCCCATTCTCTTACCAGTACACTTATTTAAAATCCAGCTTTAATATTCATTAAGATATATTTTACATAAGTATATTTTATTTTAATTTCTAACTAAATTATTACATCATTTTTATTAAATTGCATGTAGCATATTATAGTTTTAAAAATAAATAAGATGGCTTTCAGTGAGTTTAGTAAGTGTAGAAGTGATTTTCAAACTGATTGGAGAGCATGCATTAAAAATCCATAGCAATATTAAACGGGGGAAAAAGATATGGTTAGTACATTTTATTAAAATTTTAGTTATTAGTGTAGGAGACCTAACGATGTAATTAGTGGGAGCTTTATCAGAGGCAGTATTGTTAAGTACAGTCAGTACTTTTGAAGAATCAAGTGATTCTAACATCTGGTAATCATGAGAATTGCTTCAAGTGGAGCAGATGAAGATGATGATAAAAAGTCAGGAACTGAAGGCAAAAATGCAACCTCATCACTTGTATGAGACATCTGATAATAGAAATAACTATTGTAGAAATTCCAGAACAATGACCATTATATCTATACAGTTTGACTTTGTTTTATTAGTTTTATCGTTGTTATGATTTATCACTTGAAATCTTTTCTTATTTTATCTTTTTGGATGTTTGAAAAATGTAGTAGTGAATTTCAAAATGATAGAAAACTAGAAAATCTTTGTTTCCATTTTATAATATCAATTGATTTTCTTCTCACTGCATTTATATCAAACATTGCATGAGGAAATTTTACTCTGTGGTGAACTGTGTGTGAACAACCAGCTCATTAATTTATTTTAATTCAAAGATTTTAAATTTATTGGATTTTTTTCTCGATCACTCCTTTGATATATGTTGTTATTGTGTCATAATTCCAATCAAAACAGGAGACACTATACTGAAATATTTTATTTGCTGTGATTGCTTTTGTATATGGAGTACAAGAAGAATTAGGTAACTATATAACAGTACCAGTTCTGGAAAACAGTATACAGTATATTCAATTAATTTTAACAAATAAAAAGAAAATTTAACAGTTTTTCAGTTTATTTCTGTATTCTATAACTATATTCCCCAACCATAATTTAAAGAAGTGAGTTAGCTTATCTCTGAGGTGTTCTCCCTCTAAGATGCCACATCCATTTTTCTTTCCTAAGTAGAATGAATGCAAGGTTCACATCTAAAAAAAGGTTTTTTTAAATAACAAGTTATGAACAGGAACAGATAAAAGAGTAAAATAAATTCCATTTATGAACACAATTTTCAATAGCCAAAAATATATTTTATTGCAATGGACCTTCTGCAAATGCAGTTTATACAATTACCTCTTATATATCTTAAACAATCTTGTTATGTGCGTGGGAAGAGAATATTGGCTGGACAAGGAAACATTTAAAACCACTCTAGTATATATGTTTGGTATAGAAACTATATAGTGATTACTTTTAAAGAGTTGTTTGTTTTTTCTGTTTAAAAATAAGCTATAATAAATGTATAACAAGGAAAACAACATCGGTCAATAGGATTATTTTGCTTAGAAGGTCGTTAACATAGTCCCACTCCATGACTGGTCCAGCAAAGGTTTATGACGGACACTGTACTGGTGGCAAAGCAGCCCTTTTATTCTTGAATGGTGAGTGCACACACAAGATTGCGGCTTCATCTTTAACACAAAAAGCATTGGGAATTACTTCAGAATGGTGAATTAGGGTTTTCAGTGACAAATATTCTTCTCAGATCTTGTTGGATGTAGCGGATGCTTTATTACGACAGCTAAAAATTCCTCAGCCATTGTGGGTCCACCATTAAGGGCCATGGTACTTTTCAGGGACGACTATTATATTGGTTTTAACCCCCCCCTCCTTTTTCTTGCACTTTTTAATCATGTGTAGTTAAGGAGGGACCCACTCCCCCAGAACTACATAGGTGTAAGGGATAGTGGTGATAGTAGAGAGATGTTTATTTTAAAGGGATAATTTTGTTGTTACCAGTTTTCTGTCGTAAAAAAAAAAAAGCAAACTAAAAAGTGTTCCTAAGAGAAGATTAATGGCGTGGTCTGCACATCACTGCCATGCGTTTTGATTAGAATGGTGTTTGAAGACGTGACTTCTAAGGAGAAGCTTCTTAAAGCCCCACCATTAAAAGAACACAGTCGAGGGGGTTAATATCTTCAAGGCATTCATTAACAACACACAGTTCCCGATTCACAAAATTGTGTCTATTACTACAGACAGAGCACCTGCTATGGCTGGCCCGGACAACAGGTTCATTACCTTATGCAAAGGTGACGACATGTTTCCAAGTTTTTCTCATTATCACTGCATAATTCATCAGCAGGCTCTATGCGCTAAAATGTCGAACATGAAAGATGTTCTACTGAAGATCGTGTGTTCATTTTGGGCCAGAAGTCTACAGATTCGTCCCTTTCGTTCTCAATTAGAAGATATGACTATCTATTGTATGGATATAAGCAGATTTTTAAGACTACTGACACATTTACCATCCACCACTTCATTCAGTAATGCCCACCATGAATGCTGAAAATCTTTTCTAACATATAGTCTGATGGGGATTGATTTTTGTGTGGAAGACCATGAGAACTCAAACAGTGTTTCATTCACATCATTCCTTACTTGAAAAATGTTGAATACTTCATTCAGATGATATATAAGCTAAGCTTGAGTCTTTGTGGTCTGTAATAAACTATAATTGCTTATATCTCTAATCATTTTAGTAAATCCCCTTAGAATCTTCTCCAGACAAGCTTAATGAGGATTCTGTCTGAATTGCATACAGTCTAGATCTCTGTTGTTTATGCCATCTTCATATTTAACGATATAAGTGCAGAGATGTCATCATCCATAAATCAAAAACTGATGCCCCGGGTAGAAAAATTTGGGGGAAGCCCTTGTTAGGAACATTTTTATCTTCAGACATAGCACCGTGAAGAAAAGCCCTAAATGGGAAAGATGTGTTTTATTTTTAATATCTACCTTACTCACTCTTTTTCAGATGCAGTTGAAATGGACTTAAGGAAGAAGGCTTTATTGCTGGGAGCTACCTATTTGGTGGATTTCATGTATTTTGAAATTAACAGAAATTGATTTTTTTCCTTTGATTTTTATTTTCTTTTTGAGAGGTACATTGATCTCATCTATAAAAGAATGGAACTAATACTGGTACAGGATAAATATTGTCATTAATAGTGTTTGTTAGATTTGTTTGCCATTTTTTGTATTTGATGATTAGTTAACCTTGGGTTATGGGATTGCAAGACTAAGAGTTAAGTAAATACAGTAAACACAAATTAAAGAATATTTCCTGGTTTGCTAGAATATTGGCTTGAAAATACCGTATTTCAGTTAAAAGAATATTTCTAATTGTCTAAATGCATGAGCTCTTTATTTATCTCTTATGTGGTGTGCCACTGATGAATGAGAACGCTGGTCTTATTCATTGGAAAGTGGTTCTGATTACCAGTCATGTCACCCTGTGAAGTTAGTAGGCTTGCTTAGTGGTCTCCAGACATCTCATGGTCCTCCCAAGAGGCAGCCATTCAACCATAAAATCTATATCGTTTAGTTTAATGTCTGGAAAGCATCTCAGTAGTGCTGGTAGGAACAATTGCTGCTCTAACAGATTTGTCTGTTTCAAGTGTATTACGGACATTCTCTGAGATGGTGTTCAATAGCTTCAGCCACATAGCAATTGTGGCCTGTCTTCGATGTGGCTACTCCTATCCCATGAGCATGGGCATTTAGGAGAGAATGACCAGTACATAGTCTGCTAATCTGTACCTGTAGATCCCTGGATAACTCGTGAAAATCTCTGTGCACTGTAATTTTTGGTTTCATTTATTCTTATTTGTTTTTTTCTGTTTTGTCCACTGAAAGCTATTCTGATTAATTTCTTTAGCTGTCGATTTTTTTTTGATTGAAATTTCTTAAAATCAAGATATGTTTTGTTTGTCAGATTTGCACGTTTTCATCTTGAGAGGCCAGCACCCGCTTGACTCGGGTACTTTAGCAGCAGCTTTGGAAATTTTGCCGTTTTTCATTGCTTTGGTAGCTAAATGTACCCTGGTACCCACTGCGGTATAAATGTGATATCCCTCTTTTTTAATATTGCATTCTTGCTCTTATAACTGCAGACTATTCTCCATGGTTACCGAGTAGTTGGTTAAAATCCTTACCTGGATACTTTAAGAGGCGGATTTGCTTAGAAAGCTTTGTTTTCTTTCATAGTTTTTTGTTTTTTTTTGGAATTCCTTTACAATGCTACTTACTTCTCCGCTTTTTGGCCTAGGATCAGAGTTCGGTGACCGCCACCCACCCCCTGGCCTCAGTTATTGCATGGAAGCAGAATTAGTGTGCACTTTCACAGAAAGAGAGGTGATAGACTTTGTACGGTGAGGATGCAAACATCAGGCAGATTTGCGAACAGTGAGAAAATAGCAGCCAAAAAGCTGGCAGGTCTACCGTTGGTGATTGCACCTAGTTTATTGTGAACAAATAGCAAATAATCTTTGCACAGCAGATAAATAAGGAATTTGATGTGGATAATGAAATAGTTTTCCTGTGCAGTCAACCTAAAATTTGTCAAATAATAAATAGAAATCTCAGTAAATGTCACAAGGATGGTTTAATACTATGGAATAAAAGCAAAATAACCCGTATCATGAATTCTATTAAATTTACTAACCATATGAAACTCAGAGAAAGTTTGACAAGGAGACCTGTTAGCCATCTAGGCTCTGCTACAAGGTGGTCTGGCGGGAACCCACCTCTAGAATGAAACTGTCATTTAGACAGATTTGCTGTAGAATCACTCACCAAGTGATAGACTTGATAAAAAAGGCTGGACAGCATGGTTAACTGCAGCATCTTTCACTTCTCACAGCAAGTTGCTGGCACAGACTTAATCTGTACCAGTGCACTTCTGGATTCACGCCCCCAACACAGTAAAAAAGAAAAAAGAAAGGGTACCTATTCAAACTTCTTAGTTTTAACTTTTCACTAGCCAGCTCGGAGTAGCCACAGAGCTATAGAAGACAGCGAATCCACTCTTGAATTTGGCTTTCACAGACAAGGCCAGGACATAATTCTACACGTTTAACTGTTTTGAACGTTGGACCTGTCACCAAAATACTTTTCCTGAGGTATTTGTGACCCTTTCCCGTAAGTGATTTATCAACCCAAGTCGTACAGTGACTCTGCATTAATCGTCAAGTAACCCAAAATGCCTTTGTCATCTCATCAATAAATATCTCATACAAAGGTTGCAGCAGTGTGACTTAAAACTAGAGATTATACAGTGAAAGATTAAAGTAACATAGGGACTTATCTCTGCTTTTCATTAAAATACAGATTTTTGTTACAATATTTAACTTGATGGGGTTGCCAATTTATTCTGAAACAACAAAGATCTGAAGCATCATGATTCTGAAGAGCGGGTTCTAAAATCCGGGAAAGTACATCCCTAACCAACACATTAAAAAAATTCTATGTATTTCCAGAGCAAATTTGTGCTCATATATTTGGAAGAGATCTAGGTTTATATTCTCCAAAATTTATTATTAATTTGGTTGAGTTCTTTACCTATTAAAGTTGTTTTTTTTTTAGGATAAAATATTTCAAGAAAAGCGTATTTAATTCGACACGAAATTACATAATAAGAATCTGAATTTTCCATAGTGTCTAATTACAATTGAAAAATTACATTAACTGAGATTATGATAAAGTTTAACAATCCTATCCAATTACATTTTATTTAAAGGAAAGTTTTAGATGCAGTGTACTGCAGCAGCAGTCCAATACTCAATGCTGCTGTTGCCATACCTATAATCTGCTATCAGATTTTTCAACTCGCCAAGGTTCTCCATTTTTTGCAAGCAGGAGGGATTTCACATTCTTCCAGCTTCCAGTAATACTTTGTTGCTTTCTGTTCATCTTTAAGTCTGCATATGAACATCCACAAGGAAGGGTGACGTGTTCCCACCAAGGCATTCCACTTGTGAAATGTTCCACTGTTGTGGTACAAAAATACCGTTCAAATAATTGTTTTCGAAGAAGTTCAGAAAGTCATTCAGCTCGGGTAATTGATTTGTCAAGTGTCGCACTCTTGCACTTTGTCAAAGTAAGTGGAAGTTGTTTCTGACGAGAGCCAGTGGTAGAAATACCAGTGCCATCTTATGCATCTATTTGGAGCAATGTTCTGGCGATAATCAATAGTTAGGCCAATGTTCTGTACTTTTCTCCAAAGACTGGCAGAAATGGAAATAACAAGTGCTGATCCCTGTGTTGGGCAGTTCAGTCTCAACAGAATTGATAACAGCTGACTGATGGTATCCTCATCGACAGGATGGCAGTGTCATTTGTTGGCTGTTGCCATCAAGATCCTCATGTCATAGTAAATTCAAAATATTGTGGTAAAAACTATTTTGCAGGCAGTCTAAAGCAGGAAACCTGCTCATGCTAATTTGCATATATTTCACTCCAAAATAGTATCTAACAAAAGTTGTTATTAAAATGCATAATTTTGGAAGCTACTAGAGGGCTGTTTTTATAATATGTTGGTTGGGTTTTTGCACTTGATAATTCAAAGTTAGTAATGGCCTTAATATTGATGCATACATATTTGAAATCCGAAAAAAAAAAACCCTGATTTTCAGTAAGTAAAGGAATAAAGGTGCATGTTGCTATAACATGGTTGGTTGTGCATGAGTATGTAATCATATCATGTTCAGTTCATTTCTTTAAAATTTGGAATATGGATATTTTGGATTAATGATGTTTCGGAATATCATGGTATCCTTGGAGATCAGTCAGTTTTAAAATTACATGGGAAATCCACAACTGAAGACAAACAGTTGTCTAAAAATAAATCTGACAGATTGTAATATGGAATTGTTAGAGTTTGCTTAATTAGGCAAATATTTTTAAAATAAAAATTGATAATAAAAAAACAAAAAACTGCAAGAATTATATTTTGATACAAGCTTGCTTATTTCTTAATGTCTCATAGCCCCATCCAAAAACTCTATGCATGAATTTCTTCACATTTGTACTTGATATTTTATGGAGAAGCTCTACATTTTTCATTAAAGAGCACTTTAATCTCATTGCCTTTCAGAGAAGACTGCATTTTTAATCTGAAATTATTTTTTTTACTCTCGTTTGTTATGCTAAATTGCATTGAATGTGAATTATATGGTTATGTGCGTACTTTGAATTTAGATTACTGTGCAGATCACAGATTTTATTGCTTTAAATCTGTGATAGAGAGACATGACTGCACATACAGGTTTTGCAAAAGTGTAATCGTATGTTTTGTAGGAAAATGCTTAAAACACCATCCAAAAACAGAGATGTGCCAAATTTAACATAATTTTGAAAATGAATAACATTAGATTCTTTGATTTTTTATCCTTTTTTCAAAGTAAGAGTTGTATGTAGTTTGCACGACAGTAGAAATGTTCACCTGAAGAGTTTCCTACATTATACACACGTCTTTTGAGCTATTTTAGCCATATTTTTCTGGAAATTTTCTTTGAATGCGTCTCAGTTTTTTGCAGTCCAGATTTTTAATATAAAGATGTTTTTTTCTGCACATTATAATACACAACCTCTATCTATATGTACAGATTTGTATTTACTAGAAATAAATCATTAAAAGAAAAATGTTATCACTTTTTATATAATAAAAGGTAAATCTTAAGAATAGTAACTGGTTGATATATGGCAGATAGGCATCATGTTTTAATATGGTTAGAATAGAATGGTTAAAATGTTGTTAGTATTACTGGCCACTATTCATAAGGTTTCCCTTCTGAAAATGACTAAGGATCCAAGATGGACGCATGCAGTCAACATAGACAATATCAACAATATGTCATTAAAATTGGTGTACCGTGTGGACGCAATGCAGGGTAACCCCAAGAAGAGATGGCAGTGCTGCCTACCAATCATCATAAACACCAGATATGCAGTGTAGAGTACTCATCTTGTTGCAGGACTGCCATCACCTTTGGGCTACTGAATTACCAAATATAGAGACTTAGGTACTTTCAGTAGCAGTATACCATCATGCAGAAGTTCAGATGTTAGTAGAACGTGGTGACAGTGACAGTGGAAGACAGCTGCAACGAGGGGTGAAAAGGGTATTAAAGGAAATGCATGCTCTTGGGATAGTCGGTGACCACGGATCATTTGCCTTGAACTGTTAGAAACGGAACAGTCAGATTACTGAGTACATGGATTTAAAGAGGTAACTCGGTGCCTGTCAAAGTGCCAAAGATTGACTGGACTGAAGTAGACAAACGTAGAGCAAGTGATGGTAAATCAGGATAACCCAGTGTCCATAGGAGAATCACCAGTGTGAATTTGCAAAGGAACCCGTGTACGGCACGAGAGGTTGTAAAGCTGTACGCTGGATCGGTCAGAAGCAGAAACCGAAACGGACTGTCATCGAAGACCCATGAGACAAAGGGGATGTACCATGGCGAAGTGGTGAACACGGGAACGGCACGGACTTGATGCTGGACTGTTTGAATGCGCACATTGGTAAATATTAGAATTGTTTTGCTGCAACAAAATCTTGCATGAAAAGGGCTCGATCTTTACACGCCGATCAGAGCCACTGGAACCCTAGCAGTCTCAGCAGAAGATCAGTAATCCTCAAAGTTATGAATGCACAACAACAGGAGAATAAATCGGAATGTGGCCCGTGAAGCACCAGCAGAGCTGACGCCGATCCTCGCCGACAGGGAATCTGCGGTTCCCAGTCCTGTTGTGGTTTGTGTGAGGGGTGGCACTGACCGAAAAGCCAGAGTCTGTGGCAGGAACCAGCCAGAACGGAGGAACTGTACATACTGTACGAGTGATAAACCAGGTGAGAGCATTTATTACCACCACAGCCCCTGCTATTGTTGTCACGTTTTATAAATAGCCACCGCGCGCGTGCGCATCGGTTGTGCCGGCGGGATGATGGATGTACCTGTCGGTGGCTCGCCAAACTCGGCTGAAGCGGAGGCGATGTTAGATAACGGGTCAGGTAGTTTTCGCCGATTCCATGGAACAAAGGTCACAATCAACGCACCTGTCGGTCAGGTCGGCGTGCTTCGTAGGGCAAACCAGTCTGGTCCGCTTGTGCTCTTCGAGATGCGGCACGTGGATTACAAGTGCACAGGTGAGGATGATGACCGGTATCTGGAAACAACTTCACCCAGGTATGCACTCTAATTCCGCTTACCGTGTGTTATTTTTCAGTCATGTAAGGCGGCAGAAGCCCAATGACTTCGAATTATCGGCGGCCAGTTCTATCACTTATAGATCCAAGAAAGAACTCTGTTCTACCAGATGACGGTACCCTGCCACTCCAGAAAATCCGGGAGGGAAGAGTTGGTCTCCATTGTCCATCTTTCGAGCAGGCAGTCACCACAACCTATTATTATTATTATTAATAGCAATAATAGGGGGAATTTTGAAAGCAAAGATAAATTACAATCGCATGTGGAGGTGAGTACCAAAGGACTATCGGTGAACGGGAGTCTGAAAGTCAGTCTTCTCACCTGTTGTGGACGAGGTAACTTTCTTAGGCCTCTGAAACCTGCGGGATAAGTTCTTGAAGGACGTTTACCGATAATAACGTGGATTCGTTCTCGCGTCTCCTGTGGGGACTGTGCTTTTATTACAAGAATAATAAGACAAAAGTGTCTATGATGGGAGCGTTTGAGGAATAACCTCTGGTTCTTAGTCGTGTATGTGTGGCGTAGGAAGACGGCGGTTGTCTCCCCCTGGACCACACGACACGGACTTCGTTAAAAAAGCGCGAGAAAATCTATACCAGGGGTTCCCAACGTTTTGGCACTCGCGACCCCTTAGCTAAAAGTTTGAAAGCCATGCGACCCCTTACTTAGGGCTTACTATCAACAGCTTAAATTTTCCTCTTATTTTCTTTGAAGGAGAAGAAAAGAAACATCAGAAAATAATTTATAGTTAAATAATAGAAAATAATAAATATAATAATAGAAAATTATAGAAAATAATAAATAGTTAAATCACATTGGGACAATCTGAATTGACAGAAATAACATATATTCCTTAAAATAACATAAACATAGGTTTGAACAGCTATTAAACCCAGCTAGTGTGATACCTGATGTTGCATTTCAGCAGCAAGCTTTGAAATTCGTGGTCGGGCGTTTGTTAGAGCCAGTCTCATGTCATCTCCAACATCCAATCTGTTCCTATTCTTTGTTTTTATATTAACAAGAGTGGAAAATCCTGCCTCACACAGGTAGGTAGAAGCAAATGGAACAAGGACACGTAAAGCTGTCATGCTGACTTTGGAGTATGATTGATACATAGCACACCAGAACTGAATCATGGATTTCTCCTTGAAGAGATCACGAGCTGAAGAGTCGTTCCTTAGATCCAGAAAGTCATCTTGGATATCATCTGGGATGCTGGATACATCAAGTTTCCAATCAAAATGTCATATCACAACAGAATGCTTGTCAAACACAACTCACCTCTACTGCTTGCTAAAATGAAATAAAAAATTGAATAAGGCAACCTTTGGCCGCCGCAGAACACTGATTACTTGTGGTGGGTGCAGGAAGAGTAATGAATATGATGGGATAAGCATTGGTAGGGAGGGGAGGGAGCGTGGCCAGTGTGGCCAGTGGCGCCATTCTTCATCCACCAATCAGCAACTGAGAGAGTGACTCACGTGTCGCCAGTGAGCACGCACGTACGCGCGCACACACACACACACACACTTGAGGGAATCGGCCAGTCGAAAACAAAGAAAATTGGTTAGAAAATTAATATTGTGTAACAAGGCTACGGGACTCCTCAGACAAGGCTTCGCGACCCCCTGCCAAGGCTTCGCGACCCCCTGGGGGTCGCGACCCACCGGTTGGGAACCCCTGATCTATACCGAGGTTTAGGTCAGGAAGCCATGTTGGGGACTCCCTTTCTATTTTATTAGTGAAAGTAGAAAGCGAAAACGAAAATCGAGTACTATATTGAACATTTCTCGGATGACAGCTGTTCAGTGCTGACAGAGATGGAACCTAAGAACAGAAGAAGTGGAAAATCTTCATTGAGCAACAGAGTCGGTGCTGGGGAACGTCTGCTGCTGCAACTTGGGGCTTTGTCAAACGTTGTACTCTTGGTGATCACCATAGTGTTGGCGGTTAGGTTCCGGCGCGAAACCAGTGAATGCGCGGAGCCGGAGGCTGGCGGCCGCCTGGCCGAACTGGTAGCTCAGGTGAGCGAGTCGCTGGTACTGTTTACGATCTGTGCCCGGTTGTGCTTCAAATTGTAATTGTCAGCAGCAGGGGGCTGCCATGTTTGCTCGGGAAACGTGAAGGGGGTTAGGGTTGTGATGTTTGTTTGTTTTCTGTTTGGGGTTTTCCCAGTTGGTATGTTCCTCTTGTTTTTGTCTTTTCAGGCTGTGGAGGAAAAGTATCCGCGGAGAAGGGGTGAGAACGAGTTGAGTTATACCTTGTAGTGCTGGCGGTATTTGTAGCGAGCCCGGAGTAGACGTGTTAAAGTGTCTCCGACAGGCTGCCACCTGTCGGAGAGTAAGTTACTCTCAACTGACTTTCGCTTTCGTTTTCTCGTAGTTGAGCAATATTTAATACAATCAAGTATTTCTTATCCAACTTTTCCTCTTCTGTAGATCCCTTTCCGCCAATACGGAGGAAAATCCACGGCCACGTTACCTTCCACACCCGTCCTGACCGATCAGAGAGTTATTGGGGTGAGTTGTCCATGAGATTTACAGCGTCATGGGTTTTCTTGCTCGAATGCTCAAGGAAGAGGGAAGTGTATCCAATTCCAGATGTAGTTTCAATGAGAATAAAACAACTATCTAGTCTATTAATTTTTTTTATGCAGCTTTCCATGAAAAAGGTAGAATTTCAGCAAAATCTGATTATCAGAAAGAACTTAAGGTTCCTTTCTGGCCATGCTTAGTGTGTTCATATTTGAGGCAGACAGATATGAAAGCTAGAAAAGCAAAACATTCATCAGGTAGGACCAGCAAACTTAAAAAAAAAAACAACAACAACAACCAGGAACCTTGTTGCTTTCGTTTATCTGGTAATCTTATGAAGGCCATAATCTTTCTTTTTTTTCTTCCCTCAGATCCAAATGAATGCCAGAAAATACAATGGGATCTCACGAAAGTCTGTAAGGAAGGCCTGCACTATGCGAATGGTTCCTTCACAGTCAATAGAGGTGGAGTCTTTTTCATATATGTACAGCTGTCCTTCGATAATCTGCAGAACGGCAACGCTCCTCCCAAACCCGACTGTTTTCTTTCACAAGATCCAGAAAGATTCTAAAAATCGATCAAGTACTTTACTCAACTACAGAAAGCCAAAATGCGACGCGAAGTGGAGCTCGGCCTATGGTTTCTTCACTGCAAATATGGGCGCCTTATTCAAACTTGTCGAAGGGAACCAGATATCTGTCTGCACCACGGATTACCACAAACTGCGATTTTCGCACACACACAGCTATTTTGGCATTATGCGAATATAATCTATTTTACACATATGAAATAAATTGTTCAAATAATAACACAAGTTGGTTATACCTAGCAAGCCAATCTGATTTAATGTAGATGCAGATGCGTTTTCTCAGTGAGAAAAATCATAAAATATATTACAATAACAAGATTAAGGAATAAAACCAGATGATGATTGAAAATAAGCAGAAGTGCAAGCTGTACTATCTTGGACAGGTGATCACCACAATCACTACTACAAGAATAGTTGCCTTCTCAGTATAGTTTTCCCTGAATGGGTCGCATGCCCTACTTATTCCCAGTGCGCTTTATGAAATATCACACTAGACAAAGTATTACTTGCTTTCAGAATAACTATAACAAACAATGGACATTCATATGATTTATTTATATCATTCTTTGTGTTCACGAAATGCAAAATCTACAAAGAATTTCAGTGATTTTGGGAATACTATACTGACATTATTTTAAAAAGGTGGCTTTTGATAGGTTTTTAAGAAATCCTTGATGTTTTAAAGTAATAATAAAATTATGACACACTATAAAATGGCATAATTTTCAAAATTCTCCAGATTTTTCCTTCAGATGTTAACAAAAACTTAGTATTTACTTTCAACTTCGTATTTCCTAAACCAGTATCTATCAGCAGACAAACTGGAGCCGCGTCACCAAAAAACAACAACGCTATTAAATAAACAATAGTGTAAAACCTTTAAACTCATCAGTGTTCCAAATTTAATTTTAAAAGCTTCAATATATAGTTAAACCTTACATACGTTTGCTTTAGTGTAATATCCAGGCCCAGCCGATCCTGGCCGGCCCACCCGGTCCATATACAAATACAAAAAGAAGCCCAACCTGACCCGGAACCTTTTTTCAAGGTGTAAAACCCATGTCAGATCTGGTTCTTCTACTTCTATTAATCATAGGCCGAACTCGGCCCCATCAGTTATTGATAACACTGGTCAACAATATTAAATGTATTATACTCATTATGAATGCAAACCAACTTTTTTAGACTAATTTTTCATGCTGATTTCAAAATTTCACTCCATTTGTATGCAGCACGTATCAGTTTTTCAGTAGATACATGCAAATATTTACATATTTGTATATATGAAATCATTAACGTAATAAATAAGGACATATTGTTTTTAGAAAGTAAATGAGTTTATTGAGTTAAAAATCATCACTATCATTCTCTATAGAGTGAATACACAAAAAATGGGTCAGACAAAACAGACAAAGTTAGAACAACAGAGTTAGAAACATTGTGATTTGGATTTCCTGCGGTGTTCCTGATCTGGTTGATCACGGTAAAGTGTCCAGCAGTAGTCAGCCAGCATACTGTCATTCCAGAAGCCTTGGTACCGTTTCTCCATAGCACTAATGTCCTGTCACCATGTTCATCAGACACTGCTCCAAGGTTATCTGCAAAGAAATCCAGATGGGAGTCCAAGAAGTGAACTTTCAGTGACATGCGACAACCCATTGCCGAGTAACATTTCAGAAGATCCTCGATGCCATCCTCGTAGTCCATTGCCTTCTTGTTGCCTAAGAAATTCTCTCAGATCCAATTGAAAGCATTCCAGGCAGGCAGTTCCAGTTCATCCAGTGTTGTCTTGAAGTTGACATCTTTGAGTACTTCTCTAATTTGGGGTCCAACAAAGATACCCTCTTTCAACTTCGCCTGTGTGATTTTGGGAAACTTTTCTACAATATACTCAAACCCTCTGGCATTTCTCTTCCCTAGTGTCTTTACAAACTGTTTCATCAGTCCAAGCTTTATGTGCAAAGGAGGCAATAGGACATTACATGGATCTACACTACAAGAGGTGTATTCTTGACGCTAGACAGTCCTGGCTGGTATGATGTTCTTGTCTGCCAGTTTGATTCCGAATAATGTCTGTCAGTTGTCCGACTATCCCATAGACACAAGAAACAACAGTATTTTGTGAAACCTGCCTGCATTCCCATTAACATCAGACCAATTATGGCTGGACAATTTGAGATGTTGAAATACCTATTTCATCAGACAAAACTTGATTGGTTAATTTAAGATGACGAAATATTGCATCTGAACTATGCAGCAATGAATAATGTAGTTTATTTTAAAGGTATGTTTCCATGATGTAAATGAAATACATGCATACACGTCATTAATTGGAATTTCTATATAATGCATGAGCTAAAACCAAAAAACTTTCTCATCTTGAAAACTGTACGTGATGTCAAAAACTAGTTGTATATTTGAAATCAGCATTAAAAGCTACACTAAGTAAACCTTGACATATGCTTGATGAAAAATACTTGTTGACCAGTGTAATGAGCCCCATTCCGAGAACTTTTAAAAATGTTTTAAACTCAAAACAGCAATTGTAGAAACGTGCTGCATTACAAAATTGACAGAAAATCCATTACCACCCTCATGGTCCCTGAATTATTTAGACACCTGTTTCAACCATTAGGGTTCATCCCACTATTTGTAGGTTGTGAACAATCTGTGGCTTGACCCCATACGTTCAGCCGGCTCCCTACGTGCTACGGTTCTCCTTAAGCAGAGTCAACCGGGGCTGGACAACAGGCACAAGTATCAGTCAGACACTACAACATAGGGCAGTGTTTTTCAAACCCTTTTTGAATGGTGGCAACCAGAGCTCCATGAAGAAAGCAATGTGTACTAATTGCGCAAGGCTTCTGTTGGTGTGAAATGATTGAATTTAAAACATCTCTTAATACAAACTTTATTGATATCTGGAGCTTTTTCTCAGTGGATAGGGACCTCAGTCACTGAAAGGTCATAGAACACAGAAGTACCAAATAGTTACCAAACTGTCTGTATATGAGAGTGAGGTGAGTGAACTCACTTGATATGAATAGTAAAAAAATACAAACTCAGTAATGAGAACTTGAAGTGTGCGATTACAAAAGAGATTAATTGGATACATGACATAGATATGCATTGTTATAGATTCATGGCCTGGGGTTTATAAAGATAATGCATGCTTTATCAGTTATTTATTATTCAACTCTAGAGGAACAAAAATATAAGAAATTCAGAGCAATAGTTAGAATAACTAGTATCATAGACGAGAGAACAACTATGGCCCATTGAACTGAACACATGATCTGAGGCTCGTCTTTCTTTCTTGTTTGAACAGTAGAGACTGGAATGGTACTTAATCACATTTTAGCTTAGCCTTGTAGTACCTGCACCTGCTGGTTTTTCCTTTCATTGAACTACTTGACCACTACATAGAGTCACAAGTTTGTCTGTGTCGACCAAAGACCAGGAAAACAACATTTAGGAGCACAAATCGAACAGATTTCTGAAAACCTCGATAAAATCTGCTTTAACATCAGAGGTTCTGGTCAGTTTCTGTCAGGGATCAGTCCGAGGATGTTTTGTGCAAGGAGTAAGAATAGGTGGTTGGCTAGGGCTGCTGCTTGGTGGTATAGGGTTAACTGGTTGTCTGATGAGGCTGGAGATGACAGCTCAGTGTATACTTACTCAGTAAATGTAGGGGCAGAACTGCCAGGACTAATAAATGTTGCAGGCAATGAAGATTGGTTGCCCTGGTCAGTTGAAGGAAGGGCTAAGAGGGCAGACAGAAAATTCTTCTCACTTTAAATTGTAGTTACTCCTTCACTGGGTAGTGGTGATGATGATGAGAGACCAACACGGATATCCAGAATAGAGCAAATACAATTTTGTTTTCTTTTTCTGGAATTCAGGTATTGGCAGTGGTGTAACATCCAAAAATGACAATGAATGCATTGAAAAGTCAGCAGTTGTTACTAAACAGACAATGAATATTGCATATTTCACCACTGCTATCACTAAAAACATTTTGTAGTTTTCATTTACATCTCCTTTGTTTGGTGTGTATATATATTTATGGATCAGCCAAAATTTCCACATTACATTTTGTAGGTTTAAAAAAGTATTTTTATAGATACTATAAAGAATCACTACAAAGTGAGTGAGTGTGATATAGCTAGATCAGTTCCTACTACATGTGAGGTAGTGGATTCAAAACCTGACAATATTGGTTGGTGTTCAGCTGGTCATGTACTTTGTCCACAAAGGCTGCAGATGCATGGATTTACAAAAGTGCTTGCCCTTTGGGTTTACTTGCTACAAAATTAACAGTATTCTACCTTGTGGTACAGCAGACATTCAAAATGATGTTTTCCACAGAACAAACTGGGTTGTTATTTACAAAATTGTCTATTGGGAACTTGGAAAAAGAGAACTATGCTGTTCTATATAGTTAACTCAGTATCAATATTGTTTATTAGAATTTCATAGCTTTATCCTATGGTAACTATAATAGGCCAGCATTATTAATGGGGTTGATCTCCAGCCTCTAAAGCTTGGCAACTATCCCAAATAATTTGTTAGGCTGAGAACATCAGGAGTTTTTCTTGGGTATGAAGCTGACTATGTACATGTAATATAGATTAACTCCACCCAGGAAACTTGCTATTGATCCAAATTTTGGACTGGTTCCAGTAGTCTCTACTGACTTTCACTTTTAAAAATTTTTCCAAGTGGGGAAGAACTTTGCATAATACTTTTCAGCGGATGTCAGAAGTATAGTTGTCTCTATACGCAAATTTTCTTTCCTCTTAACTAGCATACCTAAATGAAACCTAAGGGGACCCGTATTTAGATATTGCTGCCTTGAATAAGTGCACTAACATTTAAGTTGAGTCCAAAGAATAATAAATAATTCTTCCAATGAGGCATCCTGTAGCATTTCCTTAGTTTTAGATATTATTATTAACTCTATTAGATTTATTTTTATCTTGCTCCATGTTTGGAGGCTGTCTATATATATGTAACATTTAACCATTCTGTGTCCCAAAAGAGAGATTGACCAATGGTAAGTTTGTCTACTAAGTGCAAATAAATTATCTCATCTTTGATGAAACATCAGGCCCACTCTGGCAAACCATAGGATTTCACTACTATAGCAGCCAGACAATGTGGCTCAGTGGTGAGTGTGTTGGCTTCAGGACCTAAGGGTCCTGTATTCAATTCCAACTGCTGGCACATTGTTGTGATCCTTGAGCGAGGTACTTTACTGGTATTGCTCCAGTTGCTGCTGGGGACTGGCCTGTGTAGGCACTTAGAGAAACCAAGGGCAGGGTCGCTCTATAGCCCTTACAGAGGCAAGTCTCCTATGACGAGGAGAAGTCAGAAGAATAAACCACTGCTGAAGACGGATGCACTGGGCCAGAGTGCACATAACGACGGTGCAACGCATCCCACTCATGAAATGAGTGATCGAAGAAGACGATGACGACTACTATACCAGAGACTGGGGGTTATTAAATGATTAAGCAGTTTCTTTGCCAATATAACTAAGATAATGGGCTCACCAATGTCTCTTGCCATCCATTAATCTTTGTCTACAGTTACATTTCTAGTGTTGATGTGATGACTGTCAGAAGGACCTGATCACGTCTTTTCTTGATGGTACAAGAATTGGTAGTCAGGCATAGATGTGTTGTGCTGAAAAGGTCAACATTTGTAATCAAGTAGACAATAAATTTGTATATTCCATCATTCTTCTCTCACCAGAAACTCGGTGGTTTTCATTTACATCATCTCTACTTGGTGGGTGCACGCACATTCATGGAGCTCCCTAACTTCCCAAATTCACATCTGTTAGCATTAATTTGATTAAACTGATTGTCATATTCAGACAATGTGACTTGCTAACAATGCCAATTTACCTGACTGATGAAGCTTCTGAATAGCCAAGTTAATGTCCCACATAAATGTCTTATAGGGAGTTGTTCCCAGACGAGTGTAATTCCACAGCTCTGGAAACTGACAAACAGTCCAGTTTATCACTGTTTCATAGTCCAATACATTCACCTCAAGGATTTGTAGGCAGTAAAAACATCAATCAAAATGTAGCAAAACCAGTGCGTTAAGGTGACGATACTAGAAAGCTTACCCCAAAATACTAGTTGTCTATATTATCCAAACCTCCAGAAAAATAGCTTTTATTGACAAAATTACAATACCAGGATCTTCAAATTTTATTAAGTCATTGATCCAGCTTGACATAGTAAACAATGTGAAATGTTGATGTTTATAATTGACATCAAAAGTTAATGAGTTAATTAGCATCAGGAATGGAAAGGAGATTTCTTAAAAATGTTTTTAGTATATCCAAGTACCTCATGTCAGCATCGGTAGAGAGTGTGTCAGAAAAACATCTGTCTGGCTGCTTTAGATCAGGGGTCACCAAACTACGGCCCGCGACGTCAGTTCATCAGGCCCGCCGACGGTACTTGCATTTGCGTGATAAAACGGATGGAACACGAGATGTTGTGAAATAAAGTTTTTTTAATTTTTTCATGGATAACTGACACATCATGGGCAAGAAGGCTCAGAAAAATTCCCCGGTCAAGGTGTTAATCGAGCTGGTCTCTAGGCTGTTTTCTTCACCCTTTATTATGGCTACTAAGAGAAGAAAAGTGGACGCCGAGTGTCGCGTTTTCAATGAAGAATGGGGAGTAAAGTACTTCTTTGTGGAAACAAAGGACCAGAAGTTAGTTGCGTGGTATGCAGCGAAAGTGTTGCCGATTTGAAAGAGTACAATACAATCTTCGGCGTCACTATGAAACAAAACATCCATCAACATATTCAAAGTTACGCTCTGAGAAATATGAGTCCATGAAACGTGGTTTAGAAACTCAAAGAAATCTCTTCACGAGAAAGTTTGCTGAAGATGAATCTGTCACTCGTACAAGTTACAAAATAGTGCATAAGTTGGCAGAGCGAGGAAAACCGTTTACTGATGGCAACTTCATCAAAGAGTGCATGATGGAAGCAGCAGATGACTTGTGTCCTGAGAAAGCCGATTTGTTTGGAAGTATCAGCCTTTCGGAAAGTTCAGTTGTGCGGAGAACAGAAGAACTTGGAGAGAACATAGTGCTGCAGATACGCGAGAAAGCTAGGAACTTGTGGTGTTCTCTGGCGCTGGATGAGTCCACTGATCTCTCGAGTCCGTCACAACTTCTTGTGTTCATTCGTGGTGTCAATTTGGACTTTCAGATAACGGAAGAGTTGGCATCCATTTGCTGCATGCATGGAACAACAACTAGAAAAGACATTTTCATGGAAGTGCAGAAAACTTTGCAAGACTATAACCTTCAGTGGAATCAGCTTCGAGGTGTTACAGTTGATGAAGGAAAAAACATGGCTGGAGTGAGGAAGGATCTGGTCGGGCAGATCAGGACTCAGTTGGAAGATTTGCGAATTCCGGGCGCTCTGTTCATACACTGCATCATACATCAGCAAGCACTCTGTGGGAAAGACTTGGATATTTCTTGTGTACTGAAACCAGTTGTTTCTGCTGTGAACTTCATTCGGGGACATGCACTCAATCACCGTCAGTTCCAGGCTTTTCTTGAAGAAATTGATTCTGATTTCTGTGACTTGCCTTATCACACAGCAGTGAGGTGGCTCAGCTGCGGTAAAGTCCTGTTTCGTTTTTACGAGCTCCGAAACGAAATAGATGTTTTTCTCACTGAAAAAGATAGAGCTGATCCACAGCTGTCAGATCCTACCTGGCTGTCAAAGTTGTCATTTTTGGTCGACATTACATCCCACATGAATGAACCGAACTTGAAACTCCAGGGAAAGGATAACCTCGTCTGTGATCTCTACAGAATCATCAAAGGATTTCGGAGAAAGCTGTCATTGTTTGAAGCACAACTGGAAGGAGAAAACTTCTCTCATTTTCACTGTTTCAAAGAGTTTTGCGCTACAATTGCTGAAGATGTCAACCTCGATTTTCCTAAAAAGATTATTCGTGACTTGAAGAAGCATTTTTTGGAGAGATTTTCAGATCTCGACAGAATTGAGTGACATTCTTCTGTTCCAGAATCCGTTTGATTGTAACCTTGATGATGTGCCAGTTGAACTACAGTTGGAGCTCATTGATTTGCAAGCAAATGACTTGTTGAAAGAGAAGCACAGAGAAGGAAAACTTGTTCAATTTTACCGTTTCTTACCTGATGTTGAGTTTCCGAAATTGAAGAAATTTGCGGCTGGTATGGCATCATTGTTTGGAACAACTTATGTCTGTGAGCAAACATTTTCAAAAATGAAGTATGTGAAGTCAACACATCGAACGAGATTGACTGATGAACATTTGAAAGCAATTCTCTTGATTGGATGCAGCAATTCCAAACCAAACATTGATGATATCTTGAAAGCCAAATGTCAGTTTCACAAATCTCACTAACCTTTTTTGCTGCTTAGTTTGTAAGATTCGGTTATGTGCACAATAGGTCTGATGTAACTATATTTTTGCTAACGTCGCCTTCTTTGATAACTTTTTAGTAAATAAATATGTTGGTTGTCTTTGTTTTCTGTGCATTGCGCGCCACTCACCCATGATTAACATGGAATGCTAAACTTAGTGTTTCGCCTTTTGTCCCAGAGCTTTCGTTCTGGCTTGCAGGTATTGAACAGAATGATTATGCGGCCCGCGCTCGTCATTCTCTCAGGTATCCGGCCCACTGTGAAAAATGTTTGGTGACCCCTAGCCTAGATCCAGTGGCGAGGCTACAGGGGGGGGGCAGGGGGGGGGCGATCGCCCCCCTGGTCGGCGGTCGCCCCCCCCCCCCTGCCCCCTGCCCCCTTGCCCCCCCTGTAGCCTCGCCACTGCCTAGATCATGGGAGCTTTTGACCATTGCCACAATAAAACTAATCTTTCTGGTAATGTGATAAGTAGCTGTAGTCATAAATTGATTAATTAAATTAAATATAAACCAAAATAATGTTTATTTGCTTTGTTTGTAATAAAATTTAAATTATTTGCCATTAAATAGATTTCATCACCTGCCTTTAGCTCTGCAATTATTGATGTATAGGAACTGTAGTCAGTATAACTGGTTTCATATGGTTTACATTTTGTATGTGCAGTTGATGACAGATTTTCAATCTTACTTGAGTTGTTATTGTAGCGGAGGATTTCAAGTGCAAATGGCCTCCTTGTATAGTCGTTTGGTTCAGGTTGGCAGAACTCTACATATGCATAGACGTAGTAGTGTCCGTGACCGGGGACTACCAATCTGCCATTTCTGTACTCTACTCCATTTTTTAGAAAAGACAGCTCGGCGCTTCTATTCCATTTTCTTATAGGAACCAGGCTGCTGTCATCTGTAAAAAAAAAAGCATAAAAAACAAATAAATAGAGGCAGAAACATTTTTTTCTGAATAACCGACAATATCTCCTAAAAGTCCAACATTCCACATCATAA
Source organism: Nautilus pompilius (assembly GCA_018389105.1). Lineage (NCBI taxonomy): Eukaryota > Metazoa > Mollusca > Cephalopoda > Nautilida > Nautilidae > Nautilus > Nautilus pompilius. Next base: position 675,421 of record JACATO010000605.1, on the reverse strand, counting down.
TTAGACTTTCACCAAATTGCTGACCTCCATCTTTACAATTACATAACAGAAAATATATTTTGAAGTTGCTCAGAACATCAAAACCTGTGTGTTTTACATCTCGGCATAATGCTACAAAAGATACATAGTGTACAGTGCCTAAGCACAAAAATGGGACCCTCCGAACACTGGCTGTCAGATAGATGCAACTACTAGCGCACAATGTGTTTTGCGCCATGGAAAAAAACACGTGGTTGAGTGTAAGAATTTCTGCTTTGACTCACATGGTCGTCTGGGTGGCTGCCTCTGTCCGATGACATGTGCTGCTGGTTTGTAATCTCTCCAATCAGCGGAATCTGCCAAAAAGACAAGAGAAAGCCATTTGAACCTTGTTTCATATTCACAGGTTAGTTAGCATCTTTAGTGAAAGTTATTAATGCTACTGCGGAAAGAAGGAAGTAAACAACACCCTTAGAAGTGAAAGGAAATACAAAATGGAATAGTCAAACCTCTACACTCTAGCCAGAGCTTGGAAGAACGGTTTCAACTCAAAGTACATATATTGGTTGGTTATAGGGCACTGAAAACCGGTTCATTTGCTCACTCGGTGCTAAGTTATTAGAAAAACACTAATGGGTTGAGATTTATCAGAGAAATGAGCTTTCTTCCGCCGCGTCTGTGATCTTGGCTTCTTCGTACCATCCGTTATTTCCAAAGTGTACACAAGTAGCAACTACCATTTAATGTCGATTCTCAGCGCATCCGACCCTGTACACGGGTCAGATTAGTGGAAAACGATACGTGTGAGCGGGTTAACTGGCAGCTTCTCTCCTGTGAGCTGAACAAGATCATTTTCTCTCAAGTAAAACCCTGGCCCTCAGCTCCCAATGAATTCACGAGGAGGGCAGAACTCACCGGTGTAGTTTTATGGAAATGAGGAAAGATTGTATTTGGTTGTGTTAAAAAACAGAGAAGAAAAGGAGATGGTGCAGCATTTAACCGACTTTCCAGTCTCTCTGCGAACATGCTGGGATGTTTAAGAAAGGTCCCAAATTAAAACTGTTAGCTATTTCTCTTTTCAGTTCGAGCAGAACAATTAGATTAACCCTTTTCCCGCCCAGAAAGAAATGACGCCACCCTGGCCCGGGGGGGGGAGGTATAAAGATGGGATAGGATGATGGTGATCGCAAAAATTACAGCAAAGATAAAATAAAGAAATAAGGTGAGAGGACCCCCATGGCTTTTGCCATCCATTGCCTTTCCACAAACGACCCCCTGTGGCCATTCAGTCGGGTATTTCCCACTTCCATACCGCAGCCAGAACCCTTCATCACAGCACCCACCTTTCGAGCTGGCTTTCTTCTTATGTCCGGTCTGTATCCGCTCAACACCTGCCTCGTACACCTGAAAGTTCAATCGACAACGTCTTAGTTCACTTAGTTATAGGAAATCCCTGGCGTTTGTATCAGAATCTGCTATACTTTAAAGACGATCCCCAGCGTCTGGTTTCACCTTTATTAAATGAATTGACGCAATTCGGGGAGATGACAACCCTGTCAGAAAAGCTGGCTGGCTGGGTGGGGCACCTGATCCGCTATCGCCTTAGACGGGTAAATCGACCAGGTAAGGTGAGACTAAAGACGATCGTCCCAACAGCGGCGGACTAGTGGACAGGGAGATGTCGTCGGTCCCAATTAATCACGGAACACCGCCGTTTAAAACGTGCATAATACTAACGCAGAAGCCGAGCAAAAGGGTTAATCAGATCGATAGCATACGCACCTCATCCAGAAGCCTGACTTGTCGATCGCCTCCTTCCCGAGCAGTAGACTTTGTCGCCATTCTTTCGGCCTGAAAAAATTCGTGAATCCTTGTCCAGGTTATTACAGCCACGGTCACGATGATGTTCAACACTATTATTCCTACCAGTAAAGCTTTCCGCATCTCCATTTTACGTTAACCTATTTTAAAAACACATATACCAGCGTTTAGGAGACGACAGCTGGTAACCACTTCCTGGTAAACCGATCGAACGAAACTCATTGTTTTCCCTCGGAAAATACTGTACTTTCGTTTTCGTTCATCTATGTCAGGGATTTTTAGACCTCTCGGTTTCCCCACAGGGAAAAATTTTTGGGGTAATTCCCGAGCTGGCTGGAGTGTTATGACATCTCGGTGATGAGCAGCAGTTGCTGAAATTCGAGATGTTACTACGAATTCAAATAAACTGTAGTTGTGATAATCAGCCTTTAGGTTGTACAGAAGTGTAGTCAGGGAGCAATGCTAGGAATCATCGAGCAAACTGCAGTTTTTCAATCTATCCGCCAAGGGTAACTTCATACTAAAAAAACCATTTGTATCAGCAGAAGCATTCATCTTCCTCCTCTAGACAATGCATTAAGTGACTTGAGGTACACTTTTCAAATTCCATGCAAACTGCAGCACAATATTTTGCTTTTCCCCAACTACAATGTAGTATAGTAAAAGTAGCAGTCATAAGAGATACAGGGAGCATGTTTGCTAAAGTTTTACCAAGTGGTAATCAGGCAGATGCTTATAGAAGAAATGAAGTTATGGACTTACAGGTCAGACTCCATCATACATTGTGATGACAGAGGTTTCCGGATATAAAGAAAATTTTAAAAACATCTGCTGCCCTTCTTAAACAGGAAGTGCGGAAAGCTTTTTACCACTTCAAAGGTTAAAGATATGGGTAAAATCAATGAATGATGGAATGGCCTATCTCTATCATAGACACATACAAACATTAACATGAAGACAGAAGAGCTAACTAATTTGCTAAAGTCAGATAGATTTAAAATTTGTGGCACACACTCTTAAGGAACTTGTTTGTCTGAGAGATGACTGAATCTACATGGGATAACACTGTTTCAGATCCTAAAAAGCTGCATGCAGATGCTCCTAGCAATTTTGAGAAATCAGTTCAATAGGATCCCGCATAACGAATAAAAGTTGCTGCCAGGACAAAGTACCGAAATCACATTTAAAATCTTTTTTTTTTCAGCATTTTAACAATGTGGACAAGTTCAAACTGAAATCTCAACTGGAGGACATCGAAAATCTTCCTTGATTCAAAAAGCTATCTACCATAACCGAAATCATACAGGTCGTCAGAAAGAGCAAAGTAAAATTCATGCGATTCAATTTGCTCAATTTAACATATCCAGAAGTTGAAAACTTGATCTTACAAAAGTTTTCATTTTATTTCATGTGGTGATAGTAAAAAAACTTAATGCATTTGCTCTGTTAGATATGCAAATGTGCACTTTATTTTACTTATCTTTATACATATTCATGTACCTATGGAAACAGCCCCTTTTCATATTTCTATAATTTAGAATATCTACATTTTTATTGAGGTTGTGTATTTACAAGAGAATTAACAAAAGATTTTTTGAAGATATTTCTTTACTGCTTGTTATATATCTTACAATTTTAAGAAAATATTTTGTCTTTATATCATATGCATCCCAAAGTGGTTTGCCTCCATGTCTGGCACAACTGCATCCACATTTTTTGCTTTCACGTATAAGCAGTCTCCTTTCTCCAGACTTAGCACACCTGAAGTATACAATGTATACATAGCCTGCGAAAGAGGCTTCATACATTTAGACTGAACTGACTGCAATACTTGCACAGGTTTCCCGAACGATGTGTTCGAATGCTTGTAAATGAAGACAGAGTACTTCTTGCTTGCTTCAAATTTCTTTGGTGTGTCAAATGTAACAGCAGCGTAGACATGGTACAGTCCAGCGGTATCAACCATCATTCTGCCATTGTCATAGGTAAGCTCCTTGAGAAACGACAGCGAAGTATTAGTATTCCAGTGTAGCATGTTTTCCTCCTTTGATGTACCTGATTTACGCGAAAAAGAAAACAGATATTTTTTAATACTATTTGAACGGCTACACATTTTACAGTACTTTTTTTTTTTTAAAAATAAAAAAAAAACAATTATTACAACAAACATTCGCTCACTTCATGTAAGCCCAGTCCATGCCATGTGTATAAAACTACTGCTAGCTATCTGGAAAAAATGCAGTTCAGTTTCAGGAGGCTGCACTATTGTTAACATCATCCCAATTTTTACAAAATCATCAAATAATGCTAACATATCAAAAGCATCTACAGATAGGTGGAGGTCATATTCAACTTACTGCTGGTAGTGGTAACACCAAATATGCAGGCAGATGGCTTGTGGTAGTAACTTTCTTCATTTTCAGGCATACGGTCCGTCCCACCTGAATAACATTTAAGAGTTGAGAAAATTAGATAATATTACAACAAATACATTCATCAACAAATACATTCATCAACAAACAAAGAAACCATACATACCTTCTGTTCTTCTATTTCGTATCTTATGTTCAACAAACTGCAAACAAACAAAAAAGACAAGGGAAAATTCAGAATAGTAGCCAGCAGTATAGTAAGATAGTGAACATTGGACAGGATGCATAACACTTAAGATTTAACTCATAAACATCTAAGCTTGTAAACACATGTCGACTAAGCTTCTTATTGCAGCAATATTGCTCACGTACACAATTACAAATCAAACCTTTCACTGTAAAATCTCTTCAGTCCACACATGCTCACCCATGTATGGATCTATGAAATCCATGCTGGTCAACAGTGAGGAGTTTGTAACCTTCATCCTGCAAACATTAACATGCTTTCCACAAATTACTGGCAACTGCTGTTCCAGGATGAATCCACCTGAGCATTAAGGGATTCGTTTACTTGCAGTTGCTTCCACTGTTTTCTTTTCTCAAACATCCATCTCTCCTGCAACACTGGGGGCCAAGCGCCACTTAAGATGCATGAACTCGGCAGAAGCTGGACCAATCAATGACTGACAGCTCGCTCATTTCAATCTCCTCACACACACACACACACACAAAAAATGGTAACTCTTTCCGCACCATAAGTAACTCGATTCTAAGATGCTTTGGATCGATGGTTCGTCAGTGCGAGCACCGCTGTGTCTGTAGCACAGATTAATCTGCGTCCCGTGACATTTTATGCAACGTAGCTGAGGAGATGAAATAAGAACAAAACATCAGTAGTTTTAGAGGGGGGGGATGTATCATTAACTAGCCGCTGAAGCAGGAAGGTCATCAGAGAAGAGGGAATCTGAACACTGGAAATACGAATGTATAACCGAAGCCTGCCAGGTTGTATTTAGCGAGTTCAGATATCTAATCTGCGATGTTTTATCTCATAAAGGTGTCGGGTTTGACGATGTGTCTGTCTACGGGTATTGTAAGGTGCGGCAGAGTACCTTAAGTGCGGAATCCTGACTAACAATAGACTGCCATGTACACATCCGGACCTTTCTTAACCCCCTGACCCTGCATATTAAAAGAAGTTGCTTTATGCAGATTCCCTGACGGTGGGATGCGATCTGCTCGAGGACTGAAACGTTTGGTGAATGCTCCAAGTACACGGCCAAAACGGACTTACCGCCTGGGAGATGATCTTCAGCTGGTCGTCGGTTGTGGCGCAGTAGCGGTCTCCGCCTCTGTATGTCAGGGCTCTCAGGTTGTCATAGTCTTCGTCCTCGCTCAGAGAGATCGCCCGGCGGGGGACACAGCGGGTCAGCCCGACCCGGCGCCGACACCGCCTTTGTCGGTAAGACTCTAGGGTCAGGACGGAAACAACTATGAGTAAAATAAGGTTAGTGGTAATAATTGCAGCCTTCAGGACCAGATACAACCTCGATTTAGCCATTTTGCTTTCCTACTTTCACTATGATGAAGCAGGAATAAAATAGAAAGGGAATCCCCAACATAGCATCCTGACCTAAACCTCGGTATAGATTTTCTCTCGCGCTTTTTTAACGAAGTCCGTGTGGTCCAGGGGGAGACAACCGCCGTCTTCCTACGCCACACATACACGACTAAGAACCAGAGGTTATTCCTCAAACGCTCCCATCATAGACACTTTTTTATCTTATTATTCTTGTAATAAAAGCACAGTCCCCACAGGAGACGCGAGAACGAATCCACGTTATTATCGGTAAACGTCCTTCAAGAACTTATCCCGCAGGTTTCAGAGGCCTAAGAGTCCACAACAGGTGAGAAGACTGACTTTCACACTACCGTTCACCGATAGTCCTTTGGTACTCACCTCCACATGCGATTGTAATTTATCTTTGCTTTCAAAATCCCCCCTATTATTGTTGTTATTAATAATAATAGGTTGTGGTGACTGCCTGCTCGAAAGATGGACAATGGAGACCAACCAACTCTTCCCTCCCGGATTTTCTGGAGTGGCAGGATACCGTCATCTGGTAGAACAGAGTTCTTTCTTGGATCTATAAGTGATAGAACTGGCCGCCGATAATTCGAAGTCATTGGGCTTCTGCCGCCTTACATGACTGAAAAATAACACACGGTAAGCGGAATTAGAGTGCATACCTGGGTGAAGTTGTTTCCAGATACCGGTCTTCATCCTCACCTGTGCACTTGTAATCCACGTGCCGCATCTCGAAGAGCACAAGCGGACCAGACTGGTTTGCCCTACGAAGCACGCCGACCTGACCGACAGGTGCGTTGATTGTGACCTTTGTTCCATGGAATCAGCGAAAACTACCTGACCCGTTATCTAACATCGCCTCCGCTTCAGCCGAGTTTGGCGAGCCACCGACAGGTACATCAATCATCCCGCCGGCACAACCGATGCGCACCCGCGCGGTGGCTATTTATAAAACGTGACAACAATAGCAGGGGCTGTGGTGGTAATAAATGCTCTCACCTGGTTTATCACTCGTACAGTATGTACAGTTCCTCCGTTCTGGCTGGTTCCTGCCACAGACTCTGGCTTTTCGGTCAGTGCCACCCCTCACACAAACTGAGTGGCGAGGCTACAGGGGGGGCAGTGGGGGGCGACCCCCCCTGGTCGGATTTTGGTACCGTCGGTCGGAAATTTACATGTTGGAAAAAAAATGTTCTTCACTAGCGCTATTATTTCACAACTATCACATCATTGAATTAATTCACCTGCATCAAAATTTGTCCCCATTATAATGGTCCCCTATAATGCTATTATGTACAGTACATTTTTTTTCCAACATGTAAATTTCCGACCGACGGTACCAAAATCCGACCAGGGGGGGTCGCCCCCCTGCCCCCCCTGTAGCCTCGCCACTGCTGGGAACCGCAGATTCTCTGTAGGCGAGGATCGCGCGTCAGTTCTGCTGGTGCTTCACGGGCCACATTCCGATTTATTTTCCTGTTGTTGTGCATTCATAACTTTGAGGATTACTGATCTTCTGCTGAGACTGCTAGGGTTCCAGTGGCTCTGATCGGCGTGTAAAGATCGAGCCATTTTCATGCAAGATTTTGTTGCAGCAAAACAATTCTAATATTTACCAATGTGCGCATTCAAACAGTCCAGCATCAAGTCCGTGCCGTTCCCGTGTTCCCCACTTCGCCATGGTACATCCCGTTTGTCTCATGGGTCTTCGATGACAGTCCGTTTCGGTTTCTGCTTCTGACCGATCCAGCGTACAGCTTTACAACCTCTCGTGCCGTACACGGGTTCCTTTGCAAATTCACACTGGTGATTCTCCTATGGACACTGGGTTATCCTGATTTACCATCACTTGCTCTACGTTTGTCTACTTCAGTCCAGTCAATCTTTGGCACTTTGACAGGCACCGAGTTACCTCTTTAAATCCATGTACTCAGTAATCTGACTGTTGCGTTTCTAACAGTTCAAGGCAAATGATCCGTGGTCACCGACTATCCCAAGAGCATGCATTTCCTTTAATACCCTTTTCACCCCTCGTTGCAGCTGTCTTCCACTGTCACCACGTTCTACTAACATCTGAGTTATTTGTTACTACTTTGAGGAGGCATCCACAGGCCGTGAAAACAGCCGAGGTTTCCAATCTCTCCGCGGAATATCAAGACAGAACTGAAAGACATTTACAACGCACGAACCATGTTGAGGGCTGGCATCGGAGATTCCAAACAAATGTTGCTGTTCACCATCCAAACATGTGGAGATTCTTTGATGTGTTATGAAGAGAACCGGCGCCAACGATGTTTGAATTAACCAGATGATTGCTGGACACCAGACAAATAGGCAATCCTTCGGAACAATTGATGGAACGTATGAGAACAGACAGACAAAGGATTAACTGCGTGGTATTGTCCACGAGATCTCGTTCTAAAGTTTCTGTGACTGCTAGAAAATCAATCGAAAACCAGTGACTAACATGCTGGCAGCTGTGTGTTTGTGTAGTGTAGGCATATTATCTGAACAATTTGTCTTACCTCACTTGACATATACATTAACTATGTATACTTTATGGATAATAAAGGAAGAAATAAATAACAAATTGTTTCTTTAATTCAAAATTTATGTAGGCAACGGGTCTAGAGCCAGAAAAATATGTTTATATTTATGAAGATATTTAAGAATATGATGTTAGAAATTACAGTTCGTGAACACGATCCATCATTCTAATAAGTCTGTCACGTTTTATTACATATACTTTATGCAAATTTTAAAATTCAATTCAAAGCATAATTTCAAAATGATTACTGATCAATTTAACTTCCACTTTATGAAATTAAATCATGATCATTAATCAACTGTAATACAAAAATCAATACCATTTTGCTTTCGTAATAGATAATTTTTTAATATTAACTTAAAATGTATCAAAAGATCAACAATTTACTAGCTACGTTTTGTTTACCTGCACATTAATCAAACTGAGATTTAACGCTAGAATTACCTGTCTAGCTATCACTCTCATGTCAGTTAGTAGTAGTCTTGCAATTTTCCGGAGGAGCAGACGACTCACTCTCCCCATAATTCATCATCCGTAATTTTTCTCATCTTTCCACTCACTCCAAAAAGAGTAAGAGATGATAATTTATAGAATATTCAAATCATTTAAATGCATTTTTTTTAAATATTTTAAATTAAAGACAAGTTTGTGCCTTGGTTAGATGTTGTCCGTATGTAATTTTTGGAGGAGGGCGGGAAAATCTGGGCGAACATCGAAAATATTTCGAAATGTACAAATAGCTTTCTTGCTTTGAGAAATGGCAAGCAACTTCACGTGCCTCATGATTGTGCAATATACCTTAATGCGTAGGATTTTGTGACAACCTTTCCTGCTTTCACTTTAAAAAGAGCTCAAACACAAAGAAGGCTGTCTCCAAATTATCGATGTGTGGCAGGGAGGGAATCCTCGGTCACAGGACGAATTAACTTATCTCCGCAATGTGGAGTACAGCAGGAGAGCGGAGAGATGCAACCTGCTCCTCATCCCAGTCGCCTGTCACTTTCAGTGAGCAAGCGTAGATAACACCCTGGTCTATCACCGGGTATAAGCCCCACGGAGACCGCGTGCGGTCGGTGCCGTAACTCGGCTGTCCTGCGCCAGGGAAAGATGGGGATTTTTGTGCCTCCGCCCCTTAAAGATATATCGTTGTTTTGACTTTTGAAAAACATCTTGTGTCTACGAAAATGACAACCTTTCGTTGTTATTGGCTTCATTTAGGCCACCTGAAGACGAAGACAGTCGCAAGAATTTATTATCTGACTTGGGACAACGATATTTGGGTGAATTAGTATTTATATATTAATCAAAATGTTGAACAAAACACCGGTAGTGTCAGGCGGCTGTATGCTGTACTTCGCCGTGGTTCAACCTGCTGATCTAACCTTAACCCTAACCCTGCCACCCAGTCTTCGGAACCGTAAGAGAGGGTGGGACTGTTAGTCAGTCGGAGTTTTTTTACTTCGTTTTATGATTGTATACTACGATGTTTAAAATTTTTCAGGTTTTGAAACGGCTCCTGGCCGTCCAGCTACGGCGGGAAGGAAATAAAAGGTTAGACATTCCCTTTAAACCCGCATTTCCTGTTCATTACGCAGAGAAGTCATTAGGAGATTCACTTTAGCCCCCATAATCATCAATCTTGATGATCGATGGCTGTAAGTTATCGGGGCGAGAAGAAAGAAGGGAGAACTGTGGAAACCGGTCGGTGTTTGCGTACACAATAGCGAGGATTATGGATCACGAGTGCAGCCGAGGGATACCTTTGATGTAGATGGAAGGATGGGAAAATGCGATAATATGGCAGGGGATTAGCTTCGTTCGCATAAGCGTTTTAAAAACGGGATAAACAATTTCATTTATCCAAAAGAAACAAAATTACGGACGAGAAAAAAAAAACAATAATAATTTTTTAAAGTTTTTTTTTCCAGAGAAAACGATCAAAGGATTCGTCTGAGCCGGGGGAAGCTCTATGCTATTAGCACGTAAATGTGCGCGATTAAGTCCGCTCGAAATCGAGGCCAGCACGAGATCTCACCGGAGGTGGGTAATCAGCTTAGACCTCCCACTTCTAAACCCAAGGCAGCGAATAAAAACTCCTCTGCCATGGTTTTTCACCAGCCACCGCCTGGGTTTTCCTCGCTGGTGGAAAATACGAAAAGAATTTGTTGTTGGTGTTGAAGTTACTCTTTCCCTCGTGGCGCGGGCTTGGCAACGCCCCCTAGTGGACAACCGCGGCACTTAGTTCCGTTATCAGAGCTGTCTACTGTACGGCGAAGGCGTCGTAAAATTATCTTAGAAATGCATAGAAACAGCTGCCCGACTGTGGAGTGTAATGTTGTCGAGTTTGCAACTACAAGCATTAAAATATTAGCCGCCATCACGTGGTTTCCGGGTCGAAATCGATCTGCAAAACGATTTGTCGTATGAGCTGACAGAAGAAGACCCGTCAGAGTTAACAGGGCCCAGCTGTTGTGCTACATTGGACCGGTCGCTTTCACGTACCTTCTTGAAAATAATTTCTGTTGCAGTGGGCTTTCCTTCCTTCCTCTTCTCCAAGCGATCTGCTGGGCAGTGAAGGCCAGAAAGGTCGAAAGTCGGTCCTTTTAATTGTGTGAGGGGACAGATGAAGACGCTGTGGATGAACCGAGTCGGTCGTCCGGTCTCTCGCAAACGAGGCATCTCGGTGAATTAATCAGTTTCCGTTTGTACTCGTTCTGACGCCCGGCGAGTACCAAATGGGCGATTTTCCGGTTCCGGTGGATGTCAGGGGTATGGCTGCCCAATCGACAGTTCTGACAGTTGTTCCATAGGGCCCGCCATGGAAGTGAGGCGGTGTTAGGGTAGGCTTCCCACAGCTTCCGGTAGTTCGACTCGGCCACGAGGTATAAGTCGCGTCGGGGTCGGTTCCTTTTTTGTCTCCCAGTCTAACCCGAGTCTCCAACAGGGTTGTCCGACTCTTATCCCATGACTGGTTTTATGGAACTTGTTTAACTTGCTGCTAAGATTTTTGGTGGATTCTTCCTTTTCCTCGATGGGTAACTATTCCGTTATCCCTATTACGGGCCTTAGCTACCTGTTGCGCGGAGAGTATCTTCCACTGTTTCGTACTATCGCCATCACCTTTGATATCTGGTACGTTTTTCATTTTCTGAGCCCTTAATTTGCTCTCTATGTTTACAACGTTTAGACCATCTCAGTCTCGGGGGAGGCTGATTAGCTGTTCATTTACCAGATGTTTGGGTCCTTGCCATAAGAACTCGATAAGTTCAGTGTTGATGATGGTTCGCACCCAGTCTGGCATCCCTATGATTTTACTGCAGTACCATAGGAGGGAAGTGACTGGTCTGTTGATTACCGTTTGTTTCCTTACCTACATAGCTAAGGTTATGGGCTGGCCAGTCTTTTAGCTTGAGTTTTAGATCGTCAATTAGCCTTTCCCAATTGTTCTTATCTACGTTTGCATAGCTAGCTAGGGTTAACACGATTCCCAGAATTTTAATTCTGTCCCTAGCCCATTTAATACCGTAACTGTCGGGGTCGTGCGGCACTTTCCGAAGAGAGCCAGCCAGGCCCCTTCACTTTCGATTCTGTTTATCCGGGCATCAGATGCTGCTTCGTATAGCATTATGAACAATCGTGGTGTCATCGACGAACTGGATTATCTTAGCAGATGGGTAATCGATTATGTCTATGCCTTCTATTTTCTCCTCGACGTGGACCGTGCAGGCCAGCGTCTCTGCGACGATTACATAAAGTAATGGGCTTAGAGGGCAGCCCTGTCGTATTCCGCGTGAGGGGGTTAAATAAAGTAGGCCGGTTCTGGCTAATTCTTGTCTGGAGGTCCGTGTAACAGAGCCTTATCCATTTCATTAGGTCCCCCCGAATCCAAACTCTTTGAGTGTCTTAAACAGAAAACTCCACTCTACCCTATCGAATGCCTTCATCTGCCGTGTCTACTTTATGCAGGATTTCTCTGATTAGTTGAAGGAATCCGTAATGGTTCGGGCTCGAACTGAGCAGGTTTGGTCCTCGCTAATGATTATAGGCATAATTTTGGCCAACCGGTCAGCTTCCACCTTAGCTATGGTTTTATAATCTACGTTTAGAAGTGGAATAGGCCTCCAGTTATCCAAGCTTTGCCTTCTCCCTTCTTGAAAAGTGGGGGGTAACGGTGGCGCTGCCTTGGCTAAGTGGGAGGGCCCCTAAGTCGGACGCGCTATCAGCCCCGACTGCCAGGTCGCTGACTGGCAGGTGCGCGAACCGTTTACAGAACTCTGCGGATACGGGGTCTAGTTCAGATTCTAAGTTCTTCAGGAGAGCGTCCTGAGCCTGGGCGTCTGTTCCTTCACTAGAGTACAGCTGTTTATAGAAGCGAGCTTCTTCTCTGCTATTGTCTGCGATTTCGGTCGGGTGTTTGGGCTGGCCAGGGTCTTGCCTACTATGGCTCCGATCTTCCCTGATCCGCAGTCACTAACAGCCTGCGCTCTGGCCCTTATTCTGGCAGCTTCCGCTTTGGTGCTAGTTAGATTACTGAGTTATTTTCTAATGGCTTAGATTCATTCCTGATGGGTGAAACCTGGTGCCGCATTGGTTAATTCTGCTTTAAGGTGCCGTCTAAGGTCCTGGTCTAGTTGGTACCTATCCACGCTTCTAATTTTGCATGCTGAGTTCTCCCAGCTTTAGGTTTCCTATATCCGGGCCTTCTGGTGGGTACCCTAGCTGTGAAACCAGCTTTAACCTGGTGGTGATCACTCCAAGAGTATCTCTGCCGATTTACAGCTAATGTATGCTCTATCTGTTCTGATCGCTACTTTATACCACTGACGGTAATGTGTTTACGACCTAATATCAGGCTATTTATTTCTATGGGAATCAACCAAGCCAAGCAGCGAACAGACACTCTGCAGCTGCTTTGAGCCTGATACATGTCTTCTATGATTAGTTTCTGGACACGACCTACCTGACTCGTGATCAGGGACACGATTAAAATCACCCGCTAAGTAGATCGCGTCTGCAGGGTACGGATCTAGTTCTTCCTCTAAGACTGATTTGAGTTTCTGAAAGAAGTCTGTACCTTTCCTCGGAATGTTGAGGGCGTATACGGCCGCTATCAGAACCTTTGCTCGGTCTTCTAGTTGAATGCTAGTTAAAATTATAGACGTTCCAGTTTTCCTGGCCACCGAGATTATCACAGCTGCTTGGCAACTAATTTCCGTGGGTGGGCGGACGGGAATTCGACATCTCGAACATCCGTGTTGCCATCGTGTGAGGAAGCAGCTTTCTGCCTCTCTTCACAGTTCATTGTTGTATCTTTCTGGGGAGCCAGGGCATCCTGACTCACCCTTCCCCCTGGAGGAGGAGGCACTTGTCGCGGTGTCGTGTACCGACAAAAATTCGATCTGCCAAGTTTTTCAACTGCCTTGTCCGCTGTCACGTGATCAGCTAAACTCCTCTTCCGCACCCAAGAAAGATGGGCGGGTCCCTGAGAAATGTTACTTTTGGCGAAAACAGTCAGTCCTCGCGTTATCTGGTGACCAGCCGAAACCAAGTAGTCGCACTATCTTCCAGCAGCGCCAAAAAAACAAACAAACAAAGGTTGAAAAGCTTACGGATAAAGATAAACAAACGGGCTGACCATTTTAAGTACCTATTTCCATGGCCGTCGGGAGCGTCATGGTCGCTAGGCGACTCGACTCCCGAAGGTTCTCCATGGACGGACTGGGGGTATGAGACGTCGATGTGGCTAACAGTTTCCGGGCCTTTCCGCTCGGTTCTTTCGGCAGAACCGGTTTGGCAGCTATGGATGCGGTTGCGTTAACTTTCTCCTAGTCAGGGCCCGCGTGGTGCCTTTCCACGATCGCAGGTTCCGCAGCTTTACCTTCGGTTTGTGGCCTTTTCTTTTCTGTGTTTCTTCGCTGAACTTTTGCCGCGCCCAGCAGAAATATCAGGATCTGCAGCTGCAGCAGCTCGTGTTTCTCTCCCTGCCGCGGGTCAGGCATCCCTTTGGGGTTTCCAATAGCACGATTCTAGAGATATGACTCTCGGTTTTGCAGCCCGGACAAAAGGGAACTTGACCCGACTGATCCTTTGTACAGGGCCGTCACAATGTACGTACGTCCATTTATTTGGTCTCAAATGCAACGAGGAATGGGAGATATTATTATCTTCCAGCTTCTCTGCCCAGACAAAAACAGACATACTGAGTAAATGTGTCTTATTTAAACGACATTACGCTCTGTCATGCGTATTTCAGAAGGTTGCTGGTGTTTCATCTGATGCTGCTAAGGGCAATACCCGCAATTTAACCCACGGAATCAAGACTGGGCCCCGATGCTCATGCCCGGTGCCATTTATCCTCATCGGTTGCTTGGACAGTTCCAAAGCATCTTCGTCCGTCTTACAGTCTATCTCCACCGAGTAGCTGGGTTTCACATACTTTTAACCAACCTAGTTAGCAAACTGGGGAATTTGTCTTCGAAAGACTTTTAATGATAACGGAAAGCAAGTCTGGTATATAAAATGGGGTGTTCATTAATAGACAGATTTACCGGTATATCACAGGGAGTGTTCATCAATAGACAGATTTACCGGTATATCACAGGGAGTGTTCATTAATAGATAGATTTACCGGTATATCACAGGAAGTGTTCATTAATAGACAGATTTACCGGTATATCACAGGGAGTGTTCATTAATAGCGACCATTCCTGCTTATGACATGAAGTGTAAATCAAAAGCAAACATTGCTGGTATATTACCTGGCGTGTTCATTTATACCTCGGTATTTGACAACAAGTGTTCATCCATACCGAGAATTCCCGGCATATCACAAGGACGGATTAATAATAAGGAACAATCGTGGTATATGAAGCAGGAAGTACATTAATAGCAAACTTTCCTGGTATATGACGAGAATTGTTCGTTAATAAGAAGATTTCCTGGTATATGAAACCGAAGGTACATTAGCATAATGCTGCTTAATACTGAATGGCACATTGGCGATAAAAACATCATTTTTCGACGGCCACAGAACATTCCATAAGGCCTGGTGTGCTTGATCCTGGTGCAAGTTCATGAGTTTAGCGTAATCCAGAACGAGGCTGGTCATGAGCATGCCCACCCAATGTTGCCTTGGCCGGCTCACTGCATCCGGTTGGTGGTGGTGGTGGTGGTGATGGTGCTAGACGACTCGATCTAAGTCGACAACGCATGGCCAGAATCGCTTTATTTGTCTTGGGCATGAGAAGAAACCATTCCCGGATACTACCATCTCAGTTAAAATCCGATCTTCAAAATGCAGCGGGAAGGTGTCAGCAGTGTCTGAACACAAACTGCACCTAACCGACTTCGGGATAATGGTGTGCAGTCAAGGAAGGCCATAAATCGATCGTCTGTACGGAGTGGTCAGCTCATTCTCCATACATTATTCCAGTCTACCACGTTTGGAACATGCCTTGAGTTACCGATGGAAGAAGCCCACGCGATACCACAAGCCTTCCGAGAAGTTGGTAACGTTCTTGTAGAGAAGTGTAATGACGATCTGGTCCAGATCACCGTTCAAGACACGTCGGCGACAAGCCGTCCTTCTTACTAAAGAGTCTTACACAAGATACTAAATGAACTTTTGAACAGGAATTTTCTACTTTGGAGAAAAATGTCGGATTTTGCCTTTTCTATTTTGATAATTAAAATCTTTGTTTTCAGGAGGTGCCTTTGTTCACCCCGTTGTGACGTCATTATTCGTGATATTTTAACCTGCTAAAATGTTTTCTTTAATTACAGTTGATGCACATCCTAACTCTGCTTTCTTTATGGTGCTTAACAATAGTATGATATCGGTGATGTATCCTTTGATCTTCAGCAGTTTTTTTAAAATAGTTAATCAATCACCGACATATTTAAATTTAAAAATTACTTGCAAAACTATCGTATAATGTACAGCGGTGTGCAAAAGTCTTGCATAAAGATGACTAGACTTAGAAAAATGGTTCTTATTTTGTAGAAATTAGTAACTATTGTATGTTTTCTGTTTTAATTGAAAGGTATCAGTGTCTTTAAACGATTTATAACACTAAGATCCAGTTTGTAATTCCACAGTCAAAATTTAAATATTAATGAAATAATTTGCATGAAATTGACGTGTGCAAATCTGCTGCATAAACTACAAATTATTAGAATATATATTTTGTGCTATAATAGTTTAGGAGAGTAGAATATAAATAGGGAAAACTGTCATTTTCCACCACTATTCTGATTCATTTCTGTTCAACATAGTGATGCCGAGAGCCCAATATTTGACCCCCGAACAGCGGGCCATAACCGTTCGCATGAAAGAAGATGGTGAAACTGAGTGGGTCATTGCGGATCGTATCGGTTGCAATCAGTCGACGATATCTCGCACCCTGATATGTTGGAAAGCCGATGGGAGCCTAATTTCGAGACGCAGAGCCGGCAGACCGCGGAAAACGACGGCTCGACAGGATCATCTGATCACCCGCATGTCGAACTCGGACCGATTCCGCACTTCCACTGACATCCAGACCGCCTTGCCAAGGCACCATGGGATCCAGTTGGCCTCGTGCACCATCAGACGGCGTTTGATCCACACGGGACTGTTTGGGCGATCGGCACAGAAGAAGCCGTTCATCAGTCTGGACAATCGTCAAAAGCGACTGCAGTGGGCTCGCGACCATCTCCACTGGACCGTGGCCCAGTGGTCCCGAGTGTTGTTTTCCGACGAAAGCAAATTCGTGAGGGTCCACTCGGCGGGTCGGTTGTATGTTAGGCGATCAGTGTCCGAGAAATACCATCCTAGTTGCACTCGACTGACTCTTCAGGCAGGGGGAGATTCGGCCATGGTTTGGGGCTGTTTTCAATCATCCGGTGTCGCTCTGTTGCATCACGTGGAGGGTCGAATGAATGCTCATGACTATGCTAAGATCGTCTTGGACATTGTTGAACCATATATGTGTGACCACATGCCTCTGACGGCCATCTATCAGCAGGACAACGCCCCCATCCACACAGCTAGGAGTGTCAAGGCCTTGATGGCAGAGTTGCGAATCTCTCTCCTCGACTGGCTGGCTCAAAGCCCGGATCTCAATCCCATCGAAAACATTTGGCACTCGATTAAACTCAGCGTTAGTGCCAAAAAACCGAAAAATAAAACCGATTTGAAACGGAAAATCGAGGAAGCCTGGTCGGAGTTCAGTAGTGACAATTGTCAGCGTTTGGTAGCCAGCATGCCTCGTCGTTGTGAACAAGTTATCAAGAATTTCGGATATTCTACTCATTATTGACAGATCCGATCACTTTCTGCATAATTGGAATTGATTAGACAGCTGTCTAGATTCTATGCAACACTTTGGCACACATTGATTTGATGCAAATGATTTTCTAAAAATTATAACTTTTCTTACAATGAAACAATATGCTTGATATTATTGGAATAGATGCACAACAGTGATATAGAAATACTTTAATGAACAAGATTTGATAACTGCTGCTTTCGACAAAATGCGAGCTAATTTACAGGAAAAATTATTTTTATGCAAGACTTTTGCACACCGCTGTAAAATGCATTTTTGTCCAAAAATTAACCTAATACAACAAAGTACCACTATTCAGGAAAGGAATAAACGAGAAGAAACCGACTTTCGTCAGACCGAAAACTTTCCTCCAAGTCTTCAAATTCAACCGCAAACGTTAATTGACCCAATTAAGTCAAGCTCGTATAGGTCGAGTTGACACCTTTGGACGTTTCAAAGGGTGACAATCTGCGCAGCAACCAAAATTATTAACTCCTCTGGACAATCATTGTTCTGGTGGCCATCTTGTTGTTGTTTCACACAGAACCCCATAAGAAGTCCAACTGGTGGAGAAGAAGCGAGAAGCCAAGAAGCCATGCAAAGGAGGTAGGCCAAACCGAGAATCGAAATCGGACTCTTATCCTAGAATTACAGCTGTCTACCACCTGGTGTTGCAACATCACTATATTTATACTGTTTAGCGCGTGCATAGATCGTGATACCATACATAATACTTCCAAAGTCAAAATTATGCCGCATGCGCGATCAACATATTGAAATTTTATATTGAAAGTAATTTTTAACGCTTGAATTTACAATCCATATTAAAGGAAACTAAGATGTATACGAACTTTAACAGTCGGAGTGCGAGCCAGGCCGGGGAGTCTAGAGGTGCGATGTGAAACTGTCAAAATTTGACTTGAGTGGAAACTGCATAAAGAGTCTTGTTTAGTGGTTTAAACCAAAGTTATGATCGTGCAGATACTTTTATTTTCTCCAGAAATGTCCTAGTTATGTACTTAGGGAGATTTACATTAATCGTCATCGTCCGTCAAGTAACTTATGGCAAACGAATACCTTTTAACACCTTCTCACGACCAGTAGTTCACCTGTTTTCTTCAATTTGGCATTTAATGAAGGTTTTTTGGCCATAACTTGGCTTTTTGAAAGATAGTTAGTTAGCTTCCTCAGAAGACGGGTGGGCTTTCTGAAACTCACTCCAGGCTGCATCCCCCCTGCTATGGCTCCATTAGACTCCACAAATACATGCAGCATGGTGAAGGTATAAGGCTCTTTCAATCCCACCTGTGCTTGACTGCAATGTCACTGCCTGTCCTTTCTTTTGTTTACTGAAAAGCATTTGAATTGCTGCTCTAATTTCAGTTTCCAAAGGGATATCTAGGCAATGAAGATACATTTGCAGTAGTTTCTCTCGCATTCTACCAGGGCCAATTTTCAGTGACTTGTCTCGAACCCTCATCCAAGAACATCTTCCCAACATCGGCTTTGAAATCTTCAATGTATTTCTTATCATATCCTTTACTTCAAGGCGGCTGACAAGCCCAACCTGGTCCAAAGTCTTCCGAACACACGATACTCTGAAGGCAACTCAATTCCCCAATATCATCTCTATCAGGATTCACATCAATGTATTCAACTTGGTGTTGATGGGTCTGAGTGATTGCATATTTCAATGCTTAGTGTACTAAATCCCGCTGTCCAGCAACTCCTCTGCAGGTGAGCTGATTTACCTGCGCAACAGAGCTGAACTGCCCCTGACAAATTGAGCACTGTAATGAGTCTTCCTCCATGTCGGCAGGTGTTTCCATCGCATCAAGATTGGTTTATGTCGTTTAATTTCGTATTCGCCGACGTGCTGCCTGGCCACCAAATACAGTGCAGTTCGTTATCGGTCCAGCAAACGCGGTGTCAGATACAGCACTAGCACCTGGCGTACCGTCCGCGTCAATAATACATCCCTCATTTTATCCACATTGTCGTCTTCATCATCATCATCATCAGAATCAGACACCTCATCATTAGCTCCATCGTTAGTTCTACCATCATCCACAGCTCCAGCATCGATGCTAATCACGTTGCCCGAACAGATTCCAAAATACTCATAAATACGTACTCGTTTACTGTCCAGCTCCACACGGACCTCGTTACATCGTGTCACGGTCGTGTTCCCCTTGAAGTTGCTCCAGTTTATTTCGATTGGAGCAAACCATTTCCCACAAATGAGTTGTTTATACCTCCATTCGAACGTAGAGCTTCAATCAAATCGATTTCGGTGATGACATTGTTAACCATGTTGCAGTACCTTGATATATGTTCCATCGCGACAGCAAAATGACCGTCAAGAGGACCTTTTCCATCCAGAGTATCCGTGTGAATGTAACAAACTAGGTTCAACCCGTGATGTTTCGCAATCACATTCATCAGACACAC
This sequence comes from Nautilus pompilius, assembly GCA_018389105.1. Lineage (NCBI taxonomy): Eukaryota > Metazoa > Mollusca > Cephalopoda > Nautilida > Nautilidae > Nautilus > Nautilus pompilius. Next base: position 655,354 of record JACATO010000605.1, on the reverse strand, counting down.
CAGCTCCGGCTTTTGACAGCACTTTGCGTTTTCCGATTGAACATAGCTCTCTTCTACTTCAGGGCAGTCAGTCCCGAACGCATCACGACTGCTTCAAAGTAGGTTAACTGCCAGCCAGTCTGGTTTCGTGTCGCCCGACGCAATTTGGTCGCAATACACGATGTGATGGCCATCCAAATTTTGCTCGCTCTCGTTTGGATCGTATCTTGTACAGATCATCATCACTCCGTGCCAAGAATTTCCTCTTTTTGCCATAGTAATCTACAGTTTTCTCACGGAAGTACATCGCCTCAAACTTCATCTTGAAAGCCATTACAAAGATGCTTGTTTCCGAGCAAGGGTTACTCGAATTATATCATTATGAACCCGCTGGTTGTGGACTCGGACCCTCTGTTCCATGTAGACCCAACGAATCAGGATTATGAGGATATATCACCTCACAAATTCTATCAAACACAACACTTGCATAGTGGATCACTCGGCTGAGTGATTCTTCTTCCAAACCAGTCATTGACTTGGTCTCTCCTGCTTCTTTGCCGTGCATTCCGCGTCCAATGTTGGCTGCTATTCGCAAAAATTGTCGAACATCCTAGACGGTTGGCATCGTTTGCTCCTCAGATTCCTCAATTCAATCCTAATTCCGCAAATCTCGCCTGTTCGGAGTTTTTCCAGAACTCCCCGGGCCGGGTCGTGCGACCAGTGTTAAATATTTGGATTATCTATAACTACTGCTCAATAATTCCTTTCTTTCTCTCATCAGTTGAAAAGATTTAGACTGCACCAAAAGTCTATGATTCTAGAAGTACACAACCAAATCGTGAAAGTATTGTCAAAATAATTGCGAAAGTTTTGTATACTTTTTATCATAATGAGCAGAGTGTAGCGTTAAATATGGCACTCAATAAAGGAGGGGTTCCAGATGTTAAAGATGAAAGCTACAGCTGGTAATTTACTTAACTCATCCATATTGTTATGTTGCTAAATAAATATTTTCTAATAGTAATCGTTAGTTCGTTACATACACTTTTACTTATTCATAATTATGTCTCTAATAATTTTAATTTTCAATAAATGAAAGAAAAAAAACAACAAATTTTTATTTGCTCAAAACCCATGATAATTTCAAACGTTAATGTTTTTGTCAGGTCCCTCAGGCCTCTGTAAAACGTCTAGAAAATCAATGCCAACTGTTCCCATTAATTAGTTGCCCCCCTTTTTTTTCCAGAATAAGATTTCCCAGGTTAAGTATCCGCTAACTTTCAAACTGAATCTTTCATTTTTCTAGGAGATAATCTCTGGAAATTTCAACTCCGGTCTGTGTTCCTTTTGAAGTTATATTTTCTACGCTTGTATTAAAGCTGCACCGTTTCATATTGTATTTCCTCCGCCTCGTTTAAACAATAAATGCATAACAACGGCACTAGCCTATTGATGATGGTCTTTCATTTCCAAATGGTGCGACAGCCACCGAAGGTAAAATGTATTGGCATAAGTGACAGGACTTTTCTCGTAGTTGTTTGGCGTTCAACTATAAAGCTGTCAGCAAACATCAATAAGGTCCGACTGTGGATATTCTTGTTAAAGTTAATGGACAACGCTCTACTGCCATGGAAACAAGCGAGTAAGTGGATAATCTGATGACTAGAACTTACCGAGGGTATTACTGGTTTGAGAAAGATGACTGGCTGGGTGGAATATATATAAAGTAATTGAGAGAAGATAGCGTTCTTATTTATTCAGAAACACGTAACTACAGACGAAGACTTGCTACTCTCCTGTAGACAAGCGAAGATCGGGGGGGGGTTTAAGAATTTATTGTTAAGCGACGGCCATTCGTTGACATTAGTATGTCTAAATGGGAGTTGTTTTTCGTACTTATGATGGTACTGCTGCTGCTGTTTGCCGTGGTCAGCAACGTGATGGTCGTGATCATTGTGGTAAGCGACCCACAGATGAGGAACGTACCAAACGTCTTCATCTGCAACATGTCCATCAGCGACATTCTCCTGGCCGGTGTGGGACTTCCGTTCAACCTGCATCATATAACTCACTCCAGCAATTTCTACATGGGTAAGCCGGTTGTTTATCTTCAAGTCGCCTCCCCCTCGCCGCCAGGGACCGCTTACCCCCATTTGGTAAATGTCGTGCAATATGGACTCTACTTAGACTCGGTGTATAAAAGATTTTTTTCTAGTTTTTAAAGCGAGAGGGGAAGGTTGTATTTTTTTCTCTTAATTTTAAGGTTTGCTTATTTCTACCTTGTGTGTGTGTGTGTGTGTGTGTGTGTGTAAAGCTGTGTGTGATTCGGACACCTTCCTGTGTCGACTTCCAGCACTAGCATGGCTGCCCCTGAACGCCGTCCCGTACCGAGACGCTCTCTCCACCAGAGCGGTGGAGGCCTGAACGCCGGCCCAATTAATTTATGTTTAGCGATTAGAATAAAAGTTAATCTTGCATGTTTAAGGCAGATATCTGGTTATCTGTAGGTGGCGGGTAGCTTTTCTGAGGACCAGCCTCGAGCAGAACGTATTTGCGTCGTTAGCCGAGATGCTATGGTCGATCCTTCGCTAACTGTTAGAAGTGGGAGATGTAGCAGCCTTGAATGCATATCAGTTTTCAGAGCTTTGCTATCTGCCACCATAATTATCTGCTGTTTCCCAAAGTTTAGCGATTATAATGCTTTCAAAGGAAAGTTGCACGGCTCGCCATCACTTTGAGTAGCAAATCTGTCTATGAAGCAGGACAATTTAAAATATGATTTGAAGGTTAGTTTGGCATCATTATAAAGTTCCATTTATTTATTTATTATGCATTCTATAAATGAACAAACCTTTCAAAACTTATGCATAATAGTTTAATAAAATTATTTACTGAAATCCTTGAAAGTCTAGGAAGTACCATCTTCAAAATTTCCATAGACTTGCAATCGAATTATAAGGAAGCGATCCAATCAGATTCTTTAATTTACAAAAAATAGATGTTTATTTTTTTTTTTGTATGTAAAGTCTCAAGACATGGATTCTATCTGACATGGAAGTGAAATAACCTGTTGAGTCCAAAACCAAGATATGAAGACGACTATTGTATACTAAACAACAGAATATATAGTATTGGAAATAATTATGGAAACCCGCACTGAGTAATTACAACTGAGAGATGGATATAATACACACACAGTCCACTGTTACAGAAGATATACAAAAACAAAATGAATGTGCTGTACAGTAGTGCATTGGTATTTGGTATGTGAGACCCCTGGTTTTCATGTTCCCATGCCAATATTATCAATGTATTACTATGGAATGTTGTTTCAAATGTCCTGTAACGGTTTCCAAGATTCATTCCAGGTGTATGGTTACTGTTTAACTTTCTCAGTAGCCTTACAGCCTCAGTGATGTTCATACAGGACATTGTGTGGGGCTAGGCATCTTTGTGAGTGGTCCATCACCCTCTTTACGTTCCAGATGGTTCTCCACCACATTAGCTGCATGTTTCAGGTCATTGTCATGTTGGAAGATGAATCCCCATCCCAGTAAGATATTTTTCCTGAAAGAATGAAATGATGGATGAAACCTGGCTGTACCTGTTGGCAGTCAGTATATCTTCGATTTTATACAAATCTCCAACCCCCCCCCCAGGATAATCTGAAGCCTTCACACTTGCATTGACCCCCCCACCCCGGACTTCAGTGTAGCTTTTGTACACTGACTGTTATACCACTCCCAGTCTGCCTTCAAACAAACTGCCATTGATTATTACCAAACAATGCATATGCAGACTCGTCTGTAAAGAGTATCTTCTAAGTTTGGTCATCTCACTTTCATTTCTGCCCTGCTGTTTGCTTGCTTTTCCTCAGCAAAGGTTTTTGGGCAGCTTCACATTCATTGAGACCACTTCATGCTAATGTATATCTTACTGCTTGTGAAGAAATGTGAACATCCATACTTGCAGCTCGGTCATTCACAACAAGATCTCTACTGGCTCATCATCTCATATAGAGAACAAATTCTGAGGTACTTAATATAGCTTTTGGAGCAACAGTACCAGTTTTGCATATTCTCCTCAGAGTCTTGCATGAAATGGATTTATCAAACAATGGGGGGCATGTTAAAATGAATGAGAGAATGTCAACAAGAAACGGAAAGACAGTATTAAATTTCAAATTTATATATTATACTTTATGAGCAAATATAATAGACAACAAAATAATTCTAAATTCAGGCAGATCAATTTTTTAAACAATAAACTGCATTTTAAAAAAAAGAATTTTTGTTTTCTTTTCTTTAACCTGTTGACATAATTCAATTGTTTAAAACTTCCTGGTTATCAAAGAAGTAAAATGCAGCTGACAAACGAAAAACCATAATGTAAATATCGAAACAAAATCAAACCAATAATAATAATAATAATAATAATAATAATATAAGTAAAAGATTGTTTTAAACAACAATTTATATTTGATAATTTTTGGCTTCAAAAAAATAAAATTGCAGATCAAATTAATCGTCAAACCAACAGATTTATAAAATTAATGAAAACATTTGTTACCCTACCAGGGTTAGGGAGGTACCAGAAAATGATAGAAGATCAGTTTAGCAAACAATAACTTGAAAATATATAGTAAAAAGACCTAGAAAGACCACACATGCACACACATCTACATCAGTTTAATAACCAGCTTAAAACAGTAAACTCAGCAGTTTTTACATAGCAACAACTTGCACAAATTTGATAAATAAATGGTTTGTCAATGAACAAAACCTTATGCTTAGTTATTCATTTACAGATAAAATCTTTGCATGATATTTACCAACACATTAAATTGTGATAATAGTACCAACTGTTTCTATGTTTGTGCTTTTAAAATTCTCTTTTTCTGTTTTAAAACAAAATACCTTCCCAATTATATAATGGAAAAAAAAAAAGAACATTTGTTAACTATGATTAAAAGGATGCAATTGTTATATATCATACACTAAATTCTACTCTGATGGATTTTTAGGAGTTAATTAACTGTAGAAAACTGAATTAACTATATTTAAACCTGTAACTTGCATGACCAATGCTAAGATTAGTTAACACAAAACAAAAAGGAAATGGCCGCAATTACATATTTTGTGTAATTTTAGATTTTTAAATTATTATTATTAAAACAGTAAAAACAAAATAATACTAATTTGCTAATTTTTTTCAGGTAACTATGCATGCAAACTCTCCAACTTCATGGTAATGTTTACCATCATGGTGTCTATATGGACTCTGGTGGCTGTATCTTTTGACAGGCACAGATCAATTGTTCAGTGCTTCAAGCCACAAATGACCATAAAAATGGCAATTAAAATTACTGCCACCATATGGGTCCTGGCCTTTATCTTAGCTACCCCTCTGCTGTATCAGTATAACCAAAGAAATATCTGGAGGAGTGCACCAATTGGGGGTATGATGAACCATTTGTATATCTCAATGACAGGAAGCATAAACCATCCAGAGTTTCCTCCAACCAATCACCCAACAAGCCAACTAAGCAAAACACAGAGTATCCAAATAAACCTGAACAAAGTCAGAAACTCATTGCCCACACAGGTGTCCACTATCACTATAAATGACAGCTTCTCAGAAGAGTCTTCAACAACGTTACTGACAGTTGTAAACAATAGAACAGGAGAAATGCTGATGCAAAATATGCACCATGAAGCTAGCACCATGGAGACCTCTTACCTGGGTCATGAAGACCATAGCAGTCACATCTCTTGCGGAAGCAGCCATGTTCCAAAGATTATTATTCTGATTGATGGACTTTTACGATTTCTCTTTGCTTATTTGTTTCCTCTCATCGCCATATCAGTCAACTATTCCAAGATGATATTTTTCCTTTGGAAGCAAAAAGCAAAATCCAACTTGCAGGCTGTAGCCTCTCATTCCACACAAGTATCCAAAGGAAAAGTGAAGGTTATGAAGATGTTGTGTATTGTTACAATTCTGTTTGCCGTGTCATGGATGCCATTCTTTATTCTTCAGCTACTTTCAGTATGTATTGCTTTATTTTTTCTTCTTTCTTTCTTTAATAACTAACTGTATAATAAAGTGAAATCATTCATGGCTTATATACACTCAGAGAAAGTTCAATTTCTCTGCCTTTTAACTTATTTATCACTAGCTTTGGTACCAAGTTCTGCATGGGAAAAAATGGCTTTAAACCAATGTGTGGTAGCTTATAACCTTGCCCAAATTCTGAAGTATCTACACCCAAAATTTGGAGCCTCTAGGTGTTACAGGTCAGCATGAAAGAGTAACAAACAAATGCACAAACACTTAAAAATATGCATTAGATTAGTCATTACTTACTTAATTTGAAGATGTGTTTAGCAGTCACTAACCTTACATGAACTATATTGCTTCACTCAAAGGTACACAACTGAAATCATTAAATAGTATTTTTTATTATTATTTACAATCTTCTAAAATAGCTGTGCTGGTTTACTCTTTATAATGTTTTATAATGCAAGGAACCAGAAGAATATATAACTTTTTCTTTTTTGCTCACATAAAGAATTTTAAAGGACAAGGTGATGGAAAATTTAGAGCTGATGGGACTGCACAAGTCGGTCAGTTCTCATGAAAGGCTTTGAGTTAATCAAAAGATAATTAAATGAAAAGAAATTTGGATCTTTTTCATTCTCCTTGGATTTCTCTGAGAGGGGAGGTAACAGCAACTGTTACTTATCCTAAATTAATACTATATAAAGAAAACTAATCCAAACATCAAACAGAATGGGTTATTTTAATATTTTCTTTTTGATGAACAGTAAATATCAATAAATTCAGTCTCAATAAATAAGTAGATTAATTTAAAGATGAAAAATTAATTTAAAAAATAGCTCTTTCATGTTGCAGATTAGAGTTGATAGTTATGTATTTGAAAAAATATATGGTATAATTTGTATACCAACTGAAATCATTAATTTGCTGATAAAATTAAAGCATTTCTACTTTAAGTACTTTTGTTTCAAATACTAGTCGCAACCACATAGTATTATGCTTTAAACTGCATAGTAATTTTTAATAATTCAAGGGGGAATAACTCGTAATGCCTTTTTTAACAAACATTATTTCCCATGTTTTTTTTTTTCTTCCCTACAGAAACTCCACGGACGAGATGCCAGTGAAAATGCAGGAAGTGCCAGCAACTTGCTCCAGCTGTTCCTTTCAGGTTTCAGTACAGCGTACAACACCGTCTTCTACGTATTGTACAATCCGAACTTCCAGAGAGGCTTCTACAGAATGTTCTGCTACATCTGCCCGAGACAGAACGGGGTGAGGCCACAGCTCTACCCAGTCTCCGACCAGCTTGATGGCGGGGCCAGTGTTTCCACCACAGCCTGCTAATGGAAGTCAATCCTTATAGGATAAAATAGCACCCAGCCCCTACCAGATAACGGAAACACACACACACTCAAAAGCTTGTGTGTCTAGCTGTATACTGGTGTACTTTTTTCCCAATGTTAATAAATCTGTAGTATGCTAGCAGTCTTCATTTTTGTGTAATTCTATAAGCAATTTTGGCAGCCTGTTTAATGTAGTTATAGACTTTGATAATATTAGTAAACCAATGGAGTATCTGAGTGGAGTCTACTGCCCACCACAAGAAACGGTGAATTTTCCGAGCTATACCTGGCATGTTACTGATGGTGAGACTGCCAATACAGTTTGATAACTAGCTGAAGTGTCTGGGTACTGATGTGGAGACTCTGGCATCATTTCTCAATCCACTTAAAGGACCCGTCATCAGTCGGTCGGTTACATCCTTTCAAGCATAAATTTCTACCCAAGTTTTTGGCGCACGTTCTACAAGAGCAGGGACCCAATTTCTCATTTTCTGTCCTGTCCATTCATTAGATAATTAATAATAGATTTCTAACTGAACTCCAATGGTTTACCAGTCCAACGTGGCATTTATAGAAGCAAATTTTTTTTACATGACAAGAGATAACTCCTTTTTATTATGTGGCATTAAACAAAAAATTATTTCTGGTAACTAAAACCCTGTCTAGTTTTTTGATTTTATATAGAAAATTTTCAAAAACCTCAGAAAATTTCAAAAAACCTGGCTAAAGGGTTAAAGATGAAATTTTTAATTTCTAAAATTAAGTTCAGCTGGAAGAACTGCAGGCCAGAATTACTTTGCACCCAGTCACAGAAAAGAATTTTTTTTTTGTTGTTTTGTGTTTTCAATGTTTTCACAAATCAAACGATGGATTTTATTTTAAATTTAATACATCGAAATTATTCATTACTACAAAATTCAAGAACCATTCATAGCTAAGCTGATTTTGAAGTGACAATCAGCCAAGTAGATATCCAGACAGATTGTGGCAGAATAATTACTGAAGTTGCGATATACCAGCCATCCGCATACATGCAAACACGCAGGAGGCAAAAGTTACTGGTAATTAACAAATCAAATCCTCTTTTTTTTTTTTAAATAACCATGTTTATTGTAAAGTTACAAAAACTTGGAATGAAAATAATAATCAATATTGAATAGATAATAGTACTTTGTCTTTGTAATGACAGTGTTAGTCTCCAAAACAGTGTGGAAAGTAACAAACGATCCACAGATACATGAAATGTGCCAGCAACGAGGAAGGGAGAGACTTGTAAATAATGAATTCTTGGAAAATAATTTTTCTATTAAACACCACAAATATTATTTTATTGATATGGGATTTTGATGTGACACTATAACCAGAAATAATTAAACTAAGCAACAAAAAAAACACAACTTTATTGAGATAGATCTGTTTTGACTCAAATAATTTCAAAATATAGAACCCTCCCACTCAAAAGAAAAACTAAATATTTAAAAAAAATATTTCTCCTCTTTTTAAACTTTACACTTAGGAAAATAATATAAATTTATAAGCAATACATTTAATTTGTATTATCAGAATGTGCACACACACACACACATTCCCCCTCTCTCATATATATATATATATATTGAAATTTCTGATAAAATTTAAATCATGCATGTGCAAACTGGTGAAAATAATCGAATAAAAATATTCATGCACTTTAAAAACACAACACCCTTTCCAAATGGTGCCAAGACATTGTGCTAAGTGTTTACAAGGTTAAAGTTTGATGACATCTCTGGATACTTAGTGGCATGGCCAGTATAAGTATTTGCTGCTGAAAACAACTGGATGTTTTTTGCCATGCAGACAGTGTACAGAATAATTCTGCTTTACAGCAAAGAGTAAAAACACCACAAAAAGAGCAGATAAAAACCATTCCATAGGCATGTTGGATGGAGGCGGCTGCTAAAAAAAGTCAGCAGCAGGGTTGGATGCAGTGTCGGCTATACATTTTCTCGTACCCCATCATGAAGCTACATGTAGAACTAAGATAAGCATGGGCTTGGCCAATCTCATTATTACCAGGCATCAGGACTAAAAGATATACCATGTACAGACTTACTTACCACCATCACTGTGTAGCTGAGATCAAATGGTATAATCCTGATTGAACAAAAAACTAATTATCTTTGTTATTATTACTTTTTTTTTTTAGATGGGCTTTTATTCATTTATTTTATCATTCACTGATGTAGCAAAGTCTGGGTATACCACTGTCCACAAAGGGTTAGCAGACTGTCCTTGTCATCCTGATGAGGACGACAGATTTGATGGTGGTAATATCAGGGCAAGTTTCTGTGAGCATTAGTTCTAGTAGGGATTTCTCTGCTGAAAATTGGAAATGCCAGACCTCACCCTTGTATACATTAGTGTACAAAATACCTCTCTTACTAACCAGAAGAGTTCTAGGTGAAGTTGGCAGTATTCAGTGCTCACATAAGGTTCTAATGCTAAGAACTAGGTGAAGCTGCACCTTAAGACAGACATTAATCAAGCAATGAATTATCAAACATTTTTATCTGACATGAACTTTACAAACTGTAGAGGTGTTGCTAGGCAGCTATGCTACCTTTCAAATGCATACATGGCACTTTATTATTCCTAAGTAGTATATCTACATCCTGTCTCATTATGCTAAAGCTATGTAAACAGATTATATCATCTTGAGTAAAATTACTGACTCAAAATATACATCTTTGAAAACTACTAAAAAATGTCCTATCAAATGCGCCTGGAGAAATATAAATGTAAACAGCATGTAGCTGATAACCTCCATGCATAATTATCTTGGGAAAATACCACACCTCAGGCCCTGGTGGAGATACAACAGGGGGGAGGTTATATATAGAAAAAAGCATAATCAACGCATACCTACATGACTGGGAATACTTTAATCATTTAATGAAATGTATGAATGCCTTAATATAAAAAGGCCCTCTTTTTAATGCTGCAATTGTTTATCTGAGAGCCATGAACTCCATTACTTTTTTCTTTCTGTGTCACCAGGATACAAGTGTCAGCTGTAAGGTTATCCAATGGCTATCACAGTGGCCTTTGTTTCCAGCAGAACTGTGAAGCAACCCAGGGCAGCAGATGACAGAAACTCATTCAATAACAGCTATGGCTAAAACTATGTAATTTCAGACGCTCACAAATGGCGCGTAGTTTTTTTTTAATTAAGTTTCTTCTTTTTTGAATCCATATCTTTCAAAAATAACCATTTTTGTCAGTAATGGTGAATAGGTTTTTAAATAGTATATGTCTAGCTTGTTGATAAAAACTGAAAAGCAGCTTGTAAAGAAAATTTGCAAAGATGACATGACATACACGCCTATGAATTTTGGTGTCAGATACTCAGGGGTTACATTGATGTACCCAGCTCCCTAGTAAGGAGTCCCCCACCTTCAGAACTACTGGACACAGATATGGAGGGTTGTGTGTAGATACACATACAATGGGTGTGTGTGGGTAATATGAATTAGCAGCAGCAGTTTAGTGGAGTGTAAGGATAACAGCAAGTGATAAAGTCAGCTCATCACTGCAGCAACTAAAGGAGGCAAAGGCAGGGATGGGGGTGGTGGTGTCTGGAAATTTGATTAGAAGCAGATGGCCCACAGTCTCTTGAACTATTTCTTTGCAGGTTCCACTGGTGCTTGGACCCTGTTACATTTGACACTGCACACACCCCCCACTTTCAGATTTCCACTTTAACTACTGCTGATAGCATATAGGAAAAGTAAGTAAAACTGTAATTAGCAGGATTAAACATAATGACAATAGTGAGATAAATTTTAAAATTTTTATGACATACAAGCAATCAAATCAGAATAGCATATTTTGACAAGTGACACGTAAACCATCAAATCATTTTGATGGATGCAGCGTCTCAACTCTGCATATTCTGAATCATTCATCACCCTAAAGGGCTGATTTATGAAGGCATTTTATAAAACTCAACTTAGAAACATTTTTATTGCTCTATTACAAGATATATATTTAATAAAATGTAAAGGAATTTTGTTTGTTTGTTCTTTATGACTTCAAATTTTAGAAGCTCTAGCTACTACTGCGCCTACAATAGATCAGACTTGAGATAAACAGTGAAGACAGCTTAATGAAATTCTAGGCTGGAAACAGCATCTCACCTTAATGGTAAAAAGATCAATAGGGTTATGCGCATTAGTAGAGAAATGACAAATTATAAATTTATATAATCCAGTTAAGATAAAAAAATATACTTTATAAAATGTGTGGAAAGGCAAAAATGTTGAAAAACATGATTGAGAATGTTTATAAGGTATAAAATGAAAATATCATTGCCATAACCATATCCAGATAAACTTCATTTGAGAGTTCCTAGTATACTGGCAAAAGAGGGAAAAAATTGTGCTAATGCAGTTATTATAAATGATAGACATTAATTTAAAAAATCAATGTCAACAGACTAAGCAGCTGACAAGGTTTTAGTTGTGCAACAATATTTATTATTATTATTATTAACACATGGCCAATTTATAAATAAATTCTGAGTATTTTCAAAAAAAAAACCAACTTATTAAATTCTACCTAGTTTCTAAACATTTGTATGAAGTATTTAAATGCTTTTCTTCAATCTGTGAGTATTGTTTTTATTTGATAGGAAAGAGTTAGGTTAGTTGCTACAGCACCAGTAATTCCTTATTAAATGTACAGATGAGCCATGACTGACATATTTTAACCCTTTGACCAAATGGTTCAACGAGTGTGCATTGCTGTTTGCCTTCATTAGAAATTACCTGCAGCTGTCCGATTCTTTTGGAACAGTTACCAGATCTATAACTAACAAGGCCACAATTTCCAGTTTTACATCTATAGAAATTCTAAAATAAAAAAAAAATTTATAGATGAGCTGATTAAAATAACAATCAAACCATATTTTTCATCAACCCCCTTTAAGAATGAAAGACAATTAGATTTTTTGATTAATGAAATTTCTAGAATGAAATAAAACTATGATAAACAATAACAAAATGGCTTTAGCAATCGTTTGTTAAGGCATTGTGACTGGTTTCCATACTTGTTTATCCGACTGATGTCACCTAACAATTTTAACCACCCTTCTTGATAATAACTGACAGTCCCTTCAAACAATGCTGACCCTGGTATGGTTTCTATAACAACAGTATAGTCACCTTCATCTACAGTTTTTTTGATCTGATAGGTCTTAAAAAAAGTCTTTTTTTGTTTAAGGATGAGTCCTCCCATTGGCACTCGCTTTTGTGCATTTTTAATAGACAAGATTCTAAATGCCTCACACTTCTGTCGCCATTCTTTAGTGAAGGAGTTAATCTGATTCAAAACAAAAGTGGCTATCAAGTTAACCACTGGGTTGGTGACTTCAACAGAAGTCATTTTATAGCATGAACAGTAATGTTCTGAAATGCCAGCTTGGGCACAAGTCCTGTGTTTTGAAATTGGCCTAAATAGACTGATTCCTAGTCCATCTTTCAAAGGAATTTCTGGTTTGTCATATGTTCCCAACAGAATTTCTTTTAAGGTTTTGTGTACATCAAAGGGAGATGTCAAGCGTTGTGTGTTTTCTTCTAAAGTCTTTTTGATATCAGGATACTGATTTTCAAATTTTTCTGGAACCTTGATGAGAAGAAGTGGCATTTTGTCTTCAATCCTGCCAATTAGCGTTTGCCGAAGCCAGTCAAATCTGTGCCCATGGTCACTCATAAAAAACAGAAAAGTATCCTTCAGGTGCCCATGAGTGTGCAAAAACTTGAGAAAGTTTAGAAAATCATTGTCTGCCACTTCAACTATGTTAAGATAATCGTGTCCAAGTTCGGTGAGCCAAGAGAACCCAAAGAGAGGATGGTCCTGATACTTGTGCATGAAATCTCTATAATAGTTTGTGAGAAGCACGTGTTTCGGCAAACCACCAAAACACAGGGTTGATTTACCAAAGCGAAGCCTTCTATCCTCCAATGCCAGCCACACAGGATTGAGAAAGTATTGTACCTGATTACTATCACGCATTGCCAGCCAATATGGTCTCATGTAATGATTTGTAGGCTGATTATAAAATCCTTTAGATAAATAATTAAAGGCAGAATAAAATGGAGCATCCTCTGAATACATAGTTATGTAACCACACTCTGAAAAGTTCTTCCATACCAAAGGATATATATCATAAAAGTCATCAGATTCAACTACTGGAAGTTCTGAGGGATTTTTTCCAGTCAAAATTGGCACAACATTTGGAAAAGTGTTTGCACCCACTTTTGTATATCCATGAAAATCATAAGCTCCTAAGGTTTCAGTAAGATATTTATGCGTCTTCTGGAGTGTCCGTAACCCATTTAATCTTGAGATAGAATCCAATCCAAAAATAAGCACATTATATTTTTCTGCACTGCAGTGATTAGACTTCTTATAGAATTGTGTCTTCGATGTTTTGAAGACATGAGCATGAAGGTTTGAATATTTATGTTTTAGTTCATCTTTGCAAGTAATGGAAAAGAAGTCTGCTGGAACATTTCCTGGAAGTGACAATGGCACTGCTGGTTTGAATTTCACCTTATCGTCATCTTCAAATCTTTCTACAGCACTGTACTCACATGTCATGCCTTCCACCTTAAAGCCAGCCATTTTGCAAGCTGTCTTATTGATCTGCACTAATCCATTTTCATCAATAAAAGTGAGGTCCAGAGTAGATGAACACTGCAATGGATCAGGATGAAATATGTACTTTTTTATAGAGTCGTCATAGGGATCTATGTTGGGGATGTTGCATTCCGCATTGACAGTTTCTGAAACAATATCAAATTCAAGTGTGGCTGGCTGACATATCAAGTACACCATTAAGAACAATAAAAAGCAGCAGACTATAATGAAAACCTTTCTCAGAAAATGACACTTGGGAAAAAGAATTCTTCTTACATATGACTGGAGACTCGGCATCTTTGAGCAAATGAAAATCACAGAAAGCTAACAAGAGTAAAATCAAATCTGTGCATAATATTTGTGTTTGATTAATAAGAGGAAAACAATAGTTATGTTATTTCATATAAATATATTGTTTTTAAGGACTTTTGTTTTGTTTTAGAAAAGAATAATTTTGAGAATGTTTGCCATGCAGTGATCAATGGCTATCAGCTTTTTCAATAATTCTGCTCCCAATCTACCTTGTTCTTGGCACTGGTACTGTCAGCTATTTGCAGTTCATTCTCACTGAAATTTAAAAAAAAAAAATGAAAGAAACATTTTAGATAAATTGTGAGAAAATTTTTTAAAAAATAAAAGCAAGAAAAAGCAATACGAGATTATTTTTTTTCATTACTAGCAGGTGCAAATAAAAAAAACACCACAAAATTATAGATTTTTCCAGAAAAAAAAACAACAAAAAAAACCTTTAAACTTTATTTTGCTTTAAATCAAACAGTGGGCAGCTAGTAGTTCACTGGTTAGCCTACTGGACTGACAAGGACGAGGATCAGAATTCGATTCCCATCCAGGCTGAGATCAGCTTGGTTGATTTGGCATATGTACTTCTCTGGCATGGTTTCTCCTCCATCTTCTTCACCAACGAGGGTGGAAGGGCCATGTGCATTTCTTCCCACATACATGAACGAAGAGTTCTAGTATGAATTTCCTTGCCAAAGTTGGAAGTGCCAGATACCTCACAGCGCAGGATAGGCAACACTATCTATCAGATAAGTGTGGCACTATGCTCTTTCACCAGAACTGTCTCTGATGTGGAGACTGGTAACAGCAACAAATCAAGCATCATCAAAATTGAGTGAGTTTTGCAAGGTAGCCAAGTGGAGCATTCTGCTAGTCCCTACATAGAAAACATAAGGAAAGGTACTCTAAAAAGTAATTCCCTAATGCAAAGTAAAAAATAATCTACAGTTGACTCCTTTACAAAAGAAATATATATTTAAAATATGAACAACCACCATTTCAAACTTTACAGTGTCAGCAATGGTTCTTTTAACAAAACCTAACAAACAAGATTCCCATTTCTCTTGAAATTATCTATTTTCTACAAGTTGAAGTAACTGAATTATGTTTACACAGATCAAACACAAACAATAAAAATGTCAAAACTATTCAGGTGTGTATTTTTGATAGAATTCAGGTTGTTGTTTTTTTTTTAAATTGCAATTTTTTTTCTTGCATTTATTCTTTCTAGAATTGTCTAGCAATAAACAATTATCAAGTGTACAAAACCCAAAAAAACCACATTCGTGTAAACTTGCACCCTCGTCCACTCCCAAGAGGTTAGCTTTGGAACTGTAGCTAAGTAGTACTCTTCACCAACCTTTCGCAGAAAAAAAGCAGGAGATAGGAAGAGTTGATGGTTCAGTGAAAAAAGTTAACTTCCAGGACCAATCAACAAAAAGCATGCAACCAACAGATACTCATAACTCGGCAGCAGCTTGAATGGGGAAAGGAAAATGTTCCAGAAACTTTCCTCGAGTAACACAATGTAGATAAATATGAGAAAAAGAAGAACAAACTGTTCATAGTTTCCAGAACTCAGGAACCCCAATCAATCATCAATAAGACAAGAACTAAAGTTTCCATAAAAACACATTTCTTTTTATCTGATTCAAAAAAGGCTATCTTGATCTTTTGAGTGTACAGAAAAATTAAATAATCTGAATATCCTTGCAAAGATGTTCTTACATAGGGGAAGACAAAGAATGGCTCTGGATGCATGCAAATACTATGACCTGCACTGTAAAAGAGAAACTCCTCGGTGAAAATTTGTGTTTTCCATCATTCATTGTATCAACAGATTCTCATCAGTTACTTTCCAATTTTCAGATGCATAACGATAATTTTTGCTCACTCTGGCCTTAATCACTATTAATTTCTGTTGATCACACAATGACCCCAAGTTAAAATGTGGCACAGAATTGGAGCAACAATCAAGGACATTATGATTAATTTTAAAAAAGAAAACTTAGAATTCGAGGCCAAAGGTCACACATGCAGAGCTTAAAACTTCGCTTTGGTTTAATTGTTAAGACTTTAAAATGACAAGCATTGCACAAGTTAGTTAAGACAAAATTTATGAGCATTTCAACAATAGATGGTTGTCCAAAAATTGGCAATTTAAAAATTTTGTAGCTCAAAAGCTGGTCATGTTGAACAACTATAGAGAATGCTAATTTAGTAAAGATTTATTTTCACTGAACAATAAAATGCACAATTTATCATTAACTTCATAACTAGTAAGGGAGAATTGGGCTAGTTGATACAGGGGTGAGTTTGATGTATAGAGGAGCTCTGATCAACATCGTATGCAAAGATCAATGATCAAAGCATATGACGACAATCATAGTTCATATAGTATGCATTTAATTAGAAAATACTGATGCTATGACAACTAGCCCTGGTCTCCCTTACAATAAGTGAAAGTTGTTTTCAGCAGCAGACTGGGTCTTAAAACCAGCCCGGGCATCCTTCACCTACTAGGTCGGCCCATTATTTATCAATATGTTGCTTATCTGCGAAAATAGACAAAATGCTATAGCTATACTTCCACTGCTCAATAATTATAATGACGCGTCAGGGGCGATCTTTTGATATGTAGCGGGGAATCCCTGGGGGTGGTGGCAGGAGTTTTCTGTGACAATTTTTTTCAGCATTTTTTTATCCAGCCAAGCGGCCCATTTTTTAGCCAGCGGTCCCAGCCCACCGGGCATTGCCCAAATGCCTTTATGGCCAGTCCGCCCCTGGTTGTTTTCCTACTTTCATGATGTCCTCATTCATTTCCCTATGACTAAAATCATTAATATTTACTCAAATTTTTATTAATAACATAACTTCCTTATTAAAATAAATATTTGAGTTTATTATTACTTTTCTAGCTCACACGTATTTCAACTTGTTTTGCAGTACGTAGCCTGGTTGCCACCATTTTGAATAAATCAGACAACCCATAACATATCTTTACTACAAGAGCCTGTCTACCTCGTAAAGTCATCATTTTTAGCTAATTATTAATTAATGCAATCATTTGGCAAGTAGTTTATTTGCATTTTCAGAAATATTTCCATCACAGAAGAGAAAAAAGCATTTAGGTAGAATCTCCATCAGCTCAGCAGAACTCAGTATTTCACCTTAGTTTATAATGCATGGCTATAGCAAGTCACTGTGATCTATAGTACAGTTTATAGATCCATCTATACAAGAATCAATAGCAGTAGAAAAAGTAATCTATCAGGTATTGGGTAATAAGAATAAATGATCATGAACAAAAACAAAAACAAAAAAGCAAAAGGTAAAAATTATGAAAAATAAACCTCCAAAAAATAATAATTGAAATATATTTTTATGAGATATAATGTATTAGTGGAGTTTCTTACTTCAAAGAAATAAAGCACAATGGGTCCCATTAGGAAATCGAAAACAAAAAAACCATAGCAAAATGTCATTATTTATTTAATCATATTCTTTCCACTATTCAAATATCATCTACAGGCATAAATAGACTAATTAGTAACATTTCACATTTACATAGCTTCTATTATTTTCTAATAAAAAAACCTTTATGTCAGATTTTTTAGAAAAACACAAAGGCATAACTGTACTGCATACTGAATGCTCTGTCAGCAGTTCTTTGGTATTCTTTTAGGTTAATTTAACATTACCCTTTGTCTCATTCTTCTAAAGAAACTAAAAAGCTAATTCATGTTTTCTCTGTATGAGCACATGCATGCATTCAAACAATGACATATCTAATGATGGAGATAACTTTACTTGTCTCTCTTTCTAATTGTTTATTTTTTTCAGAATTAGTCAATGGAATATTACTACAATCTAACATTTTTTATTTTTCATTTATATCATTTAAACAATAATTGAATCAAACACAGACGGTGCTAGTAATGGTAGATAAAGGGTAGAAACCAGTCAGGTATTTTTCAGTAACCAGTCAGTTTTGTATAAGGTTAGGTGATTAACCTGATGCTTTTAAATCCCTAAATGGGAAAGGGACCTGCTACCTAGCTGAGGTGCAACAGGTAGGTATGCAAAAGAGAAAAAACTGGAGTGCCCAGAAGATACTCACTCAGACAGACTGGTACTGAAGAGCAAGAAGAAACCATACCATGGGAGTTTGCCAAACTGCACCAGATCCCAACAGGATTTAAACCTGGACCCTTAGCCACATCCGTCTGGTGCACTGCCACACTTGGCCATTCATTGCAAAGATTTTTATTTTAATGCAATGTCTTTTAGAGGCAAACTATTATATTTTCAGTAATAAAAGATTAACACAACAAATATAAATTTTAAGGAAAATACCGCTATTAAGATAGCTGGAGTACAACTTTAGCTGGTTCACACAGTTTGTTAAATTAGTAAAATAGGCAAATATTTAAACAGAGATTATAGCTTATCAGACCCAAATATAAATCTTTTGTATGATACTTTCATTCTTTCACCCAGGCTGACTTCAATGTAAAATGAAACTTTCTCCATGTAGGTCAGGCATTAGAATGCAATCAGCAGAACTAAAAATACCAAAAGGTAAACTGTTGAGAAAATAGATCCTCTCTAAAACTTACATATTTCTTTCTTTCTAGAAATGTTCGTCATCATGCTAGTGCTAAGTTACACGAGGTGCTTTGGCGCCTCAACACGGCCTTTTAGGCCCTTACGGGAGCTTGCTCCACACCTGGCTTCGGCCACCTCCACACCCTTCTCCTCGGAGATAAACACGCATACACGAACTTTCACACGCACCCACACGCAAGCATCAAAAAAAGAGAGAAAAAAAAAGTTTGCTTTCTAAGATCCCACATGTTTTTGTTTTACACTCTTGAATTTCCATCAACATATTTCTTTAGTTACAACCACATGCTTATTTATAACTATAAGCTGTTCGTATATACACATTTTTTTAAAGATTACATAAATGATTGATTAATGAAATTAAGGTGACTGGCATTAACAATTTATCAACTCATTTGCTGAGAATTTGGGAAGTGACAAACTTAATAAAACCGGATTATCCGGCTAAAACTAAGGCAGAAAAATGTGATAATTGAAAGCCTGGTTAAATGTATACAATTGCTATTTCAAAATCAAAAGATAAAAAAACAACCTTTAAACATTTCCCAATATAAGGTTGAAGCCCAAATTCTTTTTTATTCTAGTGTGTTTAGCCCTTTGAGGAGTATACCTTATATATTTATGGGAAATGAGTATGGACCCTGACAAAGTAATCCTGTAAACGCTTCCAAGGATTTCACAAGCACTTCTGAAAATTCCACAAAACCCTGGAAACATGCATTTACAAGATAAATACGTGGATGTGCTTCTCAAATAGTGAATGATTTTATACCAGCACACAGAGTGGTTTGTTAGGCCCTGACTCAGCATAAGGCAATTCAAAATTATAGTTTTGATTATCAAGAAAAAACATATTAAGCTATGTTCCAAAAAATAACTAAATCCAAAAAATAAATATTCAAAACTGTTATTATTTGCGATTCGGTGTTATTCCAAATTTCTAAAATGTTTACAAGGAAATTAGGTGGCTACAGAATTGCTAAATCAGAATGAAATGCACTTGGTATTCGGTTAATAAAAATTCATTTCTATAATGGAGTCGATATTTCCAAGCTTCACAGTTCAGCGCATTCATAAACATCAATATAACATACAGTATATCTTTTTGTGTGTAATACATTTGGCAAGACTTTATACACGTCTCACATTCACTTAGTTTTGATACATCAGTCAAATATCCATTTTTTTTCTTCATTCTTTAACACCAGCCCATATTTACGCTAATCACTCTATTCTGCAGTTGCGTTAAGCACGCTCAACAAGCAGATACAACAGCTTAATTTTTTGTTGCTCCTCCAGACTGCGTGTTCGCTGTTCAGCTAGCATTGCAGCTTATAAAGCTTCTTTATTTTCTAGCCACGGTAGAACTGCCTGCCACAATATCAATCCTCTTACTGTTTTGCAATCAATCTTCATTAATAAATTCATCAGTAATCGTGCTATACTCTAAAAAATATTGGTCCCAGATCATACTGCAGATTAAAGAAATTATCAATTAACACAAAAAATATTAGAACTTAGCGGCAACAAATAAAAAAATTCTTATTTATTGCCCCAGCTTGAAAATATACATTGTGTCAGTATAACTTTAGCATGTTTTTCATATTTAAATTGTAATGCAATTGCTTTGCTTACAGGTGGTAAATTTAATAAAGATAATTTATAGATATAAAAGGTTCTAGCTTCTTTTTTTTCAATCCACCCATCCATCCTGGCTGTTCATTGTTGAGAATAACAGGCAACTTAAGCATGTACATCATGTCTTAATGCAAACATTAATGAATTTTTAATTATTGTGAACAAGAGTCAAGACTGAAAGGAAGAATAGTTATATATGTTATAGGGTGTGTATAGAGTCTGTAAGGGGTTTCAATCATTAATAACTGCTTAAATGCATAAGATAGAATTAAAAAGATAAATT
This sequence comes from Nautilus pompilius, assembly GCA_018389105.1. NCBI lineage: Eukaryota > Metazoa > Mollusca > Cephalopoda > Nautilida > Nautilidae > Nautilus > Nautilus pompilius. Next base: position 634,441 of record JACATO010000605.1, on the reverse strand, counting down.
GTAATTTAAAGGCATATGCCAATAGGTATTGAGTGATGCCACGATAGATGCTTACATTTCTACAGAACTGCCATACTGCCAGGGCCTCGAATACATTCTTTATTTGTTGGTGTGTGAAGTGACAGATAACTGCTAAAATCCACACTGATGATGCAACCTCAGTTATGAACTGAGAAAAGAGAATGCTCACTTCATAAAAAGATTTCTGCAGGCTTCTTTAAATGCTTCCTTGATAACTGCAATGGTCTTCTGACTGGTGCTTGGTCTATCTGAGCCTCTTTTGTCATTAACTGAATTCATCTGCTTAAGCTCCTTCATCCAACCCCTAATAAAGTTGATTGATTGTCACCATTTGGGTTTATAATACAATCTCTTTTTTTGTTGTTCTATCTTATGCAGTTAAACAGTTATGTTGTTTTGTCAAACACCAGACTCAACAACACAGATAACCTTCTCCACACTGGAAACAACCCTGTCAGGAAAGCATAGTTATTCATTAGAGCGCTGTCTATCCTGCACTGTAAAATGGCTGGCATTTTAGATGGAAAATTACTACTGGAACCACCCTGAAAAGTGAGAAGAAACCAAGCCAGGTAAATATGTATGCCAAACTGAGCCACTGCCGACTGAGATTTAAACTTAGACATTCTACCTCGGCATTCCAATGGGCCACCCACTGTCCAAACAGTTATTCAATACTGAAACCTCTCAAAGGCTTTATGAGTACACATATATAATCACATACATAAAGTGAGTAATTGCTGGCAGCTTCAAGATCACTCAGACTTGTGCCTTGTCTGATGTGTATTGACATACTGAAGCAAAATGACTCAGATTGTTATGATCCTTGAACAGTAACAAAGTATTTATTTATGTGAAATTTTACTATGGTGGAATTTTCCACATGCTCAACAGATTTATCACTTCCAGACATTTCTGTTTTGGGGAAAATTTACTCCATAAGAAGAGGTGGCAGCAGTCGGGAATTGAAGAAAGTAAAGTGAAAGCATCAGCTCAGAGATGTTAAAGTTCATTGCTTCAATCTTCAACATCACCAGTATTGTTTGGCTGAAATGATCGACATTTTTAGTTGACGGATTACTAATTATAGGAAAAAAAGATTTGAAAATCAACGATTTATACTGCACTAAATTATAAACATTTAATAAATTAACATCATCATCCAAACAATTATAATATGTAATATTTTGTTATGCTACATAGAACACACATTCCAAAAGTTAAACAACAAACAAAAGACAAAAAATATTTTCAAAATGGTTGAAATCATATTCACCAACTGTTCAACACATACACCCTCGACCCGTCATCATAAACATAAGCAGTTTAACTGGTGCCTTGAACATGTCACTTGGACACCACATGACTGAAGTGTTCTCTTTTTCCAATGATTCATGATTTAGGCCTCAATGTGACTCATGGTGCATACTCATCTGGAAGAAATATGGAACATGCAAGCAGCCAACAAACATCATGGAAAAAAGACACTACAGTGTTGAGGATGTGATGGTCTGGGCAGGAATTTCAATGAGTGGGCATACAGACCTGCAATAAGGCATAGGGACTAGATTCTGGATCCCTATGTCAAACTGTACACACATACAATTAGAGATAGCTTCATTTTAATGGACAATAATGCTTGTCCACATAGGCTACATGTAATATACCAATATCTCCAAAATCAAAACATTTCTTCTTGTTTCCTGATTTGGTTCTAGTTGTTTCCCTTTACATCCCTAAAATTTATTTGTAATTTACATATTTTTTAATAAAAGCTTTGTTACATGGAGAGATGATGATGTTAACCAGTTCGTAAATAAAACTTTAACCATTTTGGCATTTTATTTTCTTTTGTTTGCTGCTTAAATTTTAGAAAACCAGTGTATGATACATGACACCAAATATGGGCAATATTTAAAAATACTTTCTTAACAGATTAATAAAAAGTACGGCTTACATTACGAGTATACACACAAAAAAGGCAGTTAGCTGCATCAATAATCTATGACCCAAAGAATGATCGCTAGACTTCTAGGCCACTTTAAAAACAATGAGAGGTAAGGCGTATAGTGCCATCCTTTTGAAGAATATAGGAAATGGGTTTCAGAATGCCTTGTTAGTAGTACAATGGTAGATGTCTTTAAAATAGAAATGTACCAAACAGATCTAAAGCATCCTTTGAGAAACACTGATTCTATCTTTCCATCCACCAAGCCAGGTTGCAGCATATGCCATGACACTTCCACCTCCATATTTGACCATCGACTGAATAAACTGGGGTTAAAAACCTTTGCAAGTGTGTTGGAAAAAGTGAAGTGTAATTATAAAGCCATACATTGCTGTCTGATAAAAACGTAAATAAAATATTGAATACATTGTCAGAGATTTTGTAAAATTATCTGCAGCAAGGTAAAACTTATTTTTAGAAGTATTTAAGATGCTTTCCACAGAAATCCATTTATGGTTAATGTAGAAAACTATCAAACATTATTTATTTGCATATTCATGGCCATGAAATTACAAATAAAATAGCTTTCATTTATATTGATGATGGATAAAAACAGAAATATGAGTTTTGTATACAAAATGCATTTTCATGGCTGTGATTTCATATTTCTTGAACAAAAAATGGCTTTTTGTGAAAGAAATCAGTTTTCATGAATAAAATAATGTTATTCAAGTGATGATGAGTATGTAAACAATTCTTTAAAATGTACTTGTTAAACTTGGCAACACATAAAAGGCAATTTTAACTTTTCTGTCTGTAAACTCATATTCATTTACTTTCATATAAGATATCAGTTAATAAAAGTGAATTAAAAATTTACAACTTTAATAAAAGATATAATTAATACTAAGTTAGACAGGTTATAGCTGTAGGTCTAACCTGCAACTTGTGCCAAAATGTAATTGTTTTATGCAGTGTCAACAACAGGATTAGGGGGAAGTATCACTTTAAAATTGTTATTTGGGACAAAATCAACAATGTATTCCTATGGTATTTTATGTATACTTATGACTAATTTTTTTATGCTAAAATACTTTGGAATTGTAAACAGATTGGACAAAATCAAAAGCAAAATAGAAAATAAAAATATCACCGATCATGCCTATCATGTTTCTCTGATGCAGATATAAGTAGTTTTGTCAGGGTTAGGGTGTCATTTGTATCTCGTTAAAAACGGAAGCCAGGTTTCTTTTTCTCATTAAAAAGAATGTATAAAGATATCAGCCTCTTATATACTCTGTGCCTGGCATCTTGAAAACAAGCAGAAAATTGTTAAATCATTTCAATGAATACCAACAAGAGAATAACACAAATATAATCAAGGAATGCCGAGCATATTTAGAGGCTGTATTATCATCAAAAAGCAAATTCAACTTTTTAGCTTTAACCACATGGATCCATCTCTTCAACCTGGCACTGGGGCTCAAGAGTCCACAAATATTCTATTTCATATCTGTCAATTAATTTTAATTTATTAACCTACTTAATTGTCATTTTATAATTGTGTCAGTTTATGGCAGTTTTGCATCTCTCAGTACACTAAAGAAACTAAACTACAATTACAATAAAGGAAAGTATTTTTGATCAAAATAATAAGTAAGTCATTTTTAAATGATTTTATTTTATTTTTCTAACATTTGCTGGACTGCAGGTTTTTTTAATATATTTTAATTATTACTATTGAAACATTCAAAATATTAAAGCATAAGAAAGGGAGGAGTGAGTGAGGGGATTAATAACGAGAGAGAGAGAGAGCGAGAGAACGTGCATGAGAGGGGGTAGAATGTGAGAACGTGAGAAAGACAGAATGTGAGAACGTGAGAAAGGCAGAATTTAAGAACGTGAAAAGGGCAGAATGTAAGAACGTGAAAAAGGCAGAATGTAAGAACGTGCGTCAGAGGGGGGAGAGAATGTGAGAACGTGCGTGAAAGAGGGGGTAGAGAGAATGTAAGAACGTGCGTGAAAGAGGGGGTAGAGAGAATGTAAGAACGTGAGAGAGAGGGGGGGAGAGAGAATGCAAGAACGTGATGAGAAAGAGAGAATGTGAGAAGGTGCATGAGAGGAGGGAGAGAATGTGAGAACGTGATGAGAAAGACAGAATGTGAGAAGGTGCATGAGAGGAGGGAGAAAATGTGAGAATGTGATGAGAAAGACAGAATGTGAGAACGTGCGTGAAAGAGGGGAGAGAGAGAGAGAGAATGTGAGAACGTGATGAGAAAGAGAGAATGTGAGAACGTGCGTGAAAGAGGGGGGGAGAGAGAATGTAAGAACGTGATGAGAAAGAGAGAATGTGAGAACGTGCATGAAAGAGTGGGGGGAGAGAGAGAGAATGTGAGAACGTGCGTGAAAGAGGGGGAGAGAGAGAGAGAGAATGTAAGAACGTGATGAGAAAGACAGAATGTGAGAACGTGCGTGAAAGAGGGGAGAGAGAGAGAGAGAATGTGAGAACGTGATGAGAAAGAGAGAATGTGAGAACGTGCGTGAAAGAGGGGGGAGAGAGAATGTAAGAACGTGATGAGAAAGAGAGAATGTGAGAACGTGCATGAAAGAGGGGGGGAGAGAGAGAGAAAATGTAAGAACGTGATGAGAAAGAGAGAATGTGAGAAGGTGCATGAGAAAGAGAGAATGTGAGAAGGTGCATGAGAGGAGGGAGAGAATGTAAGAACGTGATGAGAAAGAGAGAATGTGAGAACGTGCGTGAAAGAGGAGGGGGGATTCCTTTGAATGAAATCAGTGTACTTTGGTCAGGGGCGTAGCTAATGGGGGGCGGCATTTTTTGGTTGTCAAATTTAGTTCAGGACAGTATGTTACATATATAATGTATTTTTTCGTTCAATTTTTAATGGTAGTTTTTTGAAAGGAAGAAAGTTTTTCTAAAATTTGCTGTAAAAGAAATTTGCTCACTTGAAGTGAGTCACTTCTAATTAATTTTGAATTGAATATCAATATTTTCTCATTATATATTTGATAATTTTTATTTTCTAATAGTACTTTTTTTTCAATAAATAAATAAATAAAAAATGAATTTTTTGGAGGTTTTGAAATTCTACGTTATTTAGAGGGCGGCACAAACGCTGGCTACGCCCCTGACTTTGGTTGAGGGGTATCTGGAGAAAATAAACCGCTCTCTTAACTCTATAAAATAGCTGATACTTTACGATATTTTTTCAACTGTTTTATCCATCTTTACTGAAATAGGCCCCTGTATTGTACCCTCAGCCAGTAAAGAGTTCGACTACATAAATCAAAAAGACCGAACAGACGACAACACCGACTATGTCCTTCGACTGGCTTAACTGGGTCTACAGTTGTCTCCGTACCACTATTAGACTTACAAAGCACAAACACTAGCCTTGTATTACCTAACAAGTGTCTTAAAAACTAAAGTGTTGGCTACTTCTCTTTGTTTGCCCGCTTTTGCAAGTTCAGTCATATTCGTGCCTTTTTTTCTTCAATAATATATACCTCCATTTTTTTCCTCTCCTCCCCCGCTGTCGCCGCCGGTCGTTTCCAGGAAGCGCATCCCTCGGGGCGCGCTAAGTAACGAGAACATGTCAGGACTCGAGAACCGGGCCTCTGAAATTCCTGCTGCGTTTGGCCCGATCCCGGCCTCTACAGTTTTGGTAAAGGAAACGGAAAACAAACTGGCGCACAAAACGTGTTCTTCTTTTCCCTCGTTCCCGCTAACATGACCGTGTAGGATATCGAGTTTCTCCGCCTCGTCAGACACGCGGAGTAGTGAACAGAGGCGCATCGAGAATTAGCAGAACACCCACAGAGGGAGGGACCGCGGCACAAGTATTCCAAATGTACTCTTGGCGTTTATTTACTTATCTATGACAACCACGCTGTCTGTCTGTTCGCTAAAATCTCTTTTAAAAAGGTGAAATAAAATATAAACGCTTGTATTATACAATATACACAATCCGCGGGCATGTACACCCAGAAGACTGGAATTTTTTTTCAGAATCTTCGCTTTATAGTTTTTGAATGTACCATAATTTCTGGGTTATAGGACGAGACTTTTTAACCGGAAACCCGGGCCCCGTCTTATAGGAGAGAATCAGAATCTCCCAATATTGGAAAGAAATGCGCTGAACCGAAAAATTGGGCTGAAAAGTTCATACGAAACTACCTGGCGAGCACTGGGCTTCTTTTCAGCAGGACCGACCGGTGTTCGGTGTTCATTAAAGTATGCTTAATCCGCCATCTTGATCCATTTCGATCTTAATTGTGAGTTTAAAACCCATATTCATTCGCAAGTGTCACCTGTTACATCCCGTAAATCCCACACAGTGGCCTTTAAACTGTGAGTGGTAAACCTCGCCAGGGGGGAACATGGCTGCTCATCGTAAGTACGGCATCATCAGTGAACAGTGTGTCGGGGGGGGGGAAACTAAGAAGGTAAATCGCGGGTGTACACCTCGGTGGGGAAATGTTGAGGACAGGTTAGAACAGGTGGCGGCGTGTCGCAGACTTAGCACTGTTCAAGTGAGATTAGAAGCTGAACAAACGGCCGCTGAGTTTGGAGCGGAGAACTCTGCGGGTGGTCCATGGCGGCGTTTCCGGTTAGTGGGCGGGAAAAGAACCGTATCCGGCAGCTCAGCCATATCACACAGAAACCGGCTGGAGACTTCGGACGGAAGCTAGATAATCTGCGAAAATTTGTCACAGTGCAGATAGAGGAAAATAATATCAAAATATCAAACATTGTCAACATGAATGAAGTACTGTTAACATTTATGAATAAAACTATAGACAAAGGAAAAGAAATGGTGACCATCACAACAGCAGGACATGAAAAATGTAATTTTACAGCGGTGCTGGCATGTAGTGCTGACTGCAGGAAGTTACCCCCAATAGTAATATTTTAAAAAAAGATGATGCCAAAGAACTTAGTGAGTGGCATTATGGTGGAGGTGAATCCGAAATAATGGATAGTCAACGACGTGATGAAAAAAATGGCTGGATAAGTGGTGCATGTGTTGGACTGGTGGATTTTTTTCAAGCAAAGAAATCCATGCTAATCATAAACTCTACACACATGCACATCAGTGAAGAAACAGAAGCTAGAAAGAAGATCATCTTAGGTGTCATCCCCCTAGGGGGATGACAAAATTATTACAGCCATTGGACATTTCTGTCAATAGATGCTTCAAGCCTAAGGTAAGACAGATATGGGAAGCACGGATGTCCACAGGTAAACATAGCTTCACTAATACAGGCCGTATGCATCGTGCTTCCTACAGGTATTATTAATGGCTTGATCAAAGCTGGAGTATTCATGACCAAGATGAAAACAACTACAGAGGACAAGGAAAGCTTCATACCCAATCTGTCCCCTGAGTTTGCCGCTATCTTCCACTCAGACACTGAAGATGAGAAATTCGAAAGTTTCTCTGAAGCTGAGTTGTGAATGAGACAGGGAGGGCTCAGTGAGTAATAAACGAATATACATCGAAGTCGTCTCTGTTTTATTTATTTTCCTATAAATGTTATCACACACTATGAAAAATTGTATTACGAGTTGAATACCCAGGTTTTAATGTTTGCGGGAATTTCAAAGTACTCTCCGTGATTTAAAACATGTCAGAAGTTTATTTTAGCAATGAATTTAGAGGATCTATTAACAAACTAGTCTGCTGGTGAGTTCAAAAAGAGCTCATTAATATCCATGAGCTCGGAAGTACCGCCCACGGCGTTCTTTTTTTGTTGTTGTTGTTGCTGTTTTGCAAGACGTCACGTGGTGTCCTGGCCTAGCTTTGGTCAGCTACCTCATCTTATTTCTGAATTAAGTTAAGAAAAACAGGAAATTTGGCCCATTCGACTTATAACCATGAAATTACAGTAAATTAACTTTTAATAAATTACCGTTTCTCGCAATAACTAGAGTCTGTGGGCTAGTTTTCAGACTTCTTAGAACTACAGTTAAAATTGTCTTTGTTTTAATAATAACAGTATGAAAGCACTTGCGACGAATTTCTATCCCTCCATCTTTCCCAAATATAAACATTCCATTGTCTCATCCAACAACAAGCATCTTGGGGTCCAAAATTAATTGGCGGGCGGGGCGGAGACCGCTGTTATTCGTCGTATGTAAAGTTTTCTCAATGGTAGACCGCGGACGGTTGGTTATCTGTAAATGTTATATTTCTTTGTTGTTGTTTTTTTTAAAGGACAAAGTGGGTGAGCGCTGGTTTCAAAATATTTCATGCAATTTCTACATTTTTCAATACAATTTGAAACATTGCCATTTTTATACGGGAAAATCCCGTTATCTTCGACTGTTTCTACTCTTGGGTGCGGTCATTTGGAACACGGTGTCCGATGTGCTGGAGGTTCGCACTCGAGTTGGAGTCGGAGAGTTCACTTTGAAAGCAATATCGAACGCTGCGCTGTCGAGGAAGGATCGATTACCTGGCCCTAGGACTTCCTTGTCTCCATTGTAGTCGTCGTCATTTTTTTTTTCCGAATCCAAGCGACAGAGTCATCCAAGGAGACTCGGCCGGGGGAGCAGACCGCCATAACAGCCTGGTCCGATAGGATGTGGATTCCAGGGCCAAGCGGTGTAAACACAACTCACTGCACCCAGAAAACTGAAGGCTGCAAGTCTTTCTCTCGACAAAAGACGTCGGCGCAATGCCCCTTTAGGAGGAGCTCGACGACGTCAGCGTCCTTGAGCTTAGTTCGAGATCTGCTGTCCTTAGGCAAATGAACCAGTCCAGTAGATTCCAATCCAGGAATCCGTGTGGGCCGGGCAGTTGTCCAGAACTAGCAAAAACTTCCGATTTTCGGTCTGGACACCTAACGTTTTCCTCTCGACAGTTAGGAACCCATTCAAGCACGGCGATCGTGTAGTTTTGTATACGAGAAAAGAGACCATACTTACATCTGGAGACTCCTTCGTTCAAGGGAATATTTTAAAGAGCTACATGCATATTTAGAAGAATAGTTTAACCAAAATAGCCGTGGCTAAAGAATTCGAACCCTAATCTCTCCTTCAACTTCACATCATTGCTGTTTAGCTTTTCATCTGCCAAATAAAAAAACTGACAACTGTAAATCTGGGAGGGGGAGGAAATAACCAAAAGAGACAGACATTTAGAAAGAAAGAATCGATTGTCAGAAAAGAATAAGTGATCTAGTATTAACCTGACCTAAATATTGATTCCTCCCGAACCTTTGTTTCAATGCACGCTAAACACCCTATTTCTGATACTGAGCGCGACGTTCACAAGCTTAACAAGAGCTGTCTCAATACTTACTATCCGTTTTCGAACAACCATATCCGGTAATTGCTTTCTCATAATAGTTTTTTGTTTACCCTGACGAGCAGTTCTTGTGAGCGAGCGCCAATAAGGCGTAGCCTCCGCCATCGGACCAGATAACTGCTGTGTGGAGGGGAGAGAGAGAGTGAGAGGAAGCTATGGAATAATGCTCTACAGAATTGATTTTCTCTTTCTATTCCCAGGAAGACCGTCAAGAAACAGGTGGGAGGGGAGCTACAAAATGCCCATTATTGCAGATGGGTGATCAAGTAAAACTAGGGGGGTTAGTTGGGGGGGGAGTTTATGCCAAAAACGCATTTTTCTTCGGCAGTATGGAAGTGGACGGGATCGACAGGAAGCGAGCGACGACCCCTTCCGTCCTCGATAATCATCACCGAACACGACCGGCGTTCATGGGCACGGTCGGACAAAGCCAAAATCGATGCCTCTTCGTTGTTGTTTGTTTTGTTTTTTTTACAATCCCTTGCTGCTACATCGAACTTATTTTTAATTAATTAATTTTTTTTTTAATTTAAATTATTACTGCGCGTGATTAGCCACGTGACTGAAGTCGGCCGCATTACGTCAATGCAGATCCGATCGGTCCGGACAGAACGTTTCCCCGGCCGCTGTCCGTCTAATAGACGGATAAATAGAAAATGGAGGTCTGCAGGGTGGCATGGGTCCTCAGATAATTCAAGACGTCGATCCAGGCTGATAATAAGACTCGCCCCCCCCCCACCAAGCACCAGACGTGCACTGACTCCGATAAACCGATTTCCAATCTGCTACTGAGGAATTGCGTGAAAAAACCCAGTTTAATCGATTCCCATTACACGATTTAAAGCGGAATTTCTGGGGGGGGTTAGAATTCAGTATCAGGCCCGGCTTTGCCATTTTTATGGTTGGAGGGAGGCGATGGAACCCGGCGTAATTGTGGATTTTTTTTTTTAAATATCCCTGCAAGCGCCAAAAATGCGCAAACTGCAAACGTTTAGCATCCCGGTTTGGTAGAAATTCACCGAGCGCTGACAAAGGTGCTTGAGTACTGCGCTCAGATTCTGAAACAGTCGTCGGCAGCAGCAGAAAGCACGAAGGGGGTCAGTTCCCTTTATGTTAAAATGTCTGTCCTATAGTACCGACCGAAGAGGAACGTTTGATCGTTGTACCCGTCCGGCCGACTTTTGTTTCTTCCTTATTAGGCGGCCGTGTGGTTTCCCTCCCACAATCGTTCGTATATATCGTAATTTCCTGCCAACTTAGACGATCAGGCGTAATCGGGGCCATGACCGTCACCTGTAAGCTGTCCAAAACCTTCCTGTTCATTTCGTCTTCTCCTGCAAGGTTAAATATGGAATCTCTGCAAACGATCTAAACCATTATACAGCATGGCTGCCTTTATGTAATTATATGCATTCTATTCGTTATGAACGGTTACAGAGATTTGGCAGATTACTCGCATTACAGCGAAACTATTTCAAAAGTTTTCACTGAGGAACACTGAAGGCGACGCGTTTTAAACTCACATCACCGCTATGCATGAGTCGGTTTCAGTGCTTAGAGTACTGGTCACAATTCATCATTGTGAAACGAATAATTCTGCTGATTCGTTCCACGATTATGGTTTATGTCACGGAAAATCGTCCATCCATTTTACAAAACGAAGTTCTCACATTGGAAAACTATGATGCACGAAGGCCGCGATGACTCGTATCGGTCACCATCGACTTGTTTCTTTTGTTTAGAATCTGCTGCCTCCCCCTTTCGTTTGCAGCTGCTCTTTAGCTTTGATTCATTTCTGTGCGGACGGAAACCCTGTTTTAAGTGACTTTTCTATTTTTAATTTTGGGATTTAGTGGGATTACGCCTTTTGGGAGAAGGGTAATTTTCTCCGTGTAAACAGTTTCTCATGCAATGGCTAAAAAGAGAGAAGATGCATTATAAAGATTTGGTATAGCGACAGGGCTGCTAAAATCTATAAGAGAAAGGGCGGCTTTCTCCGCTCCTATGACTCATGGTGTGCTGTCACAGAGTTTCTTTCTTACAAGTTCTAATATAATACTTATTTACTAGATGTAGGAGATTAGCAATACAGCAAGCCTGTTAACTTAAGCAGGATTGGGAACAAAATATATTTTTTCTACTTTTACAGAGGTGACAAAGGAAAACAACAAAACTATCGCTGATGAAGATCAACGGGGAAAAAATTTAGATGTTTGAAATAATCAGATTTTCTAAAAGTTATGCAACGTTAAGGTTGCAACTTTTAAAGTAAAATCAATGCGGTGAAGTATTACTATTAATTTTTTCCTGTCTTTGATTTTGGCTTTAAATTATCCAGCAGTCAGTATGTCGTGTTATGCTCGGATAAATAGTACAATATACGCTTCTTAAAGTCCATCAACTGGCTGCATTATACTGTGGACAAACAATTCCTTTCACGTGCCCGTGTTATGAAAAATCGTTTTCACCGGCTTATTAATGACTTTTAATTAGATATGTAGGATTGTTGCATCATTACATTTATTTCTAAAAATCTTGTCATTTTCGTTGTTCTCCTACCTCGCCAAAAGTTTGATGACCTCCAGAACCAATTTTTTCAGCGGATTACTTCAAATTCCTGTTAAAATCGATCTCAAGTTATCATTTCCATCACAATCAGCATTCTTCATGGCTTGCAATTGCGCGATCAGGCAGTGAGAGTTAATGAGATCACCATAATGTTTCATTATATTCATGGTATCAGCTTCAGGAATATCGTCATCATCACAGACAGCTTGTAAAACGCTATCTATTGCGTGCAAGATATAAATACTTTTGTCTTCAATTCTTCTGGTCAAACAAAAGACGGCATCATCAATAATTTGGGAAAACAGTAAGCGGTAATATTTCTTGGGCGTAACATATTCGCCACCATCACTAATCCTCAATATCTTTCATGGAATTTCCTTCGTAGAGGAATTCTTGGCTCTGTCAAAAAAAAAAATCTCCGGTTTCATTTTTTTATTTATTTATAAACTAACTTTTGTGAACTGGCAAAGTTTCACTCCTTTTCCAGTAGTAGTATTACTGGAATTTGGAAAACAGTAACTTGAACTGTGGGACTGAGTGAATGCATCTGAATGTGCTGCCAAAGCCCGAAGCTCCATGTTGCTGCCCCATTCAACTGCCTACTCATAGCTGATGCATCATCATAACATTATCCACGCATATAGTATATATAATATCTAAATTAAAACGGCGAATAATGTCCAGTTTTGTCAGTGACTGATTTTCCATCACATTTTTCAAGGACATAAAGCCTTAGCACGTACTCGATCACTTTCAAGTTCTGGGAAACAGAAAAGCATTTCTCACTGTAACGCCGATCTATTCAATATGCGTTGTCCATCTGCCGTTATAGAAGACTTTCTTTCTTTGATAATTTCGCCAAACTTTCGTTAGTAATGAGTTACAGGATCTCATTTTGAATTTATGGTGAACTCCATGTTACCTTATTCAACCAGTGCATTAAGTCGCCATTATCACGAGTTCGGTAATTGTTTGGAATTTGAGTCGGTGTCTTTCCTATCTCGAATGAGTGGTATTCTTTGTCTTGCGAGAAATTAGAGAAATGTAGATATTTTAGTGAGGCACTTTGTTGCAAGTCTCCCTTCAGATTCATGTTGTGAGCTAAGCAGTTCCCAAATTCACATTTGGCATTTTATACCAGTGTTTCGCAATAGTCCATTTCACACCTGCGTGGAGAGGCGCTTCTTGGAAAATGGCCGCTTCCGCCTCTGTTCTTCACGCCCGTGCGACAGAAGCGGAGATAAAAGCACATGAAACAAAATGTTGTGCTCATGGTATTTTGTACGCTGATTTCAAATCTGTAAACCGTTTTGCTCTAGGACGACGTTTTTTAGTTATGGCATGTGACTGATGGATGGAGGTTATTCATAGACTGTAGCAAACTAAGCCTTAAAGCTGTGCTGTTACAGTATGGTAACCAAAAACCTTTCGGTTCCTATAGCTCATGCAGTTGGCTTGAAAGAGACATACGAGTCGATGGAACTCCTTTTGAAAGTGACGAGTTATTCGGATCATAAATGGAAAATTTGTGGTGATCTCAAAGTTATTTTTCTCGGATTGCAGCTATGGTACACAAAACACGTGCGTTTCTTGTGTCTTTGGAACAGCCATGATAATGATGCCAACCAATACACTCGAAAAGACTGGCCTATGTGACAGGAACCTATAGTTGGCAGGTACGATGTGCAACATATGCCATTGGTAGACCCTCAGAATGTCTACCTTCCGCCACTTCATATCAAACTCAGCCTTATGAAAAACTTTGTCAAAGCCATGCATAAAGACGGTGATGGTTTCAAGTACCTAAGAGAGAAGTTTGGTGCTGACAAAAATGAAGCTAAACTCAAAGAAGGAATTTTTGTGGGCTTGAAATTCGAGAACTCATGTGTGATGACGGGTTCCAAAAATAAGCTGAACCCACTGGAGTCTGCAGCACGGGAAGCATTTATTTTAGTTGTACAGAACTTTCTTTGCAAATATAGAGCTGAGCACTATGCTGAGTATGTGGAAAACATGCTAATGGCATATCAGCGGATGGGGGCCAGGATGTTTCTAAAGATGTACTTTCTGCATTCGCATCTTGATTTTTTTCCAACCAATCTAGGTGATGTCAGTGATCAGCATGGTGAAAGGTTCCACCAAGACATAAAGGTGATGCAAAGTAGATATCAGGGCAAACTCAATCCCAACATGATGGGTGATTACTGTTGGGTCCTCCAAAGGGAGACCGATACCTCACATAAGTGCAATAACAAGTGTCTGAAACTTTTGAATATTTGGAATGTGCCTACTATGTAAGTTAAATGCATTCCATATCTTCCATACTGCTTTTATCGGTCTTTCTCTTGTATCTGTTGTCTGATCATGGCAAATATGTTTCACATTAGACATTTGAATACTAAATATTGTTGTTCAATTATATAGTTCATATAACATAAGTCATAATATAGCGTTAATTGTGAAATTCCTCCTTATGCATATCTCAAAAACCTGACGTCCTAGCCAAATTCTGACTTCAGATTTGAAATCAGTACCCAAAATTTAGCTAAGATCACCCACGTTTTGCTCAGTGGCAGATAAAAAGTTCCATTTTGTTGTCCAGTGTAATCTGCAGGGATGCAGGATGCCATTGTTTGTAAAATGTGTCTTGCTTAATGATTGGAAGAAAATAAAACTTTTACCTAAACTAGAAAAAACTCCATAAAGCGTGATTCCAGAAAATTAAAAATTCAATTTGGGGTAAACTTCACATTCTGAGAAGTACTGTGTACTGTTTAGAAAATGAATTTAGGTATTTAAAGAACTCTGCCAGAATAATTTTAAAATAGATAATTCAGCCCATTATATACCTTTCACCATCACGGGGAAAGGCAGACTCATCGTTGTTCTAAAAAGTGGGATGCTGAAAGTAGGTGATAGCTAAGATACTTCCCTGTCCAACCAGGATCGGGTAAGTTGTGGATTCGACTAAATGACTAAGATGATGATGTACTTCAAACAGGGTTGTTTGAAGAGGTGGAAGTCCTGACAATGGCAGTGCACACACGGAACAGACTGAGGTTAATCAAACTTGCAACTCATTTCTAATAGTAACCTAAATATTTATTTATCTATTTTCTCCTTTTTTAAACATTTATTCCATCATCTTCTATTACTACTGCCACAAATCTAGAGCCACTACAGCTTAGAAGATGCAGAAAAAAAAACTGTACTTGCTTTCCTTGACCACCACAGAGCCCAGATATGAATTCCAGTTAGCATCTATAGAAGCTGCAGATCAAGTGAGCCAAACGACCAAGAAAGAACCACCTTACAGAAATAAACACAGGTAATGCCTGGAGTGGGTCACCACTAATAGTCTGACAGATTCCATGTCTACACACGTACAAGCTCTACACGACATGAAAGGTGCTCTGCTGAATACTAAAGATGACTTTTTCAAACAGTTAATGTATATTCATTAAGTAAAGTCTACAATGGTTAAATTATTATGTCAAAGATCTGCATAGTGGATCAGAAAATTCATTTTCAGTTTAATTTCAAATTCAATTGCCAACATTTATGTAATTAAGAAGAAAAACTGATTAACTTATAAATAATTTAGTGGCTACCCTTTTTTCTTCTTCCTATGTTTAGGCTGTTTCAAACACAACGAGCCAGTTATGTATAACTGGAAAGATGTCTTTTATTAGGAGGGTTTTCTTGATTACTTGAAACTGATACACTACACTGAGATCTGCAAAGTTTTACATTAATAGCATGTAGCTGCAAAGTAATACTGGTCTAAAACATCAGATTTATGAAATTTCTAAAGGCTGTCAGAAGTATAAAAAAATATAATAAATATTTCGTATTGGAAGTAAAAAACTTAAAGATTTGTATGTCGAACTATTAAACATAGCCATTTTCAAATCCAGATTAATCCACAACTGTATGAAAGCCAACATTTTCTTAGTAATACTGGTCTTAAAAAACAGTAAAAATTGAAAATAATTGTGAAAGTGTCAAAAGTGTAACTTGGTGTTTAAAATCAAAAGCTTCAGCTTTTCACCACTTTCTGGATTTAGGCAGTTTCTTGTTGGCTCATATATATATATATATACACCACACACACACACACAGAGAGAGAGAGAGAGGAGGGAGAGAGAGAGAGAGAGAGAGATATTTTTATAAATAAATGGGTTTGGATAAAATATTCATGTTTGGAATGTTTGTTGAAGGTCACAGCCTTGAGATATTTCATTCAGACAATTTTTTACAAAATTTCAATGTTGATACATTTTTCAAGGTAAAAATTGTTAGAAATAATTAATACCTGCCAAATTTCTTTAGTTAGATGCAGCATATGATTCAAAACATTGCATAAACACAGCTGATGCAATTAATGTGCAAGCTTTTAATTTACTTTGAGTATCAAATAAAGGAAACCTAGTTTGTGTGTGTTTGTGAGAGAGAAAGAGAGAGAGAGAGTGTGTATGTGTGATATGTGTTTGTGAGAGAGAGAGAATGTGTGATATGTGTTTGTGAGAGAGAGAGAGAGAGAATGTGTGATATGTGTTTGTGAGAGAGAGAGAGAGAGATGTGTGATATGTGTTTGTGAGAGAGAGAGAGAGAAATGTGTGATATGTTTTGTGAGAGAGAGAGAGAGAGAATGTGTGATATGTGTTTGTGAGAGAGAGAGAGAGAGAATGTGTGATATGTGTTTGTGAGAGAGAGAGAGAATGTGTGATATGTGTTGTGAGAGAGAGAGAGAGAGAGAATGTGTGATATGTGTTTGTGAGCGAGAGAGAGAGAGATGGAGAGATGAAGTAAATTTTGATATAAAATTGGATAACCTTTCAGACAGAACATTTTAGTGGATAAAGGTTCCGCCAACCACAAATAATTTAATAGCATGAGGCAAGTCGATGGATACAGTTTCTCAAATTACTGAAGCAAGCAAAATTCAGCAAATTTCTAAATAGATTTACGTTATCACAAAGGATCAAAAAGGCTGGAGAGTGGGAGGAGTGCAAAATTTTAGCAAACCACCTGCAAGTAGTAAAAAGGAAAGAAAAAGGTAAAAGCATGTTGTGTGAGAGTAGGGGAGAGAGAGAAAATGTGTGGGTCTGGTACTCTAAGTGCATTCAGCAAAAAACACATGGTAGACAAAGATTGTTACTACTTACGAAACGTGCGATTGGATGAATGATAGGCTTGGCTATAGCTCACTCAGCCATCTAGTCTCTACCTTTAAGAAACACAACAGATTTGTAAAATGATGTAAACTTCTGCTGCTTGGCCACTACACCGGTCCCTGAAAGCAGACTGATTGAAAACAGCTAGGGAGAGGAGGAGAGACGAGACAAACTGAAAGCAGCTCACCAGTGTAGAAAGTCAGTCATCCTTGCTATGCAGCAACAGTTTAATTTGAGCTTGAGCACTTATTCTAAAAATAATATAAATGGCCTGGCCTACTCTTTTGATTTACAAGTTCTCTCTTCTAATGCGTTAAACAGTAAAAAAAAAAATTTTAATAAAATCTATTTAGTATCCTTGAATCCAGTACACAGTAGACAAAAAGTCAGAAGCCAGCAAGTAATGAAAACATTCCCTCATTTTTAAAATAAAAAACATAAGATAAAGGAGAAAAAGATGTACTTGATCTGTTACAAAAATTACTAACCAAACTGCATAGATTTTCAAAATGTGCTTGTTTGCTTTTTCAAAGAACAAAACTAAATGACTAAGAATTAAATCCCAATGGTGATGTGTTATCAAATGAAAAGGAATTGTCAGGCTTTTTAGCACTACCTTTGTTGTCATTATTGCTTTCGCTGTTGAACAAAATACACAATCTATGCATGTATGTTTTTGCCACCATCAGTCATCATAATTAGTCTGCATTGTGGCTTTGATGTTAAGCTTCTGATGCTATTATTATTATTATTATTATAAATTTATCATTGACATTTTCCAGTTTCAGACAAGATTGTGTATAATACAGCACCTGCCATACTAACTTGGATATCCCCATAAATGACTGTATCCGACCAAAATTGATATACTTCAGGGCTGATTGTGTATATATTAAATGTCTGGTTGGGCAAATAACAAACGTGCACTATTCCCATGCCAAAACAAAAGTAGGTTGCCTTGTTTTGATTACTTAAATAAGAAACTGATTGAGTACATAATTGCTATACTTAATCCACTAAAGAACCACAATGGTCAGAATCTACCTTTTAGACAAATAATTTTGTTTTTAAAAAAAATAACAAAAAAACAGAATTTTAATATTATCTAACAAAATGGATCAACCTTTATCCGTAAATCTTTCATAATACCAACTGAAGTTTGTTTATGTAGTATGTTAGAAACACTAAGACTTTGCATAAATTGAACATCTGTATGCATGCCAGAAAGACCTAAGTCTCCTGAAATGTCTGTACCTCAAATTATGTTCAAAATTTCAAATAAAACCTTAAAAATAATTTTGAAATAAAACAGAAAACATTGACATCTACATTTTTATATTCACATAATAAATTTCATCATGATCTGAAGAAGAGGTATCACCCACCACCTTTCAGCTATTTCTAATTCAACCTTCTTTTTTTTTGCTAAAAATATTAAACTTAAAATCTAAACGTAAACCTTGTGAGCCAATAGTTTTGTATCGTCCTAGAAATAGCAATAACAAAATCTATCTTCAAATCATACGATCATAGCTTCACAGCTATGACTATTCTAAATATCTGCTTTTCAATAGATTACTTCTAGTTGTCTTCTCCCACGTGTAGTCATAATTTATAAGGTCTATCTATATGGGGTTAGATCAGATGTTCTTGTCAGGCCTGCTCGGAAACCTATTAAGCTATGTAAGTTAAGCCGGGTACTAAAACCGAAAATCAGACTAAACAACTGCCACCACTAGAGAATCACATTTAATTAGCTTTTTATGTGAGAGGGTAGAGTAACCAGGTAGTACTTAATCTGGTGGGATGATTCACCAGAGCTTTCTTTTAACATAAATCCCACTTAGCTAATTTTGTGCTGTGGAAATGCATATTGTCTGCATAGAGTAACTTTTAACACACACACTCTCTCTCTCTCACACACACACAAAAATGTTATTTTGATATTTTTTTAAGGTTTGGAAAATAGGTTATTCATTACTGGAGAAACCAACTCGGTAACCCATACCTGTTTGTTCAGTCTGCCTGCCCTTAATAGTCAAATTTTGGTAGGTGGCATAAGGTAGCAATGTTGAATATAGGCAGCATCCAGGCCTTTCAAAGTAGGTGAACACGAATAATAAACCGCATATTTTAATGTATACACCTGGAGCTTATTTCTTTTTTTTTATAAAATCTCTAGCAAAATCACATATTTATGTACAGAAAATTTTCAAAAACCCTAATTTTCCTGTGCATTGCACAGCCATAAAATCTAAAAATCTAGATTGGTTCACACACAGGTTACATATTTGTTATCAAAGACCCAAGATACAAAGAATCCCCCAAACTACAGGGATACTAGCATCAGTCTTCAATGAAAGAGTATTAAAATACCTCAAAGAGAATAACCTACCAGTTGGAGAGAAAAAAAGTGCAAGAGAGGATCATAAGGATGTAAAACAGCAGCTTATAAACAAGAAAAAAAATATGGCTTAGTACACCATGACTGACTATGAAAGAGCAATTGATAGTGTTGTTCCTCACATCTGAATACTCAAATCAGTGAAAGTGTACAAACCTATTCCCCTATACTAGTGAACTTCAAAAAGACAAGTGTATGTAGAAAACAAATATGATTCTAAACCATTCCAGTAGAACTATCATAACAGGATCCGTCAACATCAGCAGTGGCATATTTCAAGAAGAACCCTTATCACTTTTGCCTTTCAGTGTAGCAGTAACCCATGCTTAACATAACCCAATGTAGAAATGAGATCAGAGGCAAGAATACCAGTCATTTCTTCCAAAGATGAACAATGTATAGAAACCCAAAACTACAAACCTTGAAAAAGTTCAGTGAAGATATTCAGATGAAAGATGGACAAGTCATGTGCAAATGCTACCTTCAATAAATTTAATCTAGTTAGAGCATCAGACATGGACATGAAAGTAAGCACTAAGTCAATGAACTCGAACAGGAAGCATGACACAAGTATAATGGGGTCATTGAAAGTTTAAAAAAGGAACAAACATTTATAGAGAAAAATATTATAAAAAAGAATACCATCAAAGGATAGGATTGGCTCTGAAAAGTAAAGTGAATGTTAAACAAACCATAACCATACACGTAGTGACATGGCTTCAATGTCATTAATTGGAAGGTGGATGAAATCAAAAGTTTAGAAAAAAAGATAAAGTTGCTGATAACTCTTAGAATGTACCAACCAAAAGCAAATGTAGAGAGAATATATCTACCAAGAAACCAAAGAGAATGGGGCTTTGCCTAGTTCAGGCTAAAAAAACAACTACAGATGGAGATGATTTATAGCCATAAGAAAATGATGATGGACTCCTGACACTGTTCAACTAGCATAAGAAAGCAAAAAATATATTCAATAAATAAAAAGGTAATCAAATTCAATGTGAAATGATAGCATCACTTTCCAACAGTGATGTGCGGTCAGGGGAAGCAGGGGAGGCAGAGCCTCCCCTGACATTCGCCAATAAAAATTCTTGTACAAAAATTTTAAAAATAATAATATTAATTCCATTTTATTGTCAAAATTTTGTCAGAGAGGAGCGGAAGGGAGACAGCAAGGGGCTCTGCCTCCATTCGAATGCACAACCGCTGAGAAACACGGAGCGTGAGCCTATGAAAATCTGTCAGAAACGTGTAGAAGGGAGGCAGCGAGGGGCTCTGCCTCCATTCGAGCCTTTGAAAATCATTAAAAAATTATAGGAAAAAATTTTAAATAATGTATGTACATTTTACGATTATTAGATCATTTTGGTCAGATTGACCCCAGTTTTGGGGGTTAAAATTCACTACCAGCCAACAGGTATCACTGCAGCAATCCCATAATATAATTTTTAAAATTGTTATAAGATGCACTATTTCATTTAAAAATAAAGAACAATCCCCTACTTCAAGAAAAATCTAATTTTAAAAATGGGGAAAAAGGAAGAGTGCCCCGAAAACATGAAATATTTCTTGATATAAAATTGAAAAATAACAAAATGTTTTTTGATATTCTTATAGAAGCTGTGCTCTTTTCATTAAAAAAAATATAGGCAAAAAGTTAAATAAAGCATATAAATTTGACGATCCCTGGGCAATGGACATTTGTGTACATAAAGGCCAGGGAAGGGGTAAAATTTAGATCACGTGAGGGTTAAGATTGCACAACACGGAGACAGACGCCAAAACGTATTTTGAAGAATGGAAAAAGTCAGGTCTACTGGCAAATATTATTTATGGTCGGAATATATTCCTGTACTATCTTCATATCCTGGTAGCTTGAACAATTCCAAGGTAGAAATTTTTTTTGTTTGAATTTTTTTAAACCATTGCGTGCTTATTTCAATTAAATTCTGTGGTATTTTTATGTATTGTAAATTGATTTTTAATGTATAATTCTGCCTTTTCCCCACAATCCTCAGCCGACCTGGCTGTGATGGGTTCACATGTACATTCCATAACTCCCAATACACAAACTGTTGAAGGTGTTTAATTAAAGTTCAAATTTTAAGAAATTTTTTTTTATATTTTAATTTCAAGTTTTTAAAATAATTTTTGCAGTTTCCGAAGACAGTGAATCCGAAGGTTTAGTCACTGACCTCACTTCTGCTGCCACAGATATGCATAGTGATTGTGAAGATGAAAACAACCGATTTTAGCAACCGATACTACCCAGCGACTTAAAGCAAAGCTATCCGAGCTTTTCACCTCACATTTCTATTAGTCAATGATTATTGTGATATGTGCTTTTTAAATTTTTTTAACTTTTAATGCATAATGATCTTTTATTAAAATAAAATTATTATTTATTTTATTATAAAATTTTTAAGTAAAAAAATTAAAGCATAGGCGGTGAAGAAAAAAAGGTACCAAGGCCTTTAACTGTTTTAGGAAACAAAATGTTACATTCGAGCAAACATTTTGCTGAATGCTGAATTCAGTGCTCCCCTGTCATTGACCTCACCGCACATCACTGCTTTCCAATGATATATGCCTGTACACCAGGGTTGGGTAATCTGCAGCTTTTGTTGCCTTTCAATGCACCCTTACTGTCACCCAGGTGTTTGCACTGAATGCAGCCTACACGACAAGTTTAGTGATCACGCAATGCTTAAATCTCAAAATGAGCTCATCTCCACCTTGCAACAATACCATTGCTAGGGATTAATTTAGAAAGTGTACGATGCCTTCGTCTAAAAGGTGGGATTTAATATAACTCAATTTTGAGACACTAGACAGGCAAATGATATCCTGTATAGAAAAAAGAAAAACATTGTGTCAGGTGTCTAAATTTAACCCGAAATGTTTTGTCTGCTGTTTTAACAGATGTGTACAAACTGTAGATCAAATTTTTTATTAAAGCTGTTTCTCATTAATCAACAGGCCATGTGGCATCTTTATCAGCTATTTTTATTATTAATAATTAACATTCCATTTCAAGGTCATTTACCTTGTGTGTTTCATTATCTCCTCGTCTCACTAACCTTAATAAAAAAAATAACGTGTAGAGCAACATCAAGGAAGTTGGAAAACTCAAAGTATAAAAACCTATAGATGGAAATGACCAGAAAAGTGGGGAAAGAAAGATAATCACCACCCCTACTGTAGTAGGTGCCTTGGGGGTGGAGAAGAAGGGCCAGGTGAAAAGTGTCAATAACATCCTGGGGGGAACAAAAGGAGAGAATGAGTACAAAAGATCACAGTGTAGCTGAGGATGGCCAACACCATAAGAAAAGCTCTCCTCATTCACTAACAACAAAACAAACCTTGTAAACACCCTAGGCCCTTGGCACATCATAGAAAACAATAACAACATGTTACACAAACAGTTGTCAAAGCCAACAGTTTGTAATCAATCAAAAGTATTTTTTAAATAATGCAGAAAGTGGACAAGGCTGTTCAGATAAGGTGTGAGCCTGTTTAACAGCAAATGAAGTAAAATACCACATTTTTTCAAAAGGTAATCAAATATTGGAAACATTATACTCATGTGTTTCTATTACTTGTATTAGGGTAAAATCTGTAACTTCAAGATGATTTTTCATGGTTATCTTGCCAAAGCATTATTATTTATAGCAGCGGTTCCCAATATTTTTGACAGAATGCCCTCCTTTTGGTGTTTATCAAACCCTCATGACTCCCTCCGTTTTTTAATTGAAATAAATTTAACGGCTCAATTATTGAAAAATGCGCATATAGCCATTTTATTTTATTAAAAAGTTTCAAATTAGCAAAAAAATAATACAAAATGTTGTTTTAATGAGAAGGTTGATACTGTTCCTCTCTCACAAGCTCAGAAAAAATAGGTCTGAAGGATGCATCAGCGATTAAAAATCGTTTTTTTCTCATGTCCTCCTCAAGCCCAGCCTGGAATTCCCACAGGCCTCCCCTCCAGTTTGGGAATCACTAAAACTTTTAATGTTATATTAAATTACAGTAAGACATCTATTTATAAGTGATAGTGGAGCTTTAAAGGCCGCAATGCTGTAATATAACATAAGCCTGTCAAGTCTGCCCTGTATTCAGTAACACTGAAACAACTCTTTTTTTTCTATTTTGGGACTAAGTTTGGGCAGCTTAAAATGTAATTAAGCATTTAGATTTGTCCATTTGTGTGTCTTTCTTCCAGTGTATTGGAGCATGTTTGATTTCAACACCTTAGCATGATGATACCTGTGTGTGTCTTTGTCCTGCATAAAATGTACACTGAAAAGGTCTCTAACACATGCTAATGGCATGAAAAAACCTAACGAACTATTCTCGCCTCCCCACATCACTCTAGATGTTATTCAAAACTTTCCTCAGCAGTTTATTCTAATCAAGCAATAAGCTAGTTGAAGATCAATTTGAACAAGGTGGGCACGACACAGCAAAATGCGGCAGTACTGATGGGTGGTTGGATAAAGACTAACTAAAAACCTCAAAATCCATGAACTGTCATCATCCTAGATTTAGACATCAGCTTGAACTGGCAACACCTTCCAACCACAAAGTCAAAGTCAAAGGTAAAGTTAATTTTTCTTTTTAAAAGATTTAAATATTCTTTATTCAATAAAATTATCCCTCAGATGCTTGTATAATAACCAAGTTGGCAACCTCAGCATTTCCAATCACTTCATGTATAATATATTTTTTATGTTCCTCAACACCATTTAAGTAAATCTTTTTTTGTATCTGTTCCAAGCCATCCTTTGACTTTACACAAGCAAAGACATCATGGCTGCAACAGATAGTGTAACAAGTGCATAATAGAAACCGTCCTCGTGCAATTTAAAATAAACTTACTTTCTGACTACTGCGTGAATTAATGCAGAATAGTGGTTTTTTCTCACTATAAAAAGCTAAATATTTTTTAAAGTAGTTATCAAGGAAATTGTAAATCCATACATGCTTGATTTAGATCATAAGAATAAACTAGTTATCCACTCATATATTTCTGCTACAGATTTTCATACATTACAAATGGCTAAATATTGTAGTTTCTCACCCCAGATTTGAGTACTTGTTACAATGTCTTTATAGACATACACTCACTTGGCTGTTTATCATTTTAAGCTTATTAGTTATGAATTATGAATTGTCTAAGCATTTATTATTATTATGAGAAGAAATCCACATGGCCAGCTGGTGAAGAAGAGAGAAAGGAAACTATGCTCAGGCCAAACCAAACTGGTCCAGACTTGGATTCAAACTCAGGACCTCAGCCCTGGCGGTTCAATACTCTAACCACTGGGCCACTGGCAGCCCTAAAGTTTAAATTTAATAACCAGCATTTGTTAGCAGTTTTGTTCAAAGCTTTTCACTATACATCAACAGCAAGAGCCAATATCACTTTGTGAAAAGAACGAGTAGCAATTTTCTATTTTAAGTATTTATTTAAGTTCAGCTTGTAAAGTCAGCTTGTGATTATGGTGCTTAATGAAAGCTGCTTTTTAAAAGAAGCTCATCTTCACATTACCAGATTTGTTATTACAGCCAACAATAATACATCATAATTGCTGGTTAATTTTGTGCGCGTCCATCTTGGATGAACAGTTATACATTGTGGGACTCTCAAAAAATCCTGGATAGCCTCTATATCTGAAAACATTCTCCCATAGTCTTTAACACCAATAAAGGACCCCCAAGATCAGTAATTCTCTACTTGGTGTTAAAATTAAATAATTAATGGCGATGAATACCTCTTTTTCTAGTAGGCTATACGTTAGATCAATTAATCAATTATCAGCATGTTTTATATTTACAGCTTCAAATGAACACCCTAACTTTAATTGGCCAAAACAAAAGACCAACTTTCTTGGCTACCCGTAGATAACATAACTCCCAGAAACCTATGACAAAGAGTATCCAATGACTATTTAAATAATGAATTAAAAATAAACCATAAAACCAGAAAAAAAAAAAGCTTTACCAGCATTCTGATAAACTTCCATCCCCAGAACAGCTTTAATTAGAGTTCTGTTTGCACCTGTGAACTTGATGTATCTGCCAAGTTCAACTGTTAGGTCATCATGAGGGAAGGAAGATGTTTATAGTTTACCTCTTTAACTTCAATTTATTGGTTTGCAGGCAATCATTTCTGGGAAACCTTCCAAATAAAATAAATAACTAGCACTCATCAAACATAGACAAGGGACAGGTGGACTTATTAGTCTTTGTGTCAGCCATGATTGCTGGTTGAATATAAATGGAAGTAATCCAGATGAGAATAGAAACAATCTGATTTACAAACCATGACAACAGGTGAAAGCTAAGAAAAATGATGTCAAAGAGCTTTTTTACTGTGTTCTGTATCCCATCTGCGCATTTTTCTTGACTCTGGTAGTGGAATTCTATTTCAAAAGTATAAACATCAGTTTCATCCCATACAACTCCACCCCACCCGCCACTTCCTGGTTGAGTGAGGGGAGGGGAGATTGTTTGTGTGACAAGTTCTGAAAGCAGCCTTGAAAGTGCAAAACACTTGCCCTAATGTGAAAGAAGACATGGTGTGGGTACAAGTAATCTGCACCAAGGATGACAAGAAAGAGAAAAGCAACCTTCTGAGACTCTGGGGAAACCATTTTGTTGCATGGATTTCAATAATGTGCCCTTATCAAGTTTCTGTTGGCAAGAGATTGAAGCTACTTTGAATCTGCCAGTAGTGCTGTTGACCTTTCAAGTGTTTCTTTCCTCCTCACATATTGCAATTGCATAGCCTAGAAATGGGAAAGGTCAGAGAAAACACTTGCATGTTCTAAACAGCCATATCACAGTTGCACAATGCACAGACTATGCCAAGTTATCATTTTTTGTTTGTTTTTTGTTGTTTTTTTTTTTTTAAAGTTTAAGGGTAGCAGGAAATGGACATATTTTGTAAATGTTGACAGAATTCCATCGAAAGCACCTTCCTACATCCTGTCACTAAGTCATTGTTCAACACTAGAGGCAGTAACAATGCAAACAATAATAAATAATAAAAATTTAAAAAAAGAAAAATACAAACAGAAATTCTAAATATATATTTTCTTTTCTTTTACTATTCCCTGATGATAACCGTGTTTCATGGTCTGCAGATGAAACAGCAAAACGAAAAATAGATTACATGCTTCCATTTTCTTCATCACTAGCTTAGTTCACAAAATAATTATGAAACTTTCATTTATTTGTCCTTTCTGTGAGCATAACTTCTCTACTACATATAGATTGATGACATACAATGTTTATCATAAAAATGTATTATGTTGAAAACAACCTGAATACATGCACAGGAGAGAATTATTATCAATATAATTACTATTTTTTAATTTTAAAAACCTAGCATCTGTCCATAAGGTGAGCTCAACAGAATTAGTATCTGCTTGATGCTTCCCTGATAAACCCGGTCAAAGCTTGCAATACACTAAAAGTTTGAAGGTACAAAGGCTTTTTATCGCCATCTGTTCATATATGTATGCAAAATGAGTTAAACCTTTAAAATGACCTATGGTGTATCATCACAGGTTTACAAAAGATCTTGTCAATATCCTCAAGGTTTTTTATTTGTCTACTTAGCAGCCCCTTTAGATCAAATGCATTTTTACCCTACATAGCATCACCATAAACTGCAGAGTTAACCAACTAATAAGAGGGACCTCTCTCACCAAACGTGTTGTAAATTCATAAAATGCTTTACCTAGGAAAATAGAGGTTTAAGATTTCAGAATTAAATATATTTGCATACCAACTTATATACATTAATGTAAAGTGATACACTCATACAAACTATAGGATATATACAGATATAGTTGTGGCCCAAATTATTTACATCACCTTGTTTTTAGACAATACATACATAAACATGCTCCACTGAGAGGACCTATGCATGCCCAAAAGTGTCTAATTACTTTTATTGTGTGAAAAAATTATTTTCATGGTGTGCATCAGAGAGTAATAAAGAAGTAAATTCAAGTAACAGGCACTACCAATTATTGATAAAGACTGCAAAAGAAAAGAAAAATATAAATTTTATGATTTGAAAATGAAGACAGAAGTAACACGGGCTTCAGTAGTTTATCACTAAGTCGATAGCAGTGATTATTTACGCCCCCCCCTTGGTATTATTGTTTCATGTTGGCGTTTCGTACATTTTTTCTATTTAACCCCCCCTGTAATATATGAACTCTTTTAATATCCAGCTTCTGAAAGACAGAAAACAAAGAATATCAATTTGTAGCTTTGAAAAGGGCAGTTAAATATACTGGCTGCTGACAGAACGTTTTGTTGTTGCCCTTCTTCCAGATAATGTAAACCGTAAGTAAACTTGATATTTGTTTTCACAAGTCTACTAAACATTCTAAATTTGCTGTGAAATCTCTTTTCAATCACTTAACTTGGAAACTCCAATTTCTCTAATCGTTTTCCCAAATTTAAAACTAGTTTGAACTCGTTCCAAGCTGCCAGTAGCTTTCTTGAATAATGCATATTCTAGATGTGGCCTAACCAACGCCGTATACAGTACCACAAAACGGTGGTTTCCGCCGTTGTTTATGTAATGGTTGTGCTTGTCGCGGCCGGCGTTTTCAAAACAATCTTCTAGTCGAACCGTAATCCTCACTGTCGCAGCCTGAGAGCCAGAACGGGTGGGGATGGGGTACTAAACATGGCTGGGGCTTCTGACCGGTGATCAGTCATCTGCCAAACCTCCTCCTGCCACGAACCTGAAAACCTGGCCAGAACTATTCATCTTTTGACAACAGGTCGCCGTACCGAGACAGACAGGCACGAAGCCCCTAATATCGTTTGTCAGCTGTAGGAGGAAACGGGAGCTTCAGGATAAATTTACATTAAGGTAACGTGATGAGGAGGAGAGGGCGGAGAACCGGAGTCCAGCTTCTCGGCCCTCTCCGGCTGCTATGTCGCCCTT
This sequence comes from Nautilus pompilius, assembly GCA_018389105.1. NCBI lineage: Eukaryota > Metazoa > Mollusca > Cephalopoda > Nautilida > Nautilidae > Nautilus > Nautilus pompilius. Next base: position 606,012 of record JACATO010000605.1, on the reverse strand, counting down.
GGGCCTGCGGTCCCAACTCGAAGCCGCGGCGTCCACGTCTCGGTAGCCCTCTCCCCTGCGAGAGGCGAAAAAAGACACGCCACACCTTGCCCACACCAGGAAGAAAGATTCGGTGGGTGGGTTGTTCATCGATTTAACAGCGTGACATTGAAGCCCGTGTAAGGGTTAGGCGGTGGGGGTGGGGGGAGTTGTTCCAGAGGGCTGCCGATCAGGTTCCCAAGAAGACGAGCAAGCGCAGATATTTCTATAAAAGTTAAAGCGTAACCACTAAGGGGACGGCCCTCATCTGTCTCAGGCTTAGCGGAGCTGGCGGATACTACGCGTTCTTCTCTAACGGACGGGCGTAAATGCAAATCTTTTGCAGGGTTCTTCTAGTAAGACGAGCCTAGGACCTGTATGGACGCTATAACTGTTATATCCACGATTGGCCTGTTAAACGCGATTACAGTGTTCCGTTTCTCCTGTGTAGGACAGCGATAACCCGTAATTATCTTGTTTGCTTGTGTTTTTGTTTTGTTTTGTTTTTTTTTTTTTCGGAAAAAGCAAGTTTCACTTACTGCAACACGAAGGATGCCCGGCAAACTGACGATCGAGTTATCGTTTGCTGTTTGAAATATGCACTAACGAAGTTGGGGGTAGTCGCTCTCTCTCAGCCAGCCTCGTTAACATCACGTGGCTTCGTTCGTACAAACCGAGAACGCTGGGCCAGCCCACATGACGCTTCCATCTATAAAAGCTTTCCCATTGGTATTTTTCTGTTGATGTAAATAATGACCTTCCTTCCGAATAATAAACAACAACGCGAATTTTTTTTTTTAAATTTTCTCTTTAAATTTAAGGAATAAAAGAGTAATAATAACGTAAGACAGTGGGTTGTGACTTCTGCAGCAAAAATGGGATTTTAACCGCTAGATGACGGACGCTTGAAGTATCCATATGAGAGTATCTCGCTAATTATCTTTATGTCAGTTTGGTAATTTTTAGTAGTTTTTCTAAAGTTACATACAAAAAAAAAAAGTGCCTACATTCTCCCTTTAAATGTGAATTAGCTACAGGTTCAGGCAGGGTCTCTACCTTTAAAGTACTCATTTATAACATTTACTTACCAAAACATTTCTTAAATTACACAACCTACAAACAGATCATGTTTTGTCCCACCCCCCCCCCAACTAAGATAGTGAATTGACAACCCTCAACCCCTACTCAAGTCAACAAAAACCAAGAAGTAATTCTTTCTTAAGTTAACCCTTAACCCAAGTAGGTCTACCTTTTAACATGATTATTAGCTTTTTGAACTGGACACAAAGAAAAATCTGAGGAGCTTTTTAGTGGAGAGAACTTACTGAGTATTAATGTTATTGATAATATCTGTTGTCGGTGCTTATTTTAGAATTATTTGAAGACCACCCTCTCAAAATCAGTTAACTCGGTCGTTTCTGAGTCTTCTGCATAAACCCGAAATCCCCGCTAAGACTAGATTAGATTAGAATATTATTTTAATTAGATGACTTTTCAAATTTTACTTTATAAAGTATGTTAACATTACAAAAAAATAAAGTTAAGCTGACTTTGAAACCATAACAATTTTTAGCATCCCAGTTAGCAATAGACACAACATTTGCTGCACTCCATTTGTTTGAAAGAATGCCTTTTATATTATTTTATCTAATTGGCATAAGGAAATACAGAATTTACCTGTGTGCGCGCGCATGTGCATGCACCTGATGATCATAAAGTTACTTCCTGTAGTCAGTTTCTTATAACTCCCCAGCCATAGCACGCATCAGTGGAAGTAAATGTGTACACAGGTCAGGTTTTTTGGGAATGCATTCGCAGAATTTACGGATGTTGCCAATGGGTGGTACCACTTAAGCTACGTGATGTCATTTGTATTTTTTCTTAGTTTTCCTGTGAACAGTTTCTCTCCAAGATCACACAGTATTTGTGAAGTTTGCCTGAGTGCGTTTTGTCGTGGTTTGTTGAGACTCGTGTAGCCTAGGGGTCTTGTACAGTCTCATCTGTAAACTTGGTGAGACAGGGTGTGAGGATACTCACCCACACTTGTGGGATTTTTTTTCAGAAATCCAACACATCAGGGAAATGCAGCACCAATTTAGTTGCCAAATCTTCTGGCCTACCCCAGCAAACCATGGAAGATGGATGATGTGTTAGACTCTAAAGCAGTTTTCATATAAAAATTGAAAACTGCATGAACTGCTTCTTGCTGATTCAGAGAGGCATTCGAGCTTTGCCTTGGATTTTTACCACCACTTAGAGCTTCAAACCATCACCATGATTTTTCTAGGTTAAACCATATTACAAGATAAACCATGCAGCAATACAGGCAGAATACACAGCTAGAGAGAAGGCTACACAAACTTAGTGCTAAGGGACAACAGTTTCAGGTGTTTAGTGGCAATTCTTGACTGGTAAGCACAAGATAATGCTCTGGTTTTACTGGATAATTAATTGGCAAGGAAATAAGCAGAAAAGTTTTTTTTTTTCTAAGATTAAACTGTTTTTGAAACATAACTGAGCTGAAAGCTCAACACCGTCATGCATGTTCTGTTTGACCTTTTGAGGGTAAAGAAATGCAATGGCAGCTTCAGAAAGTCATAAATGATGAAACCAACTTGAAGCCAACAATACTTGGGAAATGATGATTGTCAATTCCACAAAAAAAAAGAAAAAATTGTAATAAATACAAGGGAATGTTAAAGACCAGAATTTGTAACTCTTCCAGCATCATAGTACATAGAATAGCCAGTCATTTTTCCCCCTACTTCTTGCAAAAGATAACAGTGATGTCTTTTTGTATATTTTTAGTTGCAAGATTTTTCATAATTGTGTGTGTGTGTGTGTGTGTGTGAAAAATAACTCTGAAACAAAGATTTTTAAAATTGTAGTCTCAGTAATTCCCACGTTTAGGGTAAAAGGATTTACTACTGATGTTGTATATTAGTATATCTTAGAACCTACTGAGCATATGAAGTAGTATTAAGTTCAGTTGGTGTCTTACCATCTTTGAGATCACGAATTAGGCACCAGGTCTTAGACTAGATATGTGTCAACCAGAACAATCTGTATCAGATTATTTAGTTTTCTATGTATTATTTCCCATTTCTGCACCTTTTTTTTAAAATTAATAATATACATTTATTCATTATTTTAAAAAAGAATATAACAAACCAGTCATTCTCAACAATTCAAGATATATGCATCATACAATCTATCTTGTGCCTTGCTTGTTTGTCCACTCCCCTGACTGAAGGGGCTTTTGAACAGTGGTCTGGGTGCATTAAAGTCAGAGAGTGTTACCCAGAAAATCCCTACTATAACTCTCCATTTTTTTATATGTGGAAGGAAACCCACTTGGCTGGCTGCTGAAAAGCACAAAACCATGCCAGGGAGATGAGCCAATGCTGCCTGGGATTCAAACTCAGGCCCCTAACTTTAACAGTCCAGTATCTACTATTAGACCGTTCTCTTGCATTTGACAAACATTACCTTCAAAGGATTTCAGCATGGACAAAGTACATGAAAGAAATACTGTCTTTCCATCAGTAGTAAAATTTTCTTCAAGTTGAAAGTTTAGTAAAAACAATTTCTACAGGCACCATTTTTATTGTTAGCTCTGATCGTTGTGGTACCCTTACACATTCCAGCTCCCTCTCCAACTCTAGTCACTTCTTTGGCAGACCCATCTTTATAGATTTGCATCCACTATATTTATGGATAGTCTGGAGATGCTTAATCAAACTTAAAAATACTTCAGTCTAAATGTATTCTCTTCTTTTTTGATCCCTACAATTGCTGTCTTGGCTTCAGGATGATTCTTTTTGGTCCAGAAGGGTATGGTATGGTAATTGTGCTACTGGTTTGTTATGAACTGGGTTATTTCTTCTCAGATTTTTTTTACCCGATGGACAAAACTGACTCTCTTTAGTCTTCTGATACAGTTAATCTTTGGTTCATGGCATAGGTTTCCATCCTTATCGATTTCTCTGATAATAGAAGCAACTTTTCTGCTTTCCTATCTCACAGTGATTAGATTCCTGTGATTTTTATTGATATGAATCTCAAAGCCTGTCATAATTCTCAAACTCTCACTTTGTACTTCAAAAAAAAAAATTCCTACAAAAATTTTCAAAAGATTTCTTGTTTGAAATAAAAATATGTACAATTATTTATTTGTCAAAACTTCATGTTTAACCCATTTTAAAAATAGAGAATACTAATGATTATTTCTTTATGAACAAACAATTTAAAAAAAAGAAATATTTAGAATTCTGGAAGAATGACACATCAATGAAAGTGGCAGAGATAATAAATATTCTAGAAAATCTATTTCTCAAAACATTCTTCTTTAATTATCCTAATTTTATATGGATTTAACTAATATTCAGTGAAGTTTTTCTACTGCATGAAATGTGAAATCAAATAACTGGAATAAATCAGATAACTCTTCAAATTGTTTAATGCTGTACATTTAACTGAAGTGACAGCCAAAATCACATTTTGAGCAGTAACTTAAATGCCAGAAGTTGAAATTAAAATTAGGCATTTAATCTGAAGGAAATACACTAAGCATATAGTCTTGTTACTTGGGATTTGTTGGTACTCATCTAATGCTTTTCTTCCTGTAATCATATCCGTAATTAACTAAAAATGATGAGAATTTATTTCAGTTAATACTTTTATTATATAAGAAAACAAAAACATTTTTAAAAGTTTCTTACAAAAAAATGAAATACAGTATTTTTATTTTACTTTAAAGAATGGAAAATATAGAAAGATGTGCTTTATATGGTATTTATCTATAAAAAAAAATATTAAAAACCATGGTTGTAAGATGGCTCTAAAAATCATATTCGACAACATTTCACCAACACAGGACCTAGTTTGACATGGAAGTTTGAAAACCATAACACTAACCACAATTCAACTATAAGAGATATTTACATAGTATCTCAAGCAATTGTGCAACACAAATTACTAAGCAGATAGTTATCAAACCTTTTAACATCAGAATTCAATGTCAGAACTTGATATATTTTAGCGAACAATATAACTCAAACCAACCAAAGGAAAGAATTCTTAAATCTAATACATTTAAAGAAATCTGAAACTACAGGAACTTTTAAAAGACTAGCATCATACCATGAATTTGGTACGTGTATTCTTGATTGTGATTTGTAGTAATTTTTTTAGAATGTCACAAGCACAAGTCATCTGACCATTAGCCATTTAATTAAGGGTTTATCATAACATTACTTCTAATGATGATGAGAAGACTAACTGGGAATTAAATACTAGAACTATTACTAAAATTTTATGCTTTCACTAGCATACACTGGCTTTATGCAAACAATATTTTATACAATATAGGGAAGTACTGGGCCCTTGATGAAGGATCGGCAATGCTCTCTAGTGGATGACTGCAGCACTCACCAGTTTCTCCAATATTAAAAAAAAAAACATATCCAGATTTCAGCGACTTATGGGGTTAATTTCTGGAAGAATAAACATGTTAGCTAGAAAGTGTTTAAAATTAACATGGGTCGTCTAAAAAAATATTTCCAACCCGATTAATCTGCATAATGCCAGCCTGAGTAGACCAAAGCAGGGAACATACTTCAAAATGTCACACCGCAGTAAACCACATGAGAAACAAGTGTTTTGTTGGGTTACACGCCATTTCACTCATATTATTACACTTCATACAATGCGCATTCTAAAAAACAACAAAAACAGCGTTATTTCAACTCTGGTAAAAACATTCATATTTGAATTTGATGCTACTTAAGTGGTGAACATTCTTGCCAGCAAGCAGCAGAATCCTCACTTTCACTCTAGCTCCACTAAGGTGTCATGTTCATTTACCGTGTCACCAGTCTTAAAATGTACTTTCTTCACCTGGAGGAAAAAAACAAAAGTTCTTCAGTTACATGTCTGACAATTATCAAATAAGTTTCACTCTGCATGGCAAAATCTTAAAACTCAATCACCACC